>JAKJHU010000048.1:4934868-5175516 GCA_022316685.1 Progne subis subis | reverse complement strand
CCCCAACTACTAAACCCAAGAGTATTATCAACTTTAATGAACTATTAATTAAAAATGTAATAGAGAAAATACACATAGAGGAAACCATTTAAAATACCTGGTGTTCCAGTTAACAGCAATGATACTGTAGTTCTGGCTATTCTCTGTCATGATTATATCAGAAGCCAAAACTTTAAACTTCCTATGATGACAGAAAGAATTTCTCTCTCTTTGAAGACCCTCTCTTTGAAGAAGAAAAAAAAGATAGAAAACCTCAGTCGCTCTAATTAATGTCTCTGTTCACATTTCTGATTTTTGTCTGAGATGTCTATTTATCTAAATATCAAACATAAGAAAATACATCTAATCTGAAACACTGAGTTATCATGACAAAAAAGATCTGATTCTGTACAAATCCCGTCTTTGTTCTTAAACTTTTAGTGTTCTGTTTCTCTTAATATTATATTTTTTACTGGACTAAACTGTTGAAGTTTTCTTTAAATAATTCTTTCCCTATTTGTTTTCTCTGCAAAGTAAATATATGTGCCCTTGGTAATATTTATTCATAATGGATTTCTAATATGTGATATTAATGGCAATTTACTATGGAATGAATTAGAATATCAAATAATAAAGATAAAAAACTGAAAGTATTTTTTTAAGATGTATTTCAATACACTCTTGGCAATACCTATATTATTTAATTTCTATTTTCTTTTAGTGAAATTTGATATTAGAAAAAGAAGGAAAATCACAATTAAAAATGAAGAAAATATTTTTAATGGAATTTATCTAATAACTTTCTGGACCTTGTTTAACACTGTAATTATTGGAAAAAAATAGATGAATTTAAAGGACCATTATTTTTAGCAATTGTAACAAATTAATATATATATATATATAATTAAATAAACAAATTATACTTTAGATAATAACATAGGACACACGATACTTACGTGTTGCACATGATTTTTCCAATCAAACCAAAATCCTTAAAATACAGTTTGATAGAATATATTGTTCTTTTGGCCTCCTACATAATCTCATTTACCATGTAAATAAGTTGACAGTAGGATTCAAAAGGTTTGTGTCACACCCCAATATGAACATCATTTGCAAAGGCTATGAAAACTGTAGTACACAAAATCATTATTCACTACAGAACAACCACTTTTTAAAATTAAGTAAACTGTAAAATTATGCACTGTAAATTACATGCACACAATAACTGCTATCATTTATTTCTTAATGAAAGCTGTTGTCTCATCAGAGGCATAACCACAAACTTCTATTTTGCTAAAGTGTGTTAATCTGCTGAAGCCCCAAAGAGGAATAGATAGTATTGCCAGGACCAAAAAGATTGAAACCTATTGAAGTGTTTGCAAGTGTTTGATCTACCTTACAATTTTTGCAGCCCCACAACTTATTCTATGTGCATTAAACACAAAGAAATTCCTTCCCTGTCACAAACCAGTAATTTCTATACAGTGCAATGAGGCTATTAAAATGTGCATAACACCGAACAAACGATGGAGAACTAAATGTTTAATCTACTGAATTAGAAACCTTGTTCAAAAGATGGAATGAAATATGGAAATAGATGAGGTAAACTTTTCTGTCATGAAAAATCACTGAATCTTTAAAGATTTTGATTATTCTGGAAGTTGTTCTTTACTCAGCACTGAAACCAGACCTCTTAGTTTGCAGTTCTTCCTCTCTCTCTTCACGAATGGAGTGGCCATTTCTATAAGAAATCAGATCACCAAAGCTAATGTTTACGTATTTAGGGTTTTCCTTCAAAAGTGCCTCATCTTGGCAACACTTAGCTTGTTAAATCTAACAAATGCACAAAGTGCTCTGACTCCAGTCATAGTATTGCTGTTGAAGATGACTCACAGTTTTATGCAAAGAAAATATTAAACAATAAATCCTGTCAGGCTTTTTTCCTAAGATAAAAAGTAATGCTTTCTATCTCTGCTGCAATCAGAGAATAAACAGAAACTAATCTTTATGTCTAATTCTGAATAAAGTGATCCTTTATTCCAGTTGATCTGCTGTCTGATGAGTCACTTTTATCTTCTGGTTGTTAGATAGACAAATCTCCTACAAGAAGGAAATGTTTCTCACACCAAGGTGAAAAATTTTGACCTTTCAAGCCTACTTAGGATGCATATTGCCAGTAATCATGATTCAGCTTCTTTTCTCAATAGATGCCTGTTCAATCTTAAGGACTTTTCTTGTGGCAGAAAGCAGTGGTGTGGCTTTGCTGTTCTTTAAAGCTGGGGTATATCACAAAATTAGACTAATATGCTGCCACTAGTTATACTGGCTGTGGCACCATCAATGATGAAAGTATTGCTAATTTCTTGATACCAAGGCTTAATGTCAATGTTAGCCATCATGGCCTTTTTAATCCAGGGAGACACAATATTTTATAAACAACAACCAAAAAAACCCAAAAACAAAACAAAACAAAACAAAACAAAACAAACAAACAATAAAACACCACCCCCCCCGCGCAAAAAAAAAACCCAAAAAAACCCCCCTACAAATTGTGAAACTAGCATTAATTAGTGCAAAACAATGCATTAAAATTTAATTCTATGTGACTCAATAGGGCATCTACTGATTGTAATTGTCCAGAAACTGTAATTTAGCTTGTAAGGAAAGAACTAAGCAGAGGTACATTAACTGAATATATCTATATCTTGAAACAATGTTTATAGATCCCCCTAAAATGTTTATAGATCCAGCATAATATTGACCTTAGTAAGATCAATAAGGAAGAGCCTGAGCAATGACCTTACCAAAAGGAAACAGAGATGTGAATCCAGAAAAGCCAGCTAAATCCTTAACTTCTCACAGAATAGATACCATGTGTGCTCTACCCCAGATTCACAGTATCTAGCATCAGGTGTATAACACAGCATTTAAAATACAAATTATCTTTTCACACACTGACTACTCAGGTACATTTCTGAAGGATAAAGAAGGAAAGCTAGGTTTCCTCTCATGTGTGTTTTACTTCTCTGCTGTCATCTTCCTCTTCTTTTTTTTATTTTATTTTAATTTGGGTTTAATAACCCTCCAGATCCACTAATGAGAATATTCTCTGAAACACTGCTGAGAACTGCTGAGGAGAGAAGCAGCTAAAAGCAATGTTTTACACAGTTTGATACTTCTGAAAGTTTGCTTGGTCTTTGCTATGCTCATAGGAGGGAGATTTTGGTCTGTGTGTGACTGTGGGCATATCTGTGCCTATGTATTTCCCTAACAAAAAAATTGTCAGTTAAATGTAATGACTAGAAAGAATTACTACAGTTTAAGCTTTGTGTTTATGTTCTTTTTATCAGCTTTTCTTCTTTTTTATTTTGGAAAACTGGACAGCAATTTACACTAGCAACAATGGCTCCAAGCTCTCTTGCCTGCCTTATACTTTTCTAGTTCAAATATAGTATTTTTTTCAATGTTGATACTTTTTAAAATAAAACTAGGCAATTGATCATACTTTATATCAAAAGATAACTAGAGTACATAACTGAAAGAAAAAAAAATCTGTTAATATTTAAACCAGATATAACACTGGAAACTGTTACCTCGTGCTTGCTTTCTTCTTGTCTTTATAGTTCTGATGGCAGTTTTTTGAAGGAGTAACTAATGAAAACAGGTGAAGCAGAAGCACAAATCTTTGTCAAAACTGTTATTTTTTATATAATATATGTATATGTATATGTATATATAGATATATTTTTTTTTTTCCCAGTAAGATAACTGTGCATAAGTATACTTTCAGGTTCTGTGATGGTTTTCAAATGTTCCTTTAATCTTGGTATAAAGCTGTACTAAGACTGAGTAGTATTCATCTCATGAATTAGACATCTTAGCCTAGGTATTTCCTTGAATATATAGTTTTTTGGGTTTTGGTTGTAGGTTTTTGTTTGGTTGGTTGGTTGGTTTTGTTTTTGTGGGGTTTTTTTTTTCTTTTTTTTTCTTTTTCTTTTTTTTTTTTTTTTTTTTTTTTCTTTGCATTGTTTCCAGGTTTAACAAAATGTCTGTGGCATAAATAATCATGTGAAAGAAAGGATGAGTTTTTCTGGGTTTGGTATTTTGTTTTGGTTTTTTTGTGTAGATAATGATCACATGAGAAGTGAACTTCAGCCTTTTGTAGATGGAAATCTTTGAAGTTTCTCTCTTAGTTCACCATCTGTAAAGGAAGATAATGTGCTTTTTTTTTACCTCCCATAAAAGTAGTTACATTATGTAACTGGTTTTCTTAGCTCCAAAAGTATAGGATGTTATCTATAAGCAAATTTGATTTATAAAATATGTTTTATTGAGTAAAAAAAATAAATAAAAAAAAAAAGTGTCATATATCAGTATAGGTTTACTGTCGGTCAATGAATCCTGTCGGCTGTTTCTTATATATTGTGCTTATAAGGATCACCTACAAACTGCATATATTTTTAAACTCAGTAAGCTTGCAAAGGAAATAATCAAAATAAACCTGCTGTAAAGAGTTTTTGACATCTAAAATTGTAGGGTAATATAAGCTTTAAACTTTGTAGGTTTTTCAGAAGTATCCTTTCTTGCAAAATTTTACTGTGTTTTAGGCTTGACAGTTCTTCAGAATATCCTTTATTACAAAAATTGGGTGCACATTACTATCTCATTCTACTCATAGGTGGTAAATAAATTTAGAATGTAAGATCTTTCAAGGATCTCACAGAAACATGATCCTTCAATTTCTGAATAACAGGTACATATTAAGTGCCAAGTCATTTATGGCTGTTATTGCATTGACAGAGCTGTTATAACTTTGACATGCAGCCAAGTCCCAGAACAGAAAAGCAGGTCTATTGCTAAAAAACAGAGGTTGGGAAGAGCTGCCTAGTATGAAGGACTGTAGTTTGGAATGACCTTCCTTCACATTGCCTTGACTATAGGCCATGTAGTGTTAGTCCTGTGTCCACAATGAGTGAAGATAAAGAGGAAGCAATCCTTGGGATATTGTGAAAAAATCAAATTAGGGTCAGTTCCAGACTACTTGCCTAAGAAGCATACTCAGCTTAGAGGAGACTGAGGAGTTGGTGACTGAGGCCTGTTAGTGTACGTGAAGCATTTGAATAAGGCTCTTACCTAGGTAGGTTTACTTTCAGGTTGCACTGTGTGGAGTCAGGAATTAAAGAAGCCCCTGGATCCCTTCCAACTCAGGATATTAAATGATTATGTGAGAATGGGCTGTAGAAGGTTTTCTACAATTCATTGCTGTAATTGTTCTGGTCACACAGGACAATTTTATCCCTTATCTAACTTCAGAAATGCCTATATAGCACTAGTATGTTGGTGTATATCTAGAAGGACCTTCTGATCATAATGCTGTTCTTGACCTGCTACTCCTAAAGTAGTGGTGAATGAAGACATGTTCCTCAGTCTGGGCTTCAGAAACCATGAGACAATTGAGCCCAGGATCATAAGAGAGTCTCGCAAAGGAAGCAGAAATGTTTAGATTCTGGACTTTGTGGCAGAAGGATCTGGCTTATTGGAATTTCTAGGCCTAATTAGGATTACTCTCAGTTATGTAACCATAAAGAACAAGGCTGTCCAGGAAAGCTGACGATTATGTATTTAGTTGTTTATTTAATTTATTAGTAAAACAGTATTTTTTATAAACTAACTCATCAATGAGTCATCCCACGGTGGACAAAGACTTTAAGCAGAAAACCTACTTGAATAAGCAGGGGCCTTGTTTATGAACTAAGACACAAACACAAAGCATAACAGAGGAGGAAACTAGGATAGGTAAGAAAGGACTACACTAAAAGTCTTGCTTAGTAAGCAGGAATTCTGTTCTCAGACCTCAGTGTGTACTATTCTCAGTAAGGAGAAACACATAGTCTCAGGAACCAGTGGCTGATTAGGATGCGAAAGACAGTGGACACCAAGATGAGTATAAGCCAGCAGCTCACTCATTGTAAATGGGGTGAACTGCTTGCTACAATAAGTGCAAGTACATCCCATGGTGCTTCAGCAGGAATATGGCTAGCAGACAGATGGAAGGCTCTTCTGCTCAGAAGGCCTGGAAGAAGAGGCCTGGAAAACTGGAGAAACTCCAGTGGAAACCTATCAAGATGATTGAGCCTTAACCATATGGCTCAGGAGGAAAAAACTGAGGACATTGGACTTCTTTGTGTTTTGGGAAAGAGGGGCTAAAGAATGCCTTAGCAGCAGATTAACTGCTTGAATGTTAGTTCCAAAGATGGCAGAACCAAGATATTTCCAGTACTGTCAGCCTACATAGCAATGGAAAATGGCCAGAAATCTTATTTTGGGAGGAACTGGTATTAGAAAAATTTGGGTTTAGGAGTATAGCCTAAGGCTCATAGATGAAAAATCAATAAAGAATCATTTTGAGCATTGTGATCGCAACACGCAAAGCAACCACACGGAGACAAGAGATTTGCAGGGCAGAGATATTCCTCAGCGAGAGCCCAAGGCTGAACAAAGGCCAAGAGCCCCTCTGCCTGTCTATTTCTTACTTTTTATATATTTGTGGGTCTGATTGTGGATTGACTTCTGGGGTTATCACCTCCCAGCCGAATGGCCAGACCAACTGTCAGGTTACAATCATTTTCAGGTTAGAAATATACAAACAAAGGACAGAGAATGAAAAACAAAGGATTTGTTTATGTTACATGTGTGAGAAAAAGCAAAAGCTGCTACTAATATTGTACAGAAACTAAAAAGACTGACTCCATCTTATGAACAATCAAAAGGCTTTAAAAACCTCAGAAAAACCAGGGTGACAGAGTATCAGTGTCTTTGACATAAACACCTAAGTTTTACCCATGAAAACATGAGGGATTTCATGAACTTAGCCATTCTTAATCTTACTTTTATAGGGGAGTTTCCAAGAATTCTTTCTTCTTAGAAAGGTCTGATCCTCCAGGCCTGTCATTTGTGCTTGTGCAAAGTTGATGGGATTTCTATAATAGCTGAAGCATTCTTTTTGCATGTAGTCCAGGTGGACAGATAAAATAAATTATACAATTGGTCAAGGAATTGTGGCTCGGTGCTTTAAAAGCAGCTCATTTCCCAGTGTACCATGCAAGAGAATCAGTCACCCAGGGATACAGCAAAATGTATTGCTGGTTCAGGTTACAATCAAAATCTGTATTTATAAACCAGCTTTTTTTTTTTTTTTTTAATTTTATTTTATTTTATTTGTAAACTACCTTCATATTCCCACCTACTAAGTCAAAACAAATGTAAAAAAATGCAAAGGACTAGGAATCATATAGTCAAAGAGATATTGTAGTGAAGAAGAGGTGATATGTGGTGCCTATATGTCCCACTTACTCTGCATTAGAAAATGCAGTATTTAGTGAACTAAAATAGCAATAAAATCCATTACTTCATTATGGTTAATATTTTTTGTATGTAATTTTAACTACCAGCCTCTGTAATCTTCTGTATTTTTTAAAGAAATATCTGTACAAATTGCTATATTTGTATAAATCAGGGGTTTATGTGTTCCTTTACTAAAGAGTCTCTGAGGCATGATTTTACTAACCAGGCATTATATTTGAACAAGGAACTTGAATGTCACATCTGAACACATGATTAGGTCAAACTTAAATTATATTGCTTTAGTACTTTTCTTTCTCTCTCTGTAGATCATCTATATGATGGCTGGAAGCATCACAGCCACTTTTACAACCCATTTTAATGGGAGTATTTTTAGTGGGTATTTTTTGTTTTGTTTTGTATGTTTTTTGATTGGTGCTTTTTTTATTTTTTTTTTTCCTTGGTTAGGTTTAGGATTTTTGTAGTTTTTGTTGTTTTGTGTTTTTTTGATTTTGGTGGGGTTTTTGAGGGGTTTTGGTGGCTTTTTTTGTTTGTTTGTTTGGTTGGTTAAAAAGTGCAAACAACTCCTTAGTTAAGGAAAGGATTTATCCAGAATTACTAAAGAGACCAAATTAATTTCTTGCAAACAAGCCTGAAAGTGCCAACAGGAACACAAAGCCATCACACTTCAGAGCTGAAGAAAACTGCCAATTGTCTCATATCGGTATCTTACATGTGAAAGAATTCTTGTAAGAAGACCTGGTGTCTGTAAGCAGAAAAAAATTGTGTCTAAAGTGAGTTGATCAATCACAGGGTCTGAATCTTTCAGCTCTTCAAATTAATATTATTTATTTTGTTTACGTAATCTGTAACACAACTCCATTCCAAGACAGTATAAAGAAGAAATGAGGAAGTCTTGGTAAGTGCTTAGGTGTTAATTTTTAAAAGAGAATAATTCAAGAGGCAAGAGATCATGGGAGTCATCCAGGGTTCTCAGGACTCCTCAGCAACCTTTTAACATCAGAATTTACTGGAATATGCAATCCACAACTTTCTTCAAGGATCTATGATTGATATGGTCCTCTAAACATTGATTTCACAGCTCAATAGCAGCCCCCAAACCCCTACCTTTCAGTGTGAGAAGTTTTTCCTTGTTCAAATGATGTTACTTTAGGGAGACTCCTACACATTTAAAAAAGCTGTCAGAAATCCTTCCTCTTTTACTACTTCTCGTAAGGATTCTCTCCTCACATAAAGCAGATTATTGTCTACAGGAATGCAACTAACACTTGCTTCCAGATGATGCTGAGCTCTGTAGCAGCTGATCTCCTGTTGAGCTTGGACCTTATGATTTTTGTCCCAAATTTGCACACTGAAGAATGCCCAGACAGGTTGTGTTTCCCCAGCTTACTCTACCTACTCTACTTTTATTTATCTGATGAGAATTCAGGTCCATGAAAAATGGGAAGAAATAGGTTTTATGGAAACAAATATTGTAACAAAACTTAATTATTAATTTAACTTTTTATTATTATTATTTTTATATTTTTTTAGCTGAATTATTTCATGTTCTTTCTTGCAGGATATGACCAGAGAATAGAAATGTCACATAGTATCAGGGTCCTTAAACTGTATAAGAATACTGGAAAATAATAACCGTTGAAGTGAACCTGCAGCTTAATTTAATCTTACTTTCTGAAGAGTCAAGTATGAAAGGTCAGGAAATTGCTATGGAAAATTGTATTCTTTCAAAAGTAGAACTTTCATAGATACTCATAACAAAATGCAGTATTTGATCTGAAGACTGTAAGGCTTCACGAGTGTTGTTTAAGAATAAGGAGATAAGTAAGGTGTTTAAGGTTTACCTAAGTAATATTCTTTTTAATAAGACTCAGTGCTTATTTTTGGTCAAGCTCCAAATTAACTGTTAAATAATCTTTCTTTAATTTTGTTTTGCTACTGCAGTACAATTTGCATTTCTTCAACCAGACCAATATTTGACCAGTCAAGGAAGGTGTAGACAGAGGAAAATGTCATGTTTTCACTTTTCTATCACAAGCAACTATGGAGCATGATGAATGCATGCTTCCCCTTTATCAATCAATCCTTGAAAACCAATTTGCTTACATTCTGGAAGTGAGCTGCATTTACAAGGGGGGGGATCAATTCTTAAGAGGATTATGTGTCAAAATAAGATGTAGTTTAGTAACTACAGATTTGGAGAGAGCTCAGGATAATAAGTAGCTGAGCAGTCTATTGCACAACTCGTTTTGTTTTGTTTTGTTTCGGTTTGGTTTGGTTTTTTTGTCTACCTGTCTTTTTCCTCTCTGTTCTATTCAACATTTTAATAAAATTAATTATAATTGTCTCCACTTTATACAATATATGAAGTTTTTAGCTGAAAACTTTTTTTTTTTTTTTTTTTTTTTCCTTCTTCTTTCCCCACAACACAAGAGTTTATATATTCTAAGGATTTTTACTATTTGGTAGTAAATATGTTTGCATTTAGAATAATTTGATGGGTTTTTCAAATACATTGAATATCTAAAACAATACAAGCAGGCAATATAATATTGTATAATAAGAAATTATACTATTAAAATGCAACTGCTATATTCAAGACGAGAATAATAGATTATGTTCACTTATTAAGCCTTCCCTCATTTCCATCTTGCAGTCCACTAGGAATTTTTCTAATGACTGCTAAAGAAATTAGATCAGTCTCATAATGAGCAAAGACCAGAGATATCTAGAGAAACTATGATAATATATTTTTTAATATATCTAATTGTTTCATTTCTTTTAAAAAGACATTGCAATACAGCAAACAGTCCAAAAAGCCCCAAACAGCTATGGCTTAGCCAATGCTCTATACACAGAAAACAAAAGACATAGAAGCTGCATAGAAGGTTTTAATCTATGCAAATTTTGTATATGCAAGTGTGCCTGTAGAAATCCTCTTATGCAATCATAATTTAAATTTTGTTATGAAATTCACCTTTTTATTTTATTTTGATTATAATAATTATAAAATGTAGTAATTCCTAATGAAAGCACTGACTTTTCTATTTTTCAACCTGTTCTAGTTCTATATTGTTTGTGTGTAGATCTCCTGATTAATGCAACTTTTCTGATTCTTAACCTGAGTTTCTGGATTGCTAGTCACATTTTTTTTGTCAGTGTTTCTGAAAAGCCTTGTTTATCCTTCTAACTAGAATTTTTATCTGCCCATACTTGATATTGCACTCCTTGATTGTTTATTTGTGAAACTTAACAAAACATCTTTAAGCTAAATTGAGACTAATAAACATAGTTATGTCAATGAAAACTGCTTTTCAAAATGTAGCCAAACTCTACATTAATACATGTATTTTGGTTTTGTTTAGGGCAAATTTGTGAGGAAACTTCTAAAGGGGTCCTTCTAGAAAGCAGATTCAAGTGGCTGTTCTTCTTATTGGTTTGGGAAAAGATTTCTTTGGAGAAAAGTGAAAAAAAACCCCCTTGTTTATTTAACAAAGTATTCATAAGTATAAAAAATTAATAATATTAAACAACAAAACTTCTCCTTGTTCTGAAGAGATGACAAATTTAGAAAGTCTTTTTTTTTTTTTTTGTGGAGTGTGGCTCAGCTTATTCAGTCTTTTATCAGTTCTTTTTACAATGGAAAATCTGGTGTCCCAGGCCCTGGTGGGCCACAGGCATAAGGTCTCAGTATTTTTCTGGGTTTTTAGTTCAGATTAGGGCCAATCAGTTCCAAGAAAAAGAAAAAGCCACAGTCCAAGGAACTTCTCTGCCTCAGCTAAATCTAACTAAAAAAGCAAAGGAGAGCTCTCTCCTGCTGTCTGTCCATGCTGTAGACAACATAGCCCATGAGAAGGAATGCGGGGGAGAAAGCGTGGTTTCTGAGAACAAACTGCTAATTTCTTCTTTCCTCCCTTCACTCTCAGAACCAGTCTTAAAGGTGCAGAGCTTAATATCCAGCATAAACACAACAGATGACTGGGGATTCGAGCATCATTAAGTCACACTAGGACAATACAATATGCCTTTATTTCAACACAACCATAAGGTTATAAACCAACACTATAGTAATATCTGTCCCTTTAATTTGCATTATAAAAGTATTGGGATGCAATGATTAAAGGTTAGATTCAGCTGACAAGATGTAAGATTTTCACCTTGACTAGACAACAGATTTTCCCCACTTGTCAGTCAAAGAAGCCTGTCTAGAACACCTCACTTCACAGTAAAATGTCTCAAATTTCAGACAAACAAGTGCTTAATTCTGTCCATTATGCATATAATGTAATACCTTGCTAATACATAAACATTTGGATTTGTATGATCTATACCTAAAACCAAAATTAAATGAATAGCACACAATTATCTGATTTTATATGTTACAGAAACAAAAACTTAAATGGTTGCTTATGAAATTTTTGTTTATTTTCCATCGTGATTCTAATATTGCCATCTTAGCTTTTGAATGGTTTCTTACTATTAATGCAGCTTAAGATTGCTTTATACCTCTCTGTCCAATAAGATGTATTTTTATGGGCTGAGAGCTTCAAGACAACCCTGGAGGGCATTACACTTATTCTTGCCCAGCTATTCTGCCTCCTGGCAAACTGATGACAGTAGATGGTGATGTATGCTAAGAACCTTCCTATGCTGATGGGTTTGTTGCTCTGACTGACCCCTTGACAAGCCTTTTTAAATGACTATCAATTTACTAAAAACAAATAGGGTTTTAGCTATTTAGAAAGTAATAGAGGAAAACATGATGCCCCCTCCCCTGAGAGCAGTCAATTGATGTGTGCCTCCGTCCTCACCCTTTCTTATAGCAGCCTGTGCATACTATCTTTCTCTGAGGATCAGCTTACAACGTCATAAAACTTGAGATTTACTTCTAGTTAAATTAAGAAAAGTACATTTGAAGTAATTTTTTGTGTATCAGTGACTTGTTCACCATGTTTATAATTAAGATATCAACTCCTCAGAAAAACATCCCTCTAAAGTGTTCATCATGGTGATAATCCATTCCAGAGAGAAAATTAGACTGCCAGCAATAAAAGGATTCATGTGAATTACCATTAAACTAAAATATTAGGCTTGACTTAAAGGCGAAGTCCATCATCTCTGAGGTAGTAGTAAATATCACTGGAAGTGGCAGCTTCACAATACACCATCTCTGTCCTTAAATCATTATGGACTAGCTGCACCCAACACCTGTTATCACCATTAGAAAGCAACAGATGTTGTGCTGCACCTCAGTGTTATTCTGCAAGGTCATGTAAAAAATAAAAAATAATGCCATTATTTATCAGAATTGAACCTAGAAACTCCATGTCTAAATTAAGTGTTTCTTCCACATGAGGCATGTTGTTTCTATGAAGACATTATAACATTGGAAAGTAGATCATAATCATCTAGTGGGGCTGAATTGTGGACAGTTTCAAAACTCGAGGCATAAAAGTCAAGGTAACTTTCAGTACTTTGAAAGTAAAAGAGCTACCTCAGTCCTAATGAACTCAAAGTGCACACACTTGAAAAATGAGTGCAGAAAATTTAGCAGTATATTAGCATCCTGGGTTATTAGGCATTTTCATTTTGCTAGTCCATGAATGATTGTGATTCAATGAATTCAATCAGTGGCTGAATCATCAGTTTAGGTACTAAAAGTTGAAGAAGATCTTGATCTTGATGAGAGGACTGATGTACTGCTCCTTAGTATCTCTGGAAACAGAAGCCACAAAAGTGATTCCTTTAGCTGTAGGGTAGCTGGTTGTGCCATTGCTAAGGCAATCACAGATAAGACAGAATATTATATTGATGCAAATAAGGAGAAATTACTCAGTCAAATACATCTGAGTTAAAATCCCTGCGCTGCCTTAATGGTTAACAAAATAAATGAGATGGCATATTTTCATGACATAATTAATCTTGCCTTAATGTAGATGTCTTAAATGTTTCAGATTAATTTTGCCTGATAAGTGTCTATATCTCCCTTCTTAATCTGAAATAAAATTAGGAAAACAAGCTTGTGTACAACATTGGTGTCTAAGGATATTTAAACTGATTTCTAATATTAATTATATACCTTACAATGTTATACTGTTTTGGTCTTATAAGAAAAAATTCTATGAGGATGTCTCAATGAAACAGATATAATTTACCTATCCTTGAGAAAAAAAGCACCATTTTTTTCCACTTTGGATTATGTTCTGAAATGATGAAAGATCTAATAATTTTTTTAAAATTATTATTTTGTTTTTCCTTTTAGAGCTTTTAGTATATCAATAATACTTCAAATGATTGCCATATTTTCCAAAACAACAGCTCTCAGTAATTTCTGAAAAAAAGGTGGCTTTCCAGTTACAACTTCCCAATTTTAGATTCACACCAGAAGAAAAGATATCTAACTTTATTTCCAACTAAGATTTCAGTAGTATATGGCATTAGTCTAAAATACATTTTTTAGAAACTAATGGAAAAATCTAAGCACATACCCAAATTGAAAGTTTAGAACTTCTCTTGAGAAAATTGTTTTTAAAGCAATGCTGTAGGCAGACAACGTCTGATTACAACATTTTCCAATAAGAGATGAGAAGAAACAGATGATGCCAGAGAGCTCTCTTTTCACCAAGAAAAAGTGGGTTAACAAAACCCAAGCATCGTAATTATAGAATAGTTAAGGTTGGAAAAGAGCTCTAAGGTCAACAATTTCAACCATTAATCCAGCACTGTCATGTTCTCCACTACACCAAGGCCTGAAGTGCCACATCCACACAAACTTTGAGCACTTCTAGCAATGGTGATTCCACCACTTCTTTGGTAAGCTTGCTATAATGTCTGACCACACTTCCAGTAAAGAATTTTATCCTAATATCCAATCTAAACCTCTGCCGGCACAACTTGAGGCCATTACTTCTTGTCCTACTACTTGCTACTTGGAGAAGCAATTAATCTTTGTTACAACCCTCTTTCAGTTAATTAGAGAGAGCAGTAAGATTCCCATAGAGCCTCCCTTTCTCCAGAATAAACATCCCCAGCAGCTTCCTCAGCTGCTCCTCATCAGACCTGCGCTCCAGACCCTTCACCAGCTCTGTCGCCCTTCTCTGGACACACTTCAGCACCTCAATGTCCTTCCTGCAGAGAGGGGCCCAGAACTGAACACAGGATTTGAGGTGTGGCCTCACCAGTGCCCACTACAGAGGGACAATCCCTGTCCTGGTCCTGCGGCCACACAATTTCTGATGCAGGCCAGGATGCCACTGGGCTTCTTGGCCACCTTGGGCCACTGCTGCCTCATGTTCAGTAGCTGTCAACCATCACTCCCAGGTCCTTTTCCACTAGCTTTCCAGCCACTCTTTTCCAAGTCTGTAGGACTTCATCGGGCCATTGCAGCCCAACGGTACGGCCCAGCTCCTCTCTTTGTTGTACTTATATATTTTATTTTGTGCAAAAATCATTTGGTCTTCTATACTTCATTTATGAAAATATTTACTAATAGGAAGATAATAGGAATTCTATTGTCACTCTTCTAAATTTTTAAAATACATATGCAATCTGTATAAGGATTCTCCAAGTTGAAAACACATTACTAAGTAAATATAGTTAGCCATGGTCTGAATAAGAATAAGCAAAGATCTGGCATCACACTAGTTTTACACTCTATATGTTTGTAAAACTGTGTTGGGTAACAAAATTAATTTCTTATTTAAGAATAAGTTTATGTTTAAAGTTTAATATAAGTTTAATATAAGTTTATATTTAATATTTAACATAAATTTCTTATCTTCAGGTCAACTGCTGAATGAAGTCACTGTATGAAACTGCATGAAACAAACAACACTCTAAGATACACACTATTAAAATGCTAAGTTTTCCTTCAGAATGAGATTTCCTTTCAAATTCAGCATTAAGATGTGATTTTATGTTCATTCTCTTCAGAGGACTATTGCAAGCAAAATTAACTGAGAGTGACTTCTAAGATAATTTATAGGATTTTAAGAAGTCTGGTTTCCCATATTTATACACAAATTTGGTTAAATTATTAAAGATATCAAAGCTATCAAACAAAAACACTGTCATCAGCTACTAAAGCTTGCCAGTGTTGGGTTTTTTTGAAAGGTTTAGTAAGCAATGTGCATAAGACTGAATATTGAACAGGTATATTTTAATTTTTTTTTAATTAAATGCTGATCAATACTATTAAATTAAAAAAAACATTGCAAATTTGAATGATCCTGTAAAGCTTCATTATATCTTGAGTAATGGTCATAAAACAAAACAAAATCAAACAAAATGCTTATGACTTTTGGTCCTCTAGTCATTGGTAGTGGACATTTATCTCATTCATTGTCTTTTTGTTTACTTGATTCAGGATGGGATCATGTACCATTTGAACAATAATTAATTTAAAACAAATTTAAAGGTAACTATCCTGCTACATGCTTTAAGTGCTAAAACTTATTCTCTGCCTTAAATGTCTCAACAGAAAATATGGTTTTAATAAAAAATTAATTAATAATCTCACAGAATATTATTAAAAATACATATCAAATTATATTAGACATAACTCTATTTACTGTATCAATTTATAGTTTATTGAACACCCACAGTACAGTTACCTATATCTAGTTACATATATTCCTGCATTATGGACTTATATGAGATTCCATTCTTAGAGCTGGATGAAATCAAAATGTCTACAGCACAAGAGCTGCAGCATTTAACTCCAGTTTTGCCCTACATCTTTTATTTCCACATTCTCTGTTGAGAGATTTGAACACTCATAGGTATGCTTCATTTTAGTATATTAATTTTAATTGGACTTGTTTAGTATTAAACTGTGCTGGAAAACAGAATTTCTTGGAGAAGTTTGGTTTACATTCTTTGAATTAATATCACATATCCTTAGACATTTGCATTCTAGAGATTTTCCTCTTAGCTTAGTATATGGACTCCAAACCAGTGATAAGAAGTAATAATTCAGGACATAACACTGCATGCATTTTTAACTTCTACTTAAGACAATATGAATAATCACTTAGATTTAGGTGATTCTCTCAATGGACTGTAGACAGAATATATGCAAATAATAATATAGATGTGACAGAGGTGTCTGCACTGCCGACATTTGCATTCAGCCAGGTGGACCCACCATCCTTCTTTTTCTCTTTGGACTTCATGAGATTCTGTTTTGTATTTTTTCTTATGGGATGTTACATTTCTATAATCCTGACCAGGCACCCAGGTTACTCAGAGAAGGGAGGTCAAGGACTCACAGGAAATTTCACTAGAAATTTAAAAAGCTTCCTTCTTGATACTTTATTTACTACTTCTCTCCAGTGAGTGGCAAATTCAAATGAAGGATGAAAAGGATTATACCAAAGAAAAACTCTGAATAATCTCCCAGGACCCAATTGGGTGAAGGGTTTTTCACTGCCCTGTGTAAAAATTGAGAGGTTTTAATTTACAGTCTTAAAATACTGTGGTAAAGCCTTGTAATTCTTCACCTGAGATATAGCCTTTGGGAGAGTACAGCTGTAAGTTTGCTACTCCAGAAAGTCAGATCTGTCAGTCCTCACCCTCTGTCTGTTCTTTGCAAACAGCTGGAATTCTTTCTTCCAAGGCTTAGATACTATACTGCTTTATATCCCCCAGAACTGATCTCAAACCTTGAATAAATTAAAAAAAAAAACCAAAAAACAAAACAAAACAAAACAAAACAAAACAAAACCAAACCAAAACAAAACAAAACAAAACAAAACAAAAAAAACCAAAAAACAAAAACAACAAAAAAAACCCAACCTGTAAATTAAATACTAAAGACCACAGTTTTAATACATTAATTTTTATGTAGGTTCTCTGGAGATACTCTACGCACTATTAAGTAATTATGCAGAGAATATTTTGCTTCCATCCTTTATAGCCCTAAGCCTATTTTTTTGTTCATGATGAAATTTCTTTAGATATTTTTATTACACAAAACCATAACCTACGTTGTAAAGCAGAAACATTTTTTTTTAAACTCAGATGAATTAATAACAAACATCTCCCTCATGCTATTTCTACATCTCCCAGAAAATCATGGGGGGATCCAGATCAAGTGTGACTGCCAGTACATCTAATTCTTATGCACATGAGGACTCTGATGCTATAATATCTGTGTGATGATTGCAAATAATCCTAAGTCTAAAAGCTAACTTTAAACCATTAGCTTAAGGCAGGCAAATCAATCAATCAATCAATAATTAAATACCAGAGCATATATTTTTGTTTCAAGTACATAATTTATCAGAACATAATGTCATGCTGGTTTTAGATGTAAAGCTATCATCTTCAATGGTACATTAGTAAGAAATTAAACCATTCTCTTAAGAAGTCAAAGTAAGGCCTGTGCCACTGAAAAAGCTTTCAACTAGAAAATTCTAACATTAATTGTTCATAGAATTTTTTTTTTGAAAAACAGTAATTTGCTGTAATCTAATGAGTGTATTTTGAGAATTTGCTAAATGATTTTCCATATCCTCCTTATGTGTGATTTTGATGCTGTAGAGTAACCCAGGATGTCTAAGTTAGAAGAAGCATAGCCTTCCAAGAGTTTGCAAAGTGCATTGTTCTATAGAGTGGGGACCCTCACCACAAGATGCTCTCTCTGACAGGAGGATGAGGCATTCTTTGAAAAAATGGTCTTGAAACTGTTACCCTTCCAGATAAGCTGCTAAACAGGACTTTGAAGGTTTCACCAAAACAGATGAGTTTTGCAAAACATTTTTCTTCGAGTAAATTTTTTTTATATTTGAGGGCAAGTTTTATGAGGCTTGTTTGCTTGTTTTTTGTGTTTTTTGCTGTTGCTGTATTGATTTTGGCTTTGTTTTTTTTCTGATGCTTTAAACATCATAATGACTTTTTAAAAATAATCCTGAGATGGTTAGATACTATTTGTAAGACTATCTGGGCACTGTGGTCATAAGAAAGTTTTCCTCTGGTCTGACCGATTTACCAGCGCAGTTCCCATTCCCCATTAGGCATGCAAAAAACATTTCTAACAAAATATGCTTCTTCTTCATAACCATATGGTGTATGTAACAGGAGATCTATATTGTGTCAAGATGCAAGTAGGGACGCCCTGATAAAGTGAATAGCCTACCAAACAGTTACTATAAAACTCCTATATCTGATATTTTTGAATCAATAAATCTGCATCATGGGAGTAGAGATGGGAGTAACACATTAACCTTGGCATGGGTAAAAGAATAATAACTTGGGCATGTAGTAGAGGTAGCTCATCTTGTTCAGAAAAACATACAAGAAAAGTGTATTTTTGTAGTGTCATCTGGACATGGATTTACATTTTTCTTTGGCTAACCTTGAATATTGAAAATGAGGGTGATGTAACTGAGATACTACAAAGGATCTTCACTGAGAGTATAACCTGGCCTTTTTTTTTTTCTAAAATGAAACACTTTTCTTTATTTAATTTTATATTAACATATACTGGATAGTGTTCTCTTCCTTTTTTGTTTTGTTTTGTTTTGTTTTTGTTGTACCTCTAAAGTTCTCTTGCTTACAAATACTTGTACCATAAGCATTTTTAATTATCAGCATGCTTAATGTGTACTCTGTTATGACTGACTTCCATTTTCCTTTGGATCTCTTACCCTTCAATTCAAGTCGGTTATTAAAGTGATCTTTGGAAATGGTACACAAAGAGGCAATAACTTCTTCTATGTAGAAAACAAAATATTATCATTCACTATAAAATATTTTATGTTTTTTGATACATATTCCTTGGCACATGAGTTTCTTTTTAAAAAAACACGATTTATCACCTTGGAAAGAAGTTTTACTGTGACTGCTGTATCAAGTAATTATTTAATATATAACAGTTATCTTACAGAATCCTGTTCTCTGGTGATAGTATCTTGTAAAGCATATTCAGCATGCATTTAATAATTAATGTGGATTTGAGTTCTTTTTTTTTTTTTATTTTATATTTTTTCACTCTTTGTTTTC
The DNA here is from genome assembly GCA_022316685.1 of Progne subis subis. NCBI lineage: Eukaryota > Metazoa > Chordata > Aves > Passeriformes > Hirundinidae > Progne > Progne subis. The sequence continues at coordinate 5,156,169 of JAKJHU010000048.1, read as the reverse complement.
AGGCACATGTAAGTTCATTATTTTGGTAAGATTCACTTATTGAAGGTAAACTTGTCATTTCTCTCTGGAGATCAAGACATTTCACAGTAGTTAGATGAAATAGCAATGCAACCAAATTACATGCCTTTGGATTAATTTGATTTGACTTTTTTTTTTTTTTTTCCTTGAGGGGTGTACATTTGACCAAACAGTTTATGACACACATGAAAAGGCAAGCCTTGAAGATCTTTTGAGGTGTGAAAAAATTGCAGGTACTTCTGTGGGTAGAATGTTGTATTGAGTCATGTGCATCTATCAGTGCACCACAGGGTTAGCAATTCCATAACACAACATATCATACACTTTGGGTTCACTTGCTTGTTCATGAAGTTAAGTGCTGCAGCCATTTGTTTTGTATCTATTATTCTGCACCCCTTCTTTTCCTTTCCATTTTTCTTCCCTCTTTTCTTATTTGAAATCCTGACCTACTTCTATTTTTTTAATTCCTCCAGAGAGTACTATTAAATATTTTCCTACGTTGTAAAGTAAAATTAACAGTTCTCTGTAGAGTAATTTTCTTGACTATTACCATTTCAAGCACACTTGAAAAGACTCTAGTATTCCCTACTTTCTATGGAATTAAAATTATGAGTGAGGTTTTAGTACTCTATTTCTTCATCCCCAAATTAGATGTCCAGGTTTTGCTTTTAAGTCTGACACTGTATTTGAGTGACTGCACTGTTTGCTGTCTTTCTTTGTGCCTTATGTTTTCTTCTTGCAATATGAAAATAATGATGTAGATTTTATCTAGAAATTGCTCATTGCCCTTCAGTGGTTACGCAGTCACAGACATGTGAGCATTATAAATAGACTTGAAGCCTGCACAGTTATTTCCTTGTTTTCTTTGCCAAACAATACCACATATTAATGTAATTACCTTCATTTTGACTACCTTAATAAGTGTTATTGCTCAGCAATGTTAAATGTCATGGCCATTTACATCTTTCTTGAATTTAAAAAATGAAAATCTGTTCTATCATGCTGTCTCCTGTTTGAGCTTTTAACCATGTTATTTTTTTTGTTTGTTTTCTCAAGCTTTTATCACTAATATAGAGCTGTAAACATTCTAGAATCTAAATGGTTACAAATTTTGTATTTACTATAAATGTCATGCTCTGCACATTACTGTTTCCTAATGGGTGGATAACAGCTCCATCCATTCATGCTGAAATGTCAGAGAGAATCACATTATTCAGAATTTTGCTTCCTTTATTTTGTCAGGGGGAGGGAGAAAATCCCATTTTCTATTTAATTAGTGAGAAGCTCTACTGACATTGAAAATGAGACTGACAGTTTTGTTGCATCCTTTAGAACTTATGATACTGAAACAGACATGACCTTGGGCCTTTGTTTGTTTTCATGATGTATGTTAAGGAAATAAGAAAGGTCTCAAAAGATGGAGGAAAGGTAAAACAAGATATATGACAACGGCCATTAGGGTAGGTTCATATGAAAAGTTACAAAGCTACATAGATAATACATGGTTTTGTAGGAAAAATGCTCTTTCTCTTTGCAGGATAAATGAAATAAGTATCTTATCTTCTTGGTGAAAATTTTTAAATTAGAAGAATATTCCCAGGTTGTCAAATGCTCAAAATTAAATCAGGCTTTGCATGATAACTGTAACTAGCATAGTGAACACAGTGATATTACTATACTACAAACACAAATTGGTTGGAAATGCATTTGTATGGTTTTTTTTAAGGTAATAAATGAAGGAAAATTCCTTAGAGAACAACTACTTTACCCTTGTCTGATTCAACACCAGGAATAAAAGATATAAGCCTGTATCAAGTATTCTGAGTTTCCTTGGTCCAATTCTATCGGTGCTTCAGAATTTTGGTTGGGTTCATATATCAGTGGAAAAAGAGTGTAGCAAGACTGTGGCATGAACTGTCTTACTCTTGAGATATCTTTTCACAGTGAAGTCATAAAGCTACAGTGTCTGGGAATGATAGATATATGTCAGAAGAGAATTTGCTGAAGACGGGAAATCCTTTGACACAAATTTTCAGCTGGGTTATGGTTCATTTGTAGCAGCTGAGTGGCACAATGGGATCATAGCTTTATTTGAGAATCTGGCACAATATTTCCCTGAGGTGCTTCTCTTTCTGATGTAGCTGAACTGCTATGCATTTTATATATTTCACAATCCATTATAGCCCTAGAAAACAAAACAAAAATCTATGGAATGAGGTTTTGTCTATTTATAGATCTCTACAGACATCATTTACAATTACTGTATATATAATTCTTTTTACAATTTTTTTGATACTTCTAAGCTACACTTTTATGTAAACAATTTTTTTCTATAAATAGTTCTTTAAATTCATATCATCTAGCTATAAATGTTCAAGATTTTCAATCCACAGTGTTTATCTATAGATAAGAGGCAAATCTTTGGCATTATACCAATCATATTTCTGGAAAGATAGTTTCACACTCCCCCCTCCACCCCGCACCTTAAGGATTGGTGTATATTTATGCTAGTGGTTAACAAGATTGTAATGTTGCCTTTCCTCTTTTGAATATGGATTTGCAGTGCTGGCTTGCCACTTCAACACACCAGCATGTGTTGCAGAAATTCTCTACATGCACATTTTTCTTGGATTAGGAACACTGATTCTCCAAAGTAATAGAGAGGGAAAAAAAAAAAAAAAAAAGGAAAAAAAAAAAGTAATTTACAAAAGGCAGAAATACTATATGAAAAACCTTTCTTTTTTATTTCTTCCTCAGGCTGATTCATAGAGTGCTGCAATATATGTCTCAGAAAAGTACATATAGCTAGCTACCTAATTTTCAGATTTCCAAGCTGGAAAAAAGGCCTAATTATATTTAATTCAGGGGAAAAAAAAAAAAAAAAGCCAATTTTTTTTCCATTCATTAGAGAGGTGTGATAAAGATTAATACTTCATAAAACTATCTCAATATAATATATACGTATTTGTAAGACTATCTGAATATATTCATATTCCTTCAGGTACACATGAAATGTCTGCAAAGATGTGAAAACCTTATTTTACAGCAAATAAAGCATCTTATTAAATGTTTTGCTTATTAACAAGTGAAGCAATCATAGTGATACTTTTATTTATTCCTATTCAGAACTTTCTGTTTGCATTTCTAACAGCTGTCTTTCTTAAAGTAGAGATTTGGGTTCTCTTTATGGCAGCAAAAGGGAAAAAGCTGCCAGAAGTGATTTTAATCCATTAAAAAAATCTTTATAAAACAATGGGAACAAAAATTACAGATGCCTTTTGAAAAAATATAACTTCCTTCTCATAATTAAATCCTAACACACAGTTGTCCTGTTATTTACTAAAAAGTAAAATTTTATTTGTTTACTTTGCAGAATAATTTTGCTCATTACTATTTAAATCTGTTAGTAGATATCAAATTAAGGCAATAATTATCTTTTGACTAACATGCCATTCTAAGGAAGAAAACAGAAAGAGAGGAACCTTTTTAAAACATAGTTCTTGACTTCTGTAAGTTGCTGACCTCTTCCTGAGAGTTGTCAAGAAACCTCAGCTGACCCTGAAGTCAATAGGAGCTGTAAGTGCTCTTGGCCTCTTTAGCATCCTAGCCCTGAGCACCTGGCACTCTTTTATGCATCATATTTGTCTAGGGCTTAAAAGGAGTCAGCCCCAAGCATCTGTACACATTACATGCTGTGCTGCAGTATAGAAAAGTGTGAGTTGCCCATAAAAGAGCACTGGAAGCTGTTTATAAGAAATTTAAGGGAATTTAATTTCCTGAGGTACCTTTTGGTGTGCATCCTGCTTGCCAGTAGCTGATTCTATGTTGCTTTGATCAAAGACAAAGGGAAAGTCATGCCATGTTCAGAGGCAAATGACTGCACTGGAGGGATTTTTCCCACAAGGCAGGTAAGACATTACAGGAAATGTCACAGCTATGAAAGAGGCCTCACCTTCCTGCTCAAGGGCTCCCCAAAGCAGTTCTCTGTGAGCAACTCTTGCTTGTCCTTTCACGCAGGTGCTCCCCGACACATGACTGTTGGAAAGGTTCGCTTCTAAGCGTAGTGCCAAACACCAGGAGGAGGCTCTCCTGTCATATGGAAAACATACTCAGTGACTTATTAGGGGAGAGGAGTAAAATTAGAAAAAACCTAGAGGCTGATTGCTTATAATACAATGACTCATGTGGTTTGCAGTTTGTTTTCTCTCACTTTTCTAAAGAGGCAGAAGATAACCACCCCAGAGCACCCTACATTAATTATCAGCAGTAGTTTATTTCAAACTATTCCCCCACAAGAAGAGGGGGGGGAAAAAAAAAAAAAAAAAAGTTTTCCTGTGCACAGACTTACCTGTTCATCTGAGGGAAATACAGTAACCCTACTCCCTCCAGGGAGACCCTGGATGAAATCAATCTAAGTACCGAATGCTGCCACACAACAGTTCTGGAGCTTTTGTGTATGGCATCTGCCTACCAGTGTTGAAACTCAGTCCCACCTTCCCATTGTTCTTCAGTTAAAGTCACTGTCCTTTTTTTTTTTGCCTTTGTTCTAAGGTTTACCTGTATTCAACTGTGCAAGTTATACAGATGTTTACCAACACAAGAATAGAAAACCAGCCCGATCATTAAGAGAGAGAATAAAAAAGAATAAGCCAATCGTGAAGAACTCTCATTTTGATTTTTCTATTTTCAAAATTGTCTTAAAAAACAATATCATCTTCATTATTAAGAAAAATATGTTTTCACTGTTTATTTTATTTTTGATGGAGAAAAACAGAAAGCTTTCATCTAACAGAAGAAGGTGATTTCAATCCAAAAGGTATGATTAATTTTTTGAAGGACTAAAACATGACAACAATACTTTTCCTGTGTCTCTGTCTTACGGACGTGATCTAGGAAGACAAGAAATTAAATTATATTGCATCTGAGATACCTTACTGGAAAGAGCTCATTCTTTCCTCTGGAAAAATGGCACTGTCATGGAGACAAATCAGTTCTCCATTTTTCTTTATCATTAGGCTCAATGACAGCAAAAGTCCAAGTAAGAAGTGTGGCATTCATGACCATATATATGTGTTTCACAATAAATAAATAATAATAATAATAAAACCTAAAGATTTTTTTTCTCTATTATCTTTCAAATAGTTTTGTATGATGTTACACACAATTTCCTTCTGATTACTGAGAAAGAATCCCTCCTCTGAATATTGGATAGATATAATTTTTTATATTATATTTGTAAGTTTTAGAAAATGATGAGTTTATTTTATTTTTGCTTCATTCATTCACTTATAAATATATCAAATTTCAATACATCAACTTTCATATACATCTATCAATTTTAACTAGATTTTTAATATCCTCAGTTTCAGAAAGTACAAAGGCATGATTTTTTGTCCTAATTTTCTTTCAAATAACTTAATTAGAGCTAATTGAGATAATGTAGTCATTCTGAAATTTTATGATTATTTACTGAACCTTCCTGTTCTCCACACAGATATATGTTTTGACAAATTTTACCATGTTTTTTCACTCATATGCAATGTGCTTTTTCCTTTTGAATTTGTTGTCAGGCTGTTAAATGATACTTACTTAATTGGTGACATTAGTGGTATAAAGTCATGTTGTAGTCATGTTAAGCTGTGAACGTTACTAATTATTATTCTTGTTGTATATTTATTTTATATCATGCTTAAGGAAGCAATCAAATTACAAATGTGCAATAAAGATAAATTACTATGAGATCACAGAGGTTGTCTCTCAAGGGGGTAAAAATCTGTGCTGACTCCATAATTTACAAACATGTATCACTAGAGGAGTTAATTAGAATGAGTTCCAAAATAATAGGAACATTTTCTCAAATAATAACAATGCAACAGTGGATATGGCTTAGAAAACATTAAACTGACAGGGACTCAGTCGACGATTTTAATGGATAAATGGATTAAAACTCTGTAGCAACTAATAAAGTCATTTTTGTACCTTTTTTAAATTATTATTTTTTCCCCCCTTCCTTCTAATTCCAATGGCTATACACTTCTGTCAAACATAATGTCCTTGTTCTGTGTTGGTACACAGTTGACCTTCTAGTATTCCGCTGAATGGACATAAATATTGGGAAGAAAAAAGCTACTAATGATCACATTTGGCTCTTAAAAGCCAGGCTGGAAACTTGAAAAAAATTCTAACAGTTAGATTAGAAATTGGAGCTTAAAATAACATTTCTTAAGGACTACATGGGTTAAAAGAGTACTAAAGCTAACATGACTGCCCTCCCTCATAATTAAAACTATAAGTTCAAAAGTAATTTTTACAGTATTACGAGATTCCTAGTGCTCCAGCACACGTAGTATTTCTCTGTTAAATCATCAAACAAGCAATGATTTTAAATCAGGATGTACTGTCTTTCATAACATTAATGATATAATTTATCATTTATTTAATTTAACTGCCATCTGGAAAAGCCTTCAAACAATAGCAGTAAAATCAGCCTCTCAGAGTGTCACAAAGGAAAGCATTTGTTAATCATGTTTCTCTTTTTTTCATGTTTTTCTTTTGCTTTGACATTATATGAAGATTAATTTTTAATTATTTTCCAAGTTGATTAATTCAAGTCCCCATTCATCAAAAATATTCCTTGAATTTTAAAGCAGACCTTGAACTGTCAGTACTTTGTTCCGTAGAAGTTTATAGGCACCTGAACTTACATACTTGAAAGTAATGAGGATTAATCATAATGATGTTGTGCTTATTGCCTTTAAGTGGCTTCTGGTTAATTTAGACAACTCTGGGACACTGGAGTAGAGTGGACAAAAAATGACATCCAAAAAGCATAGCCCCATGCAAGCGCATCAGGCTTTCATAAATAACATAAACAACTGTTGCAGACTTACATTTTACTTAATTAATGGGCTATGCATGCCTGGAATGACTATCCTTTCACATTTTATTTCTGTTAGTTTTCTAATATGATATACGAGATGAAAATATATTTCACATCTTATTATGAGTATTTTGCCTTCAGGGGAAAAAAGTAATTGCTGGCATTTTGATCAAATTTATCAAGTAGAAATGAAAGACACTGGTTTGTAACAAAAGAAAACTCTATTCCAAGACTAAGCAGCCATTAAAATTGCACATATTTCTTCTGTTTCTTGTCTTTAAGAGGAACAAGTACTAACAAAATAAATGTCCTTCATTCATTTTAAGTCAGCAAAAAGACAGAGTATTCTAGTGGCTTAGTCTATAACTTGCTGAGGAGATAATTTAATTCTTTGCTGTGTTATGCTCTCTGTTATCTGGTGTAAATTGTCTAGACATTTAAGAGCAAATGCCTAATAATGCAAATTTTAGCCTTTGATAAATGCTTTGGGAATAAGATGCATGACAATTACCCAGTCTGTTCAGTGACACAGTTTCCCTAAGTCTTTGACATAAAAGGATGTTGTTCATCTCAGCCCCTTTCCCATCCTTTCTGTGTGGGAATGCACACTGCAAGGTCTTTATAATCCCCCACAGGCAATACAAGCCTCTTCTGCCTTCATTCTGAGATAACTATAAGTGCTGCTATTTTTGTATGCATAGTGTTTAGACCCTGTCACAGAGAAGGATTTGCTAGCATCAGCTGAGTACTGCAGCAATTGCTCTTAAGTAGTTGTTGGAGAAATTGGTGCATATGGCTCTCTTATGCCTGCCCTCTGAAAGCATTCTGTCAGAGGTATGGGTCACAATACTGCACATTTTCACAGCCCAATCACTTTTAACAGACAGTCTAGACAGATATTGATGTATATATAAATATTTATTTGTCTTTATCTTTGTGTGCATCTCTGTGTATGTGTGTGACAAAATTCCAAATAATAAAGCCAACCTGCAAACTTTACTGGAAGTGCACTCTTCAAATAAATTCAAATGCCTACTTTTTAAACTTAGAGGTTTTTTTCACTGAAAGGCAGTACCGTTGTTTTAAATTTATTCATTTCAGCATCAATTTATAATTACTATCTGGCACATTCTCAGACAAAATATTTCCAGATTTTCTCTCTATTTTGCGAGAAAAGGAACTATCTTCTAATCTGAAATTTATATTCATTGGAGAGGAAAGGAGATTAGGAAAAGAACAATTCCTTGTGACAGTAATAGGGTTGGCAATCTCATGTAATGTCAGTGTTGTGCTGTGTACACAGCTGGTTGTGATCACCGATAAATAGAATAAAGTGCTCATGACTGTTCTGCAGTGCTTAACTGATTTGTGTCACCAGCTGGTTTATACCCATCCTATTATGCTTTGCACTGTCACCCATGCTTTCAACATTTTTGTTTGTTATTACAAGCAGCTACTTCATTTGTAATGTTCAGCAGTTTAATAACTCTGCATAAATCAGAATATATAGTCTTTTCAGAAGCTGTTGTAACACCTTCACTGTTTTCTTTGAGCAGGCTGGGGGCTGTCCTTTGGATTGTAATAATAGGAGCAGAAATTATGAGCACCTCATTTTAGACTTCTATGAGTAGGCGTTTGAGACCAGAATGTGTTTAATTAAATTCCTTATAAATGCATAAATGAGATTAATCTTTCCCACGAAATACTTACTTATCTCCAAAGAAAAAGATGCTTAATCAACTTGTGAATGAGTAAAATATTACACTTGCGCATCAACTTCACCTCATATGTCTAAATCGAAACTGAATCACAAATTTCTTGGAGCCCTATACCCCAGATTGAACTTGATTAAACATCGTTATGGCACAAGAGATACATCAAAATTTCAAAAACAAATTTGATGTGCATGTAATATTTTTTTCTAAAAATATCTCAGTGAAGGGAATATTATCAGTCAGAATAAGTAAATAAGAATCTTTTTTTTTTCTCTTTTCTGTGTAATCCTCAGAGGTTCCTTTGCCTTGATTGGTCAACAGATCTATGAGATGGCAGATATATTGAGTAATTCCTAATCTTTACTCTCATTATTATATTTAGTATTTATTTTTTAAGATTTTAAATCTCTGAAAGGATTTTCTGATTTTTCCCCACATCCCTCCTTCCTATTAAGTGCAATTTTCTCCTACAGCACAGCGACAAGCACTTTGGAAATTTCTGAAAATAAATATATTTTAGTAATAACTTTAATAATTGTTTATGTAATTTAATTTTCAATTTAAAATACAACTTAGATACTGAAAATAGATATATGTAATTAAGCCATCTGATTTGTAATCTTTTCTGTAAGCATCATTGATAGAAAAATTGCATCAGTACTTAAAATTAGTATAATTTTCTTGACATTGCTTGGTCTTGAATTTTAGAAATATTACTTACCTTTCTAAAAAGTAAGAATATTGAATTTCAAAGCTTATATATCTTATGATAATTGTAATTATTTAAAACTATTTCAATTTTATGAAGCTTTGGTCAAATTAAACTATTCGTTGACAAGTCCTTCATTCCTACAGTGTTGCAATTCTGGATTCTTGTGACAGAAGTGAAGGTTGGTCTGTGGTAGACATTACTGAGTTTAAAATACTCTCTATTCTCTCCTACTGAACAAAGAAAATACTGGTATAATTTTGTTAACAGGTGATTAGTTCTAGAAATGTTTTATTTGAGGGGTTTTGGGGTATCTTGGAACCTCTTGTCGCAGAAGTGCTTCAAAGTTGTTAGGTCAAGAGGATTATCCCAGCCAAAGTTTGCTCCCATATCAAATTGCACAAGATCTTGTCTCTTTCTCTCTCTCTTTTTTTTTTTTTTTTTTTTTTTTTTTTTACTTGAGTCAAGGTTCAAATTAATAATAATAATAATAATAAACAAACAAAAAAACCCAACAGCAACAACAACAAAACCACCTTCCTTCAACCCCTAGTAGTTTCAAGGAAGTTTTTGGCTTTGTTTTCAAAGTCTGTAGATTATGCTTTTCCCTTATTTATCAAATTTTGTATTAATCTAATGGCAGGGAAATTATTTATGGATGTATGGACTGTCTGAAGCTTTCACTGCTAGGATATGCAAGGACAGTATCTTTTGTTTTGTAATAACTCAGGTTCTTTTAACTTGTAACATAAATTTTTAGCTACTTGACTGTATCTAACACAGAAACATCATCTCTAGGTATGCAAATGTAGATATATTTTTCATATGTACTCTCTTCTCCAGCTATCTAATATTGGTGCAAGGAAAAAGAAGTATTTCAAAAAGGATATGTATTAAAAAAAATAGTTGCAAAGTTAACCCTCCAGGAAAATCTGGTGAATGGAAAGATTGGATTCTTCCAATTCTTTACATAAATTAAATATTTTTATGTCATTCCATGACAAAACCTATAACATTTATGCGTTCTTGGAAATTAGTTTTAGATATATGTCTGATATTGCTTATTCATTGTCACTATGTTAACTAATTCTGCTCAAAATTTTCATTTATACTTTCTGATATACAAACCAACAAATATTAATCTGACCTTTATGTTGCTGAAGTTACTTTATTTTCGTGTATGCTTATCCAAAAACACATTAAAATATGGTTTTTTCCTAATGGTACAAAATCTAAGGTTTCTATTTGATAGAGTTTTATGCAAAAGACTAAAATTACACAGATTATTGTGGGTTATTTTACTTCACTCTTGTTTGTCTGTGATTTTATTTTATTTTATTTTATTATTTTATTTTATTTTATTTTATTTTATTTTATTTTATTTTATTTTATTTTATTTTATTTTATTTTATTTTATTTTCACCGGATATTAATGTCTGCTTCCTGAGGAAGAGAAATATATTTGAAACTTATTTCTTGAGGGTACTTTCCAATTTCTATTAGGTTTAATAGCCAATTTTCATGCATTTAAATGATAAGATGTCACATCTAATAACAGTTTTGTTAGGCAGGTGCCCATGGAAACAAGTTAGTTAAAACTGATTTACTGTCTTTTAATATCTCAACTTGAAAAATCCCAAGAAAATGGTCTCATGTCTTTCAAAATGCTTTTTCTGCCAATTTGAAATGCTATACAGTTTGAAATGCTTCATTTTAAAGTCTTGATTAATCTAGAAGAAAGTTCTTGAGTAATATAAAAGAAATTTGCCTAAGTTTAAAACCAAGGAAAGTACATACCTATGGAGGGAGAAAAAAAAAAAAAAAAAATCAGTGATATATTCTGAAAATAACCTCTTCATTAAGTACATAAAAGGGATCTACAGGAAGGCTGGAGAGGAACTTTTTACAAGGGCATTGTGAGAGATTGGAAAGAGAGTGGGAGGAAGCTAGATACCAACTAAATGCAGGAGAAACAGATGATGCCCCCTCAGCCAGTGACTTGTTACTTATTGAAAAATTTAAGGCTCGAGACTGAGAAAACAAACTCTTGGCGTTGCCCCCAAAGACTGAGTTGGGGGAGGGTGACAAGTCTAATTATCCGTAACAGCTCCCTAGGAATAGAGTGGGAAACAAGTGGAAAGCCAGTCTCCCTTGTAGGCTCGACGACGCTTTGCAAAATGGTCCTACACTGCCGCCTTCTGGAGATAGCGGGTATAGAGCCTTTCCTGCCTCTAGAGGCGAGGAATGGAATTGCCAAAGTCGTCGGGAATTAAAGGCTACGGACGCCAATGGCAGGAAACAAAAAATACCGCCAGAGGGAAAGTTCTTTCTTTTTAAGACCAGTCAAAGTGGGACTAAGTTTTCTCTTTCCCTCCTCCTACAGGTATTCCAAAAGAAATGGGGTTCCATTAGAAGATGAAGTTGTGACAGGACTGAAGATCTTATCTTCTTTCCTGCATTGTTTATATTTTTATCTTGATAAGTTTTAAGGGATTTGTGTTCATATACGTTTCGTATAAGTTTGTTACGAGAAATGTTTTAAAATGTTTGGCTTTTCTCTCTGGTTGGTACAGTGGGTAGAAAATATTCTATGTCACTGTTTAAAAAACCTGAAGTGATGGGTGTTTGTGTGCAAAGGGACAAGGGAATAGAGGACCAAGACAGGAGAAACTCAGTAACCAGTTAGCAGAGATCTCTAAATTTATAACAAGAAACCTGAATCCTGAGCCTAATTTCCTCTTCTGGGGAAGAATCTCAAAACATAGGCTATATTCAATGTCATTCTGAAGGACAGCACCTCATAACTGTCCTAGAGATTAAGTTTCAAAATATGATCAAACTGTATTTTCATCATCAACTTCAACTCATTCAAGTGACTATTCACTTTTCAGGTCATGTTGCTATTTACATAATTGGCTAAAGCTAATATATACTAGTCAGAAATATTTTGATACACTGCATTTTCTTACTTTATGACTCATACTTCATGCCTTGATATTTATCACAGATTGAGCTGCACACTATAACTGTTGAGCTTGTGCCTATTTTACTGATTAAACTGAATATTTTAGTAACAGAATTTACATATACACTGATTGTCCTGTGCTCTTGCATTCTTTTTATGAGAGAAAAAATCTAAGGGGTGTTGCTTTCATGTGTTTCTGTAATTATGCTCTGTTTCCCTGATGCACATGTGGTTAAAACTTGTTCGAATTATTTACAGACTTTCTCATTTGCTAGGCCTTAGATACAGTGTATATAATTCCAGAATTTAAACCCTTTAGGAAGGTGCAGAAATTGAAATAGTTCTCTTAAAAATAAACCAGCAAATTCCCCAGTATGATGAAAGAGCAGCCATGTTTGAAAACCTGTCCAAGCAAACACAGGAGCTACAGTTCTAGGAATCATATTTTCTGTAATTTGGGAAAACTAAAGACAATACTGTGGATGCAGTAGAAATATGGCTTTAGTTCCTATGTAAAGCAAGCATCACTTTCCTCTGTTATGAATTTTTATTTTGATGTTTGTTGCTGATTTCACAGTGAAGACTATGAAAGCAGGTCACTGTTTGGAATGCAAAACTAGTTTTTTAAATAACATTGAATTAATTTCTGTTTTCACTTTCACCCTTTGTGTTCTCCTGTGTGACTGTGAACAGGAACATACTTTTGATCCTATTTATTCCTTCATAGGAAGTAATTTATTGAGCATAAATACTCAAAATAGGACTTTTTCTCACTCATTTGTATTTATATCAAATGGCAATGTAAATGAGCCAGGAAAGATAGCCCTGAATATGCCATGTCTGGATATGCCATGTATTGAGTAGTCCTAGGGCACAAGGCAGCATAAATTTGGGGATGTAAGAGTCAGCATCCCTTACAGTTGAAGATTCTCCAGATCTATGACCTTTTGTTTGGGATAAGATATGATCACTCTCACAGGAAGTCCCTTATCCTGTGTTCCATTTCACAGAAGAGGCATAACGTCCGTGGACTCATAGATGAAATTGCCAAACCTAAACCAAAAATGGTCTCAAATCCGAGTGCTTACAAGGTACATTTAGCCAAGATGCTAACACTACTGAGCCTTTGTTTAACATGACTCAGCGATTTAGTAAAAGTGCCTTTGAGCTATAATAAAATTTCTCACTATGTTTTATATATCTTAGTTTAAAATAAAGAAAGCAAATGGAAGACATGGAAGTAATCTTTTTCATTCACTCCCAGACTTTGGAGTCAAATTTCCATCCCAGCTTTTTCCTACCCAGATCAGAGCATTAACATGAATGCCAACATTGAAACTATGAAAACATTTGGAATATATAGACTCTATGCGTGACAGTGGGCCTGCTTTACAACTTCTCCTTCTATGTGGATTCCAGGTACCAGGTGTAGACCAAAATGTTATTATTTATACACTAGGAGGAAGGTGATTATTTTCTTAACAGGTATGGAGAAGTAAGCTTTCAAATATTTCTCTTTTGTATGAATATGGGGTATTAGAAGATATTGCATTAGAATCAATACATCAAAAATCATGCAAACAGGGAATGCATCAGGACTAGAGCATTAGCCTGACTCAGGAAAATATGAGCCAGGAATGCCTGTAAGCAAGCTAATAGAAGTGATGTATTTAAAACCTCAGCAGCTACCCTTTGTTGGAATATCAAAACACAATGTGAAGAAACAGTGAGAAGTGTGATTTGAATTGAAAACTATCTGAATGGTTTTGAATGGTCAGCAGCAGCACCAAATGTAGTTGGAGGACGATGACTAGTGACGAACCCCAGAGGCTAATATTGAATCCTGTCCTCTCTACCCTCTTCATTAAATATCTGAATAAAGAGGCAGAACGTTTTCAGGCTGAACTGAGGGGAGTAGCTGAGACACCAAAGGGATATACTTCCCTCCAGAGAGACCTGAGGAGGCTGCAGAAGCAGGCTGATAGAAATCTCATTAAGTTCAACCAGCAGAAGTGCAAAGTCTTGCACATGGGGAGGTCTTGTAGCTCGAAAGAAGTTTGGCAGAAAGGGACCTGGAAGCCCCGCTGGATAACAAGGTAGAGCATAAACTAGCAATTTTTTGCAGAATATTGCTGGTAGTTTGAAGGAGGTGATCTTTCTTCTGTTCTTAGTGCTGCTGAGGCTACACCTGGAGTGCTGCATCCTGTTCTGGACTCCTCTGGGAGACATGGACATACTGGATAGAGTCCAACAAAGGGCCACGAAGATGTGAAAGGGAATGGAGCATCTCTCCTATAAGGAAAGGCTGAGAGAGCTGTGATTGTCCAGCATGACAGATGAGAGGTCTTATCAATGTCCATAAATACTTGAAGGGAAGGTGCAAAGAAGATGGAGCCAGGTTCTTTCTGTGCTTTGCATTGATATAAGCAGACATAATAGAAGCACAGGAGGAACCAGGAAACTTTTTTTTTTTTTTTTTTTTTTTTTTTTTTTTTTTTTTTTTAATAGGCTTTCTAAGGGGGTTGTGGAGTCTTGATCCTCAGAGATAAGAAAAAAAAAAAAAAAAAATCTAGACACTACCCTGGACAATTTGCTCTTAGTGGTCCTGCTTGATCAAGGGAGCTAGACCAGATGACCTGCAGAGTTTCCTTGTCAACTTCAACCATTCTGCAATACTGTGAAAGTCATTCACAATTAAAATCTTGCTCTAATATTCACCACTGACATTCCAAATAGCTAAACTGACCGCAAGCTGGATTGACAAAAAGAAATCCATATATAATTTGGATAGGTTTTCATGACAACTCATTAGTCTGTAATTCTCTAAATTTGCCATATTTAGGTGAAAAATTACATAAATACTGAAGGTCAAGTTCTTAAGGAATATAACAAATAAGGAGGGATTAAACATTAAAGGAGGAAGAAGAATTTAGCTTGTATCCTTGTGAATCCATTATAATTATATAATTTATGGATTTTAAACACTACAGTTGACATACTATAGGATGGTCCCCAAAAAACCCTAAAGGAAATAAGTTGTACTGAAGTAATTTCCTCAGAGTTTGACCTGTTTGATCAATTTGCTTTGTACTGAAGTAGTTTCTTCAGAGTTTGATCATACTTACTTTCTCAGAGTTTGTTCATACTTATTTCTGACTTGCAGTAGTTCATCTCAAGACCCTAGCCAACTTATCTTTTATTGTTGAAGGTCCTAATTGAGATGTTAGGTTTTCTATCAGTAGGAAAAATTGCAGGAGAAGGTAGTTTAGGGAAGTCAATGAAGATGGACAGAGAAAGGAGATTTTTTGGAGTTCCTAATCCACCTGGAATTTGGAGATATTGAAGTGCAAACCTAGATTTGAAATCTTCAAAGATCATGTGAAGTCCTGCTTTCTGCACATAGTGACAGATATCCAATTAGCAGGGCTTTCCAAAGTTATTTGAGCATGCTGTGCACATAATGCCATGATAAACCACTGAGATACAGGTAGTGTGCAGGGTATTAAGAGGCTCTGCATTATTTTCATTAAGAGGTAAGTAGCTCTCATTTTTCTATATCTATTCTTTAAATTTTAATTTATTATTATTTTTAATGGTTGTGAAGATAATTCTGTGTCTAAAAAAAGGAAACAAGAGACCAGAAATGCAAATTATGCAAATGAACATGTCTGTATAGGCACAAAAGAGCTACAAAAACCTGAACGGTGGATTGGAGTTGTTTTAACAGTACAATGAAAGATGAATGACGATATATCAAGTTTTAATGAATACCTGACTGAGGAAGCATATGAAAACAGCATGAGCAGAATTTAGAACAAAAGATTTTCTCAATAGGATATTAGTGATACAAACTCTACGTCTCAAAAATGAGACAGAGATGATATTCAGCAGAACACAATACTGCCAATATGGACATCAAACCTTTTGTTTTTCAATTCC
Organism: Progne subis subis; assembly: GCA_022316685.1. NCBI lineage: Eukaryota > Metazoa > Chordata > Aves > Passeriformes > Hirundinidae > Progne > Progne subis. The sequence continues at coordinate 5,139,943 of JAKJHU010000048.1, read as the reverse complement.
AACCCATAAAACTTTACATTCCAGTAATAAAACCAGACTTGTTTTGAAAAGCTGTCTTCTGCCTTTTCATAAATCTTTTACTCGTATTGGTCCCAAAGTAACAAAGTTTGTAGTGAAAGTTTTAAGTACTTTTGGAATTGCTGTTACAACCATAGTGAGAAGCCCTGATATACAGAAGAAATCCACTCTCTGAAAAATGGAGATGGGTTTATTTCTATTGCTCAGATATGGAGTTAAGTTTTCATTAATTTGAGGTAGAATTTTAGTCAGAACATTTGCTATATCTCTGCTTTCAGAAAAAATTAAGTCATATGCTTAAACAAAGTAATGCATAAAACTATGCCCTAGATTTTAAAATACTCAAGCCCACTCAGTCAGGGTTGATATTTGCAATTTGCCAACTGGAAATAGGTGATGACTTATGCTGAGTCTTTGGCAGAGATTGGCTTTTTTTTTGGAAAGTGTTAAATGACATGCGAATTATTTACATGAAAAGCTATTTTACAATTTTAACCACATAAATAAGCAGTTCCAATAACAGTCTCAATGTGAACATTCCCTACCACTCTAAAATAATTAGTACAGAGACAGACCATGCATAAAAACATGCAAAAAGAATTACAGACCTGGAAGTGTATGTAAATAGCAGAGATCAAACAGAATGTCAATCTACTCTGCACTGGTGCAGATTTATCTCAAATATTGTGTGTAGTTTGGGATAACACAAAATAAAACAACATTAAGCTCTTAGAAAGCATCCAAAGGAGAGTCACAAGAATGGAGGGAAAGCTTTATGAAGAACTGATGTGGTCAGCTGATTTCTTCAGCCTGGAGGAGACTGAGAAGAGGCCTCATTGAAGTCTAAAACATCTTTGTGAGGGACAGATGAGGGGCACTTCACTCTTGTGATCGGTGACAGGACTTGATGAAAGAATATGAAGCTGAGTCGGAGGAGGCTTAGGTTGAATATCAGGAAAAGGCTCTTCACCCAGAAGGACACCGGAACAGCCTCCCCAGGGAAGTGGTCATAAAACCACCCTGACAGAGGGCAGGAAGCATTTGGACAATACTACTGTGCATATGATGTTATTTGGGGATAGTCCTGCGTAGCGCCAGGAATTGGACTTGATCCTGCTGGGTCCCTTTCAACTCAACATGCCTGTGATTCTATGAAACTTGTGAAAGGTATTTCATGTGGTAGATTCTTTCCTGATGATCCTCTCATAGTCAATCTAGAATAAAATACAGAGAAATGAGTTGTTATTCAACTAAGAATACAAATTAATAGTATTTTATTTTTACCTATAGTGAGGAAAATTCTTCATAGAATATTTCATCCAATACCATGGATTTACATACTCAGACAAGGATTTAAATCAGTTCTAAGCTCTCCAGTTCTTATACTGTGTGAAATAAATTATGATTTTTTTTTTTCTGATATTAATATAAATTTGTTTGTTTGGGGTTTTATTGTTACAGCTAGTGTGAAGTAGAGATGAGACTACTCTTTCCAGCAGAGACAGGCCAATGAAGAGAGGATAGAATTTGCATCAGTCCTATAAAGATCATACTGTTCATTAAGCAAAATGCCTGTGATGTAGGCTTCAGCCTTCCTTCCTTTTCACCAGATGCTGATGAGATTATTTAGAAATTATTCAAATGTTTGGTTGTGGGGGGTTTTTTTGTTTGTTTGGGGTTTTTGTTTGTTTGTTTATTTGTTTTTTTTGTGTTTTTTTGTTTTGTTTTGTTTTGTTTTGTTTTGTTGTTGTTTTGTTTTGGTTTTGTTTGTTTGTTTGTTTGTTTGTTTGTTTGTTTGTTTTTGCTGGTAGAGAAGGCATTAAACATCAACATACAATTATATTCTCTAGTGATTATGAGCAAGCTGAAAATGTGCATCCACACTGAGAATGTGCTGTTCAACAGTGGGTCTTACAGATTATGTGCTATGGTTATGTTAAAGATACTGAAATATCAGTTCTGAATTAAGGCTAGAGGAGAATCTGTGTGGTAAATATCATGCCGATAAAATTTTGTAATGAAAAAAAACCACAATAACAAGAAAGAGAAGAAGTCTGAGGAATCACAGGGCTTTTTCTTTCAACATCTTTTGACATTCTCCATGATATTCAAGATATTATTTATGTTTTCTGTATTATGCTTAACTTCATAGAAAACAGTGATGGATTTAATTAAAAAAAATTCTTGAAGATCCATTAAGATAAAACAATTTTTTTTTTTTTACCCTTTAGTGAGGAGTTAAGCTTAAATACATTATTAAATACAATGTTATAATTTCACGTAATATCATCTCAGCATCTTTTTTTTCTTCCTATGTTTCTTGCACCTGTTTCTTCTGTGTATTCATAAATCTGCTGCGCCAGCAGAGTATTTTTAAATGTCTAAAAATCAGTTGAGATTGTTGGTTTAGCAAGCTAAGGAAATAACAATAAATCTTTTAAAATATTTTTATTCATTGGACACTGTACCTCATGTTGATTTTTTATGTGATTGCAGAGTATGATAAAAATGGACACATTCTGTTTTTTCCTCGCAGTCCTCATTCATGAACTTGTTGCAGTTGAAACTGTCTTCATCCTCAAAATTACCCATTTGTGTCCCTTGAGGAATGTCCAGTCCCCAAGGACCAAAGGACCCTTGGGTCTTAGAGGACCATTGTCCTGAGATTCCCATAGAGCCAAGAAACCCTGGAGACGTAAAGCTTCTTAGAGATCTGCAGAGAGGGCAGGGTGATTCTATAAATCTGACCAGAAGAGTAATAACATAATGCTTGATAAGCCCTTCACACTGGGACAAGCTGCCGGAGCAGGTGCTTCAGGGTTTCAGATCTGCAAAAGCCAGATTTGTTTAAACTTCATTTGCTGAACCTGCTTTTTCTATCATAAGATTAATTGCTTCAACTAAACACAGTGAAATAGAGCACTGTGCACCATGAGCTATGTTACAGATTGTTTGAAAGTTAATATTTACTGATTTTAAACTAAAGAGAGTAGCTATGCTGATAATTCATTTATATATTTCCAATGTCTGTAAAATGAAGAAACAGAAATGTTCTTTTTTACACTGAAAACTAGAATGAGAGAATTTTGTTCTTTCTTTGCACAAGATACAGAACAGCACAAACCGCTCCAAAGTGCACATAAACCCCATTGTCCCATGGAGCTTTATCAGACCCTCTGTGCTCATCTCTCTATCCTATCTGCTATAACGAACACGCTATTTTTATCCAGTTATTTCTCTTCTGCTATCAAAGCCAGCATTTCCCCTGCCACTCCTCCCCCTATCAGCCTTTTCTCTTTTATTGACTATAGAGCAGTTACACTGCTAGTGAAACCTAGGTAGGGATTCCATTTCAGATTAAGCTGTCTAAATGTCAGTGACTATATAATAGTCACATGAGCCCTGGCCTCTTGACCACATTGTAGTCAAAGCACAATACAGAAAAGGAACTTGAGGAATGATTATGGTGACAAGCACCAGGTGTATGACTCAGCAACTTAAATACACTGCAGTGGGTTAGGGCATCCAAGACAACTGTACTGCGCTGTCAGGCATGACACAAGATGCAGTGAGGATTTGCATGCTTTTGGAGTGTCAGCTGGATACCACACAAGATCAGAGGACAACTTTGGGCATGTAGATTCTCATTCTTTATACAGTGAGGATTTTTTGTTTACTTGTTTTGACTGATTCAAATATTTTGTTCTGTTATACTTTCCCACTAGGATATATTGTGTCTCACAGGCATGTGCATTGGCAGGCTGTAGGAAGCTGGGTGGATGTAAAACAAGGGCACCACTACCTCTCCCAGAAAAGGTGTAAATAAGCTGAGGAACTCACACTCCCAGGAAAGCAGGATGTGCATCTTCATGCCCTGGGAAGTGTCAAACAGTGGGTATATGTGGGGATAGGAATGCTTTGATATTTCTTATAAAAATGTGCTTAAAAATGTATAGTGTCTTATATAGGGGCTTAACTGACATTTTTTGAGTGTCTGTTATCTAGTGTATGGCTGCTATTGACCTTGAACTCTTTGACAGTTGATGCCATTAATAAATCAATAATAAGCTATTTTAATGCCTGATTTCATTTACAACAGGTGCAACAAAGAGTCTGCTGCTGTGGACACACACCAGCAAGCTCTCTATAGATCACCAAAACTCTTAGCCAAGTCAAGAGTGCCACAATTTGTCAGATACCATTAAGAGCAGACTATAGTTTTGTAGCAGACTGCAGTTTTGTAAATCTAACTTTTTTATGTCCTTAAAACACAGTAACACAACAGTTCACATAATCATAGAAAAATGTAGGTTGAAATAGATCTCTGAAGGTCACCTCATCCAATGTTCCCCTGTGGTAGATTTACCCTCAAAATTGATGTCAAACTTCAGGACTTTATCCAAAGAATTTCTTAGGGTGGAGATTCCATAGTCTCTTTGGACAACTTGTTTCAGTGTTTAACCACTTGTATTTCAAAGTACTGCTACATTGTTGCCTCTGTGATTTTTCATGCTGCAGCTTGTGATTGTTGTTTCTTCTGGTAGCCTATAATAGGAGTAGAAGAATATGGCTATCTTCTGAATAACCTCTCTTTATCTTTAGATAATGGAAGGCTCTAAATACTCCAATTGACCCTTTTCTTTTTTCTTTTCTTTTCTTTTCTTTTCTTTTCTTTTCTTTTCTTTTCTTTTCTTTTCTTTTCTTTTCTTTTCTTTTCTTTTCTTTTCTTTTCTTTTCTTTTCTTTTCTTTTCTTTTCTTTTCTTTTCTTTTCTTTTCTTTTTTCTTTTCCTTTCTTTTCCTTTTTCTTTTTTCTTTTCCTTTCCTTTTTGCCTTTTCCTTTTTTTTTTCCCTTTTTCCACTTTTTTTTTTTTTGCTATTTTTCTCTCTCCATTCCCCCCCCCAAAAAAAACCAAACCAAAAAAACCCCACAAACAAACAAACAAACAAACAAACAAACAAAAACCAGAAAAAACAACAACAAAAAAAACCCAAACAAAACCAAAAAATAAAAAACCACCCAGACTGTGGTGGTGCAAGAATTGTTTTATTAAGTTATTAAGTAATTTTTGTATGTTTTATAAGTTTTTTGTAATGGTTCATTCCACTGTCGCTGCAGTCATGACGCCATCAGGTCCACTTGCCTGTGTGGGGAACCAAGAACCCACCGGGAGGAGGTTACTTGCCCTGCCTGTAACCCTGACCGATCCACGCTGCTGCAGTGCAGAACTGAGCTAGCCTGTGGTCAATGCCTGTCAGGCGTGAGGGACACAGCGACACCAGACCTTAACCTCTTGTGCCCTGGTTCCTTCATCTCTTTCCCATATGGAGTGTCTTGGGTTGCAATATGCAACCAAAAATGTGCATTCTATTTTCTATCTGTTGAAAACGGTTGGGGGTGTGTTTTTCTTTATCTTTTGTATAACCCATTCCTCATAATTCTGGAGGGGAGGGAGCAGGTGTCTTCTGTTAATGGGCCAGCTGTTAAAACCAGGTGGGGCAGTGTTCTTTATCTCTTCCACGACCCATCCTCCCTCCAGGGGATGTCTTCTGTCAATGGGCCGTTAAGACTCACCACATGACTGATAAAATTACATCACTCCATTGTGAGATGCTCCATCCAATGGGAGGAGTCAGGAATTCCTACCTGGATAAAAGCTGCAATTCAACACAGCAGAGTAGCCTGTTTTCCACTGGATTTCCCAGAGGATGACTGGACTTGCCTTTGCCACTGGATCCTTTCTACAGGATCATCTCTACTCTGGCAGAGCCACATCTGTCACTCCAGGAGGATTTATTTGGACTGCTACCAACACCCTGACCAACAGGATATCAGGTCATATTCTGACTATGTCAGTGTTTCTAAGATTTTTTTGTTTATTTGCTTGTTTTGTTTTTGTGGGGTTTTTTTTGTACTACTACTTTTGTATTTTTAATATTCCTAGTAAAGAACTGTTATTCCCATATCTTTGCCTGAAAGCCCCTAATTGCAAAATTATAATAATTTGGAGGGAGGGGGGTTACATTCTCCACTGCAAGGGAAGTCCCAGCTTTCCCTGGCAGACACCTCTCTTTCCAAACCAAGACATGGAAGTAGCCAAAACTGCAACAAGAGTGACAGAATGGATGATTTTTTCTTAGTTTTCTTATTTCAGCGCTATATTCATTATTTCAACTGAGCTATTAGTATAAATTTTTGTATAAATTTCTTTCTCCTTTTTCTCTAAAATACTGTGACAGTCTGACTTTGACTCAGATATAAAAAGGGATTTGACCCCTACAAAGGCTAAAAAGTATAAAGGATGTATTATTTGACTTTTGAGCAACAGTACTAAACAATATATTATAGTATATTGGAAAGAAGAATCTGAAGGCTAAAAGGTCTACTTCAAAAACAATTATTCTTTGTTGTTTTAAAGTCAAAGTTGGTATGATCTTGGTGTATTAGAGTGGTTTCTTTTTAATTAATATAATCATTAGTTAAATAATTTTAAAACAAGAAAATCAAAGCTTTTTTTTTTCAAGTCACAGATTTTCACAAAAGAGTACAAACCTCAGAAAATGTATTAAAAAAACCCTATTACATTGAAAATGGTATTTCCCCCCACCTCTTTCCACACTTGAACATTATGTACCCTTTTAGATATGTCTGTCTAAAATACTGTGGATGCCGTTTATCATTATGTGATGTGTCTTCCAAATAAGAATGGCCCTCTGCAGAAAAAGATCGCATTATGTATTGATGCCACATTGCAAGGCTCTGTCTCCAAGCTTTCAGGAAAACTAATAAACCAACTAATGCAGTACACTTTCAGCATAATTGGCTTTGAGTACAAATTTAAAGGACACTTCAGCTTAGTAAGTAAAGGAATTATCTTTTTTTTTTTTCTAAAATAGGAAATTGAAGAAAATAGTAACCTAATAAATGTAGCTTAGACCAGAAAATTATGCCAGAGTAAACTACAATAGACTTATTTGCATTCAAAGGTAAATTCAACAAATATAGTGGTTAAAAGTTTTATAACTTTAACAGATATTTTAAGATGAGTTGACAACTTCAATAACATTTCAGAACAACAAAAGTCCAGTACTTTTAAGGCACTGCGTAACTCCATTTCTGACTGAAGTCAGCAGGAAGGTAATGACTCTCAAAACATTTACAAATTCCATTTCCAATACAAAGGTAGTAGCATGATCCCATAAGAAAGATTATTTTTATACCTATAACCACTGAAGTTTCATGCAAGTTAAACGTAATTCTGTCTTACAGTTTGAATGTATGCATGTAAATCTTTAATTTATATTTTCTTGTTCGGATCTGATTCTGCTTAAAAAAAAAGACAAACAAACAAACAACAACAACAACAAAAAACAAAAACAAAAACAAAAAACCCAAAAAAACCCAACAACAACAAAAAAAAAAACCCACAAAAAAAAAACAACCAAAAAAACCACCTCTCTTTAATTCTAGGTTAAAGCTTAACTCTGCAATAATCATGATAAGCCAGTCAATAACATTAATTCTTGGATCAGATTCTCTGATACTCCACAGCAAATTTGTAATGGTTCAGTGCAAAGAAGTCATAAAGCTGATTCATTAAGTTCCTGAGGATTCCCTTTAGAGCTGCTGTAATGGTGTATATTTTGGGCTTGTGCCCAGAGAAGGTTCCCTCATAAAATGGGGATAGTCAAAGATCTCTTGCTGCCAGAGTAAGCCCATAGGCTGTAAGCAAAAAGCGCAAAAGTAACCTTAACGTGGGTGACATTACATTCATGAGTGGACTGAACTATAGCCAAATCTCTTCAGAGAAAATTAGAAAGGCATCCAGTTACCCCTCAGGCTCAGCAAAACAAGGTTAGCAGCAGATCCTGTCACGTAAGTAGATGTGATAATTTTATGTATTGTTTTAAATTATGTGGGAACTTAAAAGAATTGAAATGGCAAAGCATGCTTGTCATGATGAATCTAAGGCCTAATTTATAAAATCTTAATAAAGTATCCAAAATGCTTGTAACTCTTAATAGTGCTATAGCTGCTGCTTGTACTTTATCCTCAAAACTAAAAGATTAGTATATTCATTCATTAATTACTATCTTAAAGAACAACCTTATTATTTTCTTTGAAATCTAAATATAAAAGATATCATCACTTCTGGCTTCACTGATTTACATTTTTACTTCATAGATTTCAAAGAGCTTTTTACCTGCTTTCATTTCCTTCAATATTTCCATTAACAGATCTGAGAACATTAGTCTGGCGTGTTTTACTTTCTTTTTTCCAGTGTTTTAATTTTTTTAATGTTATTTTTTGTTTGTTTGGAGTTTTCTCCCCATCCTAGTTCATTCAAGTGGAAGTTTATTCAACTTTGACTATATTTTTAGATTTTTTTTCCCTCTTTTATGAATTATTCCTACTCCTAACATTTTATACATACACAGAAAAATTTACGCACAAACATAAACATAGAAATAAATTTATAATAATTTCTAGTGATTTGAATTTGATTCTCTGTCATATTTATGAGATAGCAGGCTCACACTGACTACCTTTGTTTCTGTTATACATCTAAGATAAAACTTTAAATTCCATCTGTAATAATGGAGAAAGGTAAACACTTTTACAAAATTACTGTTTAATTTAAGTTAAATTGTCAAGGAATAAGAATCAATACAGGCAAAAATCAGGTTTTTAAAGCTTTTTTAATTTCCCTCCCTTTCAAAACTAGCCTTGTGATTAATTTTCCCAATTTACAAGGAATCTATTTATATGTGACAAGAATTTTCCCTTCTGAACAGGAATACATTCTCTTGTTTCCTTAATAGAAAAGCTCATACACACGCCTTGCTCTCAGCTGAGAGTCTGGAAATTTCTTGTAAGTAAATGAATATTTTATTGCTTTGAAGTGCTATTTGCAATTGGTGACTGATGTTTCTTTTTATGAGTTTTTGGTTGTTTTGCTGGGCTTTTTTTCCCAGATGTTAAACTGGGTTTTAATTCAGCACTCACTGGCCTAGACTTTGAATGAAAGTTCTAATTACTGTGAATTTTAAAACCCTTCTGGTGTGTCACTTTCAAAGCTATGAAGCACAGAAAAAGTGTTATCATCTTCTTTGTTTCTTGTTATTTTCTTTTTTTCAAAAGGGAGATTGTTTAGAAGATGGAAAATAAGAATATTCAAAGTAGTTACAGATGGTGGCACAGTCAATATCAACAACCAAATGCATGGAAGAGATGTAGTGCCAAATCAGATCTTTTCTTCTTAGAATGCTGATAAATTCTGCTAAAAATGTTGCAGTAGTATTGATAATACTTTGGGGAACTAGAAAGTTCCACTAACCATGTAAATATCTGTAGGTAGACAGAAATATTGCTACTAGATCAAACCATTGAATCAATAGCCCAACAGTAGCAAAGATAAAGTGGACTAAAATCAAGTGATCATATGTGTAAATTTCCAAAACTTTTTTTTTGTTTGTTTGTTTGTTTGTTTGTTTGTTTGTTAATACTGGATAGTTTATAGGTGCAACTTGTCCACATTAACACAACCAGGCTTGCTATTTCACTTGTTGAACAAGAGATGAATGTTGTATGCTTGAGACAGAGATGCCCAGCCTCAGAGCAGCAAGGGGTTCTGGGTTCAGCCTCTTGCTTTCCTCTTGAAGGACTGTGCATAGGTAATTTTTAAGAATTGGAGCACAAAATGGAGAAGAACGAAACAATTTTCCTCTTGGATTAAATAATCATATACATTCTCCTCTGGGATAAATAATGATATGTATTTTCCTCTGAAAAGATGTACAATGTTGAAATATCCTGGATAAACTAGTATTCTCAAAAACCATATCTATCAGTCCTATTCACTTTTACTGTTTAGAAATGTGGAACAAGCTAGGAACTGCAGTGGTGTGGTGTTTCACAGTACTTTGAGGCTACTTTGTTCTGTATCTTGTCAGTATCATGTGCTTCATTAAGTTACAAAAATCCCTGTTTTTGAGCTGTTCTGTTGGGCTCTACTAAATAATTTCTCAATTTCTCCCTATAAAAACTGAACTGAAAATACATATTTTCATTATCTTTCATTAATTTTGAATCAGGAATAGCTTATCTTGAATTTGATAAGGCTCCTTGATTGTACAAAGAACAAACCCTTCCATATGTCCAAATGTAAATTGGTCTCTACCTGACAGGGCCTTTCCCTCTTTACCCTCCCACTATAGTGATATACTATTATTAACTGTTAGTTAAAAGTGGTTTTACTCTGAAACAGGTGAGACTCAGAAGTCCCTTCTGCTTTTGGTAATGTTGTTTCGTAGTTACTCAATTAAGGTCCTTTGCAGGAATGTATTCAGTGCCAGTAAGTCGGGGTGCAGCTGCAGTTCAAGGTGCAGGTTGAGCTCTGGGCGTTGGAGCCCCAGCCAAGAGGCTGTGAATTCCTGATCCTTTGCAGAACAAAGGGCATAGGGACCTGTGGCCCAGCCAGGTGAGTGGATACTCAGGGACACGGCAGGAGCTGAGGACTCAGCTGGAAGACCCCAGACTTTACCATGCACAGACTGTGAGGGCATGAAAGCCCAGGGATTCCTTTGTTCAGGGTCTGTCTTCAGAGGCACCATCTTGGCCTGTTATCCTGTGATTGCACCATGATTAAATTATTTATGTGATGCCTTAAGCAGATCTGGTTATCTGAGATTCTGCAATGGAAATCCAAGGGTTGAGCCAATATGGAAAACTGGTCTGACTGTGTGAGAGTGGGGTGTGCAGGACATGGCAATGGACATATGTCATTCCCCTGAAGCTGCCCACTGTCTTTGGTCCAGCAGTGAAAGTCTCTGGTTGTGGGAGTGTGACAGCCAGAGTGGCTTCTGGCTGGTCAGACAGGGAAGTTTCCTTGACATAATGTCATCTAAAATTACATTGAGCTTTTATGACCCACATCATTTATCATCGTATTTTCTTTATCAGGAAGCTTGACAGGCAGAAATGGGACCTTCAAACCAACACAATGAATCTGCTGGTAGAGTTGGTCAGCTCCGATTCTATACAGGTGCTCTCAGACTGTACTGTTTATTACTAAATATGTAAGCTGGTCTAGGATCCTTCTTATTTTCTCTTCATGTATAAACCTTAAGCCAATCCACTGATGCCCTGCTCTTTGAGGTAAAATGCTTCCTGCTAATCCTTTTGATGGTCTTCATTCAAATTGTAGTGGATGTGTTATGAAATTTTCCAATGAACTTTTATGGAATGATAATCACCATCTCAACAATTGCAATGATTTTTAGGGAAAAATGTTTAACGTTTAATATAAGCATTTAATTAGGCATTCTGTGTTTTAAGCTGTTTTCAAAGAAGGGAGGGAATTAAGTCAGGTCACTCTTTTTAACTTGCAAAAAAACACTTAGATACCTCCTGTAGTTCAAGAAAAAAGCAGCAGATATTTTGAAGACAGTGTGCCTTTGACAAAAGGAGTAATTGAAATTTTGCTGATTGTACCTCACAGGTAAGTTCAGCACTTGTAAGCCAGAGCTGTCTTGAAAATGTGTAACTAGGTAACATTTGTCATGGTATGTCTCATTCTAGTTCAGTTTGTTGCATTGCAGTGTTACACATCGCCATAGATGATTTTGAGCTGTAAAGTAATGTATTATGATTTGAAATTATTTGGGAAGGAATTTTACAGTAAAAACATGTTTTCTTTTGTCATACAGTGTTAGACAGTATGAAAATGTGAAGTACACTAATGATGAAAAACCAGCATTGTATTTCCTGCAGCTCAGGCATTCACTGTTTTTTCAGGTAGAGAAGAGCCTTAGGCCACCCTCAAGGAATATTTGCTTCAGGCATTTCTCATGTTATTGTCTTCCGTTTGACAGTGAGCCATACAAGCCTGATTTTCATGAAAATTATAAATATTGTAACAATTTACAATTTTTATATCCTTTCTTTTCCACTTGAAAGGCATCACTGAATTTATTATAGCTTGTGAGCTGAAAAACAGTGACTAAAGCAGATACTAGCTGAGCCAAAATATAAAGTCCAGTTTTTCACCTAAACTGGTTCCAGAACTTAACACTCAACCAATCTTGAATGAAAGCATTAACAGCTTCTCTGCTTTAAAAACCGTAGGAAGATAAAATTAATGGTAAAACTGTTCCTTAACAGTGCTCAGACAAGCAGGAAAATTTACTGAGATATTTTCATCCTAAAAAAACATTTCTCGGTAGACATATGTTTATATATACAAAGCAACTACAAAACAAATTAGAAATAATTATATGACCTGGACATTTTGAATTAGACTTGAAAGCTGATTGCTGATTATTTCTCAGCAAGAAGAACAAGATCAGTATTGCATATGCAGATAATATGTGCTGGATTATTTTGTTCTGTCATTTTTTAAAAGGGAATGTAAAAGACTTCAAATTTGAGAAAGGAAGATCATCTTTTACATTTTCAGTCAACTTGAATGTAAATGGCTTGCTTTGCTGGATGTTGTGACATAGTAAAGCTCCCTAGTTTTATATAGGTTTTTTAAATCATGCATAATTTCAGATACAATATACAATTTTGAATATAATTATAAAACTGTGGAATGTAAGTTTGAAAATATATAATAATCTTAAAACACATGAGGACTGATTTGTGTATTGTGCTGTCAAAGGAACTCAAAAACTATGGATGTAAAGAAAACATAAATGTAGATGTATTTAATGAAAAGATTCATCTGTTGGGATAGTAAATGAATATCTGCTTTTTTTTTAGGATTATTTATTATATTGGATTTTAGGAAAATAAATTAGGGAATCAAAGACTTTTTTAATTTATTTTTTTCTAAATTAAGAGATAGTGAAAATATTAGCTAAGACAGAAAAATAATGCAAACCTACTAATTAAAAAGAATTACCTATTACAATAGGGAGAAAAAGTCCTGAATTATATTGTATCTTTATTTGAAACACTGGTATTCAATCTAAAGAGAAAAACTGAAGAACATAAAGACTAGAAGAGAATAAAAGATGACAGTTTGCTGGACATTTGACTATGAATCTGCAGTCTGGCCTACACCACATAATCAGTAATGTTTCTCATAAAACTAGTAAAGAAAAATTCTTTTTCATAGAGCATTTTGTTTTCATACAGGAAAAATCCACAGCTAAAATTACTACTGAGGATCCTATGAATGTTGCAAACAGAACAATAGTGATAAATCAAAGGGAACCAAGAAATTGCAAGATGGTCATGAATTTGTGCAAAGATAAAATTGAGTGTAGGTGGGAAGGAGACATGAATTGCCCAGTATTTATAATGAATTATGGTTATTGATTAATACTTCTTCCGTGATTCCATGAAAGTCTAACATTAAATTTTCCTCTGCAAAATCATGATTATCATATCAAACAACTTAATGTAGAAGAGGCTAGTCATTGTATAGACATTGTATACATAGTGGAAGAAAAGAAACTTCCAGAAATGAAAGACACTTACTTAATGTCTTAACAATTATTTCTGGAAATAATAATAATAAAAAAAAAATAAAGGTGCAGAAATATTTTACGACTGGTGGTGTCTTTGAAATGGTAAAGATTGCAGAAGAAAACTGCAGCATAGGTTTGGAGATTCTCTTTATGGACTGCTCAAAACTCCAAAAACAGGAGGTGAGAAATGGAATATTATTAGGAAGATGAAATGAATGAATGATTACATTATTATCATACAAATAGCTAGGTATCTCTATAATACTTGTAAGTACTTTTAAAAACCTAATACCTCATATCCAATCAGTATTTCAAACATTAATCAGACGAAAGACCTGTAACTGATTCCCTTTCACTCAAGAAGGCTCATTACAGAGCTTGATTGGAATATTAGAACTGCCACTGAGATGCACCAGACTAGAATCTGAAGTGTCTTGTCTGCTAGAGCAAGAAATCTAAGCTTGTGATTTCATTAATTCATGTTGTTATTTTTTTTTTTGTTCTAATTGCAAGTCATTTTGCACTAGAAATATAAATATGGGGGGAATATTTTAATGTTAGAAGTAGATTTCATAAAAATATGCTCCCCTCAAATGATCTAAACATTTTAAATATTTTAACTAATATTTAAAGTAATTAACTTTTTCTTATGAGATCAACTTATTGTTTTGGAAACTTGAAAAAAGAGACTAAGGATTTCTGGCTCAAAACATTTTGGGTGCATTTGTGGGGAAAAGGGCAGGTAAGTCCATGCTCTGGTGAGTCAACACCCTACTCCACATCCCACATCCCCAGGCCTGTACCCTAGCCCGGCAGTGGCCACCAATCCCTTGCACACCAGAGGCAATGCTCCACACCTACCTCTGGAGTCCCCATCCCAACTCCTGAGTGGCCAAATGACCAGAAATCCCACCTGAAGGCAAGGCCCAAGAAAGCCAAAGTGTACTTAAGCCAAAGTACAAAGTGAGCATGCCTTGATCCCACCTCCTCAGGAAATTTCTATCAGTAAAACACCACTGGAACCAGGAGTGGTAGCTATACTTGTTCTTTGCTATATCTTTTCTCTCTTTCTTCTTCTAAGTCCCTGTTCTCGGTTTTGAGTAACGTAAAATCAGACAGGCTTGAAGTTTGCTAAGTTTAATGTGCCAAATTAATGCCATGTGAAATTCTTTACGTTGACTACTCTGAACTTTTGCCAAGGTTTTCTTATTTTGTGAAGTTGCCAGTAAAAAATTTTATTGTTTTGACCCTTTGAGAATGTCTTGTCCATATTTCTCCTATACATCTAACTCTGAGTACACAAACAAAATAAGCCTTTTTTAAGAGGCTTGTCAAGTGAGGTTTTGGGGCCTTACAGCCATTCTTGCCACAAGACCAGAAAACTGGTGGGTTTATGTTATATTTTATGTAGGTTTTTTTTTTTTTTTTTTTTTTTTTATACAATATAATATATAAGTATTTCTAGAAATACAGAGGATTCTGCTCTCCTTGTCAAACACCATAATAGCAAGAGCACAGATAATTTTCTTTTAACTTCTTTAATCCCAACTTCAACTCCTTTTCAGAATAATGTCTCATCTGAATAGGAAGACTAGACAACTGTTAACATAAAAACTTCTCTTTGCTATAACCTGAAGGCTGGCATGCAGGGTAAGACTGGGATGGAATTAACTTTCCCCACAGCAATGCTTACAGTTCTGTGCTGTGTGGCCAGGATGGTACTGATATCACATCTCTGTTTCAGTTATTCTTGAGCAGTGTTCTCACAGCATCAAGGTTTTTCCTCCTATCACTCCTCACCCCTGCTTCCAAGGCCAGGAGGCTGGGGGTGAGGAAGGGTTTGGGATGAGACATTGCTGACACAACTGACCAAAAGGTTATTCCATGTCATATACTGTTGTTTTCTCAAACAAAAACTAAGTAAAATAGAAGGAGGGAGGTATTTGTAATTGGAAAGTTAGTTACTATTGGTAAGTAGAGAATACATATTTTTGTTTTCCTTTGCTTTCTTTCCTTTGCCTTTCTTCATTAAGCTGACTTAATTTTGATGCACAAGCTTTTCTTCCTTTTTCCTTTTTTCCTTTTTCCTTCTGTTCTGCAGAAGAAGGGAGTCATAAAGTAGATTTGTGGACACCTGGTGGGTGGCCATCTAAGATCAGCCCACGACAGTCCTTTTTGGTGTCTGAGATGGGACATTTGAAAATTTGAGAGGAGGACAGTAATTGGGAGAAGTAACAGTATGGGCCAACCATTGCCAATGGCAGAATAGCTGGGATTTTCTTTGCTTGTGTGATTATGATGATGAGGCAATGGGTGAAATGAGTGCAACTCATGAGTCAAACTCTTTGTTGGTGTTCTGTTGTTATTTTGACTTAGGTAAGAAACTATTTTTGCTAAATGTCTATCATTTCCACAGCAAGGTTTTTGATAGTGCAGAGGCTACAAGAGTGGCTTTTGTGAATAGACACCAGGACACCAGAAGCTGCTCCCACATCTGGGAAAGTTCCATCTGGCTCCAAGACAGCACCACTGCTGGCAAAAGATGAGCCCATGAAGAGTGTTGGTAGTGCCTCTGGGATAATATATTTAGAGAGGGTAAAAAACAGAGGAGAGCAGTGATAAAATTTGAGAGAAATGGTTCTGCTGACACCAAGGTCAGAGAAGAAGCATGGGGGAGAGATGCTACAGGAGCCAGAGCAGATATTTCTCTGCAGCTCATGGAGCAGCCCATGGTGAGGCAGGCTGTTCAGTTGCCACCCATGGGAAGCCCATGATGGAGCAGATATCCATATGCAGCTTATGGATGATCACACACTGGAACAGATGTGTGTGCCCAAAGGACACGCTGATCACATGGAGATGTCACACCAGAGCAGATTTTCATACAGGGCCTGGGAGCCCAGCAAGGAACCACACTGGAACAGTCTGTTCCTGAAGGACTCTAACCTTTGGAAAGAACCATGCTGGCATGGTTCATGAAGAACAGCATCCTGTAGGAAGGATTTACATTGACAAAGTTTGTGGAGAACTGTCTCCCATGGGTGGGATGCCATACTGGAATAGGGAAAGGTTGTGAAGAGGAAGAAGCGGCAAAAAAACCACATGTGATGCAACCATAACCCCCATTCCCAGTCCTTGCCAAAGTGCTTAGGGAAAAGGGAGGAGGTAGATGAGTCAGGAGATGATACTGGTAAGAAGGGGGTGAAAGGAATTTGGGTTTTATTTTGTTCTTATTTTTCACTGTCTAAAATAAAATCATGCTAATTCTATCTTAGCTACTTTACCTCATAGGTTCTTATACATACACACTTAGATTGGTTGTCATTAGACAAAGGATGACTGTGCATATGCAAATACTGACAGCACACTTTGCAAAGAAGAGTAAAGGTGTAAGAATACATGAGAAATATACCTCATGTTTGTGATTTCATGAGCTGAACCAGACCTTCGCTTTTTTTAAATCAGTTCATAAAAGACTATGTGGATATCTTTGGACTTCTCTGACTCACTGCTCAGATACACCTGCCTTAATCACACAAATGGTTCATGACCAACTGAAAGGCCAAACTGCATGACAACTCAATCTACTTTTCACAGTTATTTTAACATGTTAGGGCTAACTTTAGTAGATGGATGAGAATTAACAAAAATATATTCAGCTTTCTACAGAAAAAGTAACAAGAATGCATATGTGTTACAATAAATTGTTCAAGCTTTTTTTTATGGAGTAGACTATGCAACTGCTGTACTGTAAAAGTAAAAAATTATGTAGAGGAATAAGAAACAAATAAGTGGTAAAAATAAGTATCACAGCTTATACATCAGTGAGAGACAGAAGATGAGCTCAGACTGCGGCTGAGGGAACTGTAACTGTGGGGTATAGGATACAATTGAGTCCATGGTGGGGATTGAATTGTGAAGTTTGAATTCAATGTCATGGTAGAGGCTTACAGCAAGCCCATAGTGTTTAGCTCAGGAGAGACATAGGGGCAATTATTCCCATAGAAATAATTTCTAGGTCATAACTATTGTGCAGAAAAAATATCCAGTTAAAGTTTTATTGTAGTAATTCTGTTGAAAGCTATATTATCCTGATGGCATACATTTTATGTTGCATATTTTATGTGCATACATTTTATGTTTTGAAGTCCATAACTGAATTTTGGTTTTGCATGGCTAGGTTTTGGTGGTTGGGAGACTACAGGGTGACTTCTGTGAGGATCTTGACAGAAGGCTCCGGAATGGACATGCCACTCACCAAAGCTGGGCTAACCAGAAGTGGGGGCAACACTTCTGTAATAACATATTTAAGAAGAAAATAAAAGTTGTTGTGCAGTTTTAATTGTGCCCAGAGAAGAGTGGAGTGAGAATATGTGAGAGGAACAGCTCTGCAGACACTGAAGTCAGTGGAGAAGGAGAGGGCAGAGGTGTTCCATGTGCCATAGCAGACCATGGTGAAGCCGCTGTGCCTCTGTAGCCCATGGAGGTTAATGGGGAAGTAGAGATCCCCCTGCAGCACTTGGTGGAGTCTTCCATACCAGAGCAGATGGCGGCCCAAGAGAGGACTATGAACCTGGGAGAGGCATCTGCTTGAGAAGGTTCCTGGCAGGGACCTGCAGACCTGTGGAGAGAGAAGCCCATATTGCAGCAGGTTTCCTGGTAGGACTTGTGGTCAAATGAGGGACCCACACTGGAACAGCCTCTCCTTGAAGGACTGCATCTCTAGAAGAATGACCACATTGCAGAAGTTTGTGAAGAGCTGTTGCCCGTGGGATGGACTTAAATTGAAGAAGTCCATGGAAGACTGTCTCTGCTGGGAGGGACCCCATGCTAGAGCAGAAGGATTCTTCTCCATGGGCAGCAGCAGGAACAACCTCTGATGAGCCAACTATAACTTCCATTTCCCACCTCCCTGCACCACTGGGGGAGGAGGTACAGCTTGGGAAGGAGGGAGGGGTGAGGGGAAAATGGTTTTAAGATTTATTTTACTTCTCATTATCCTGCTCTGATTTTGTTAGCAATAAATTCAAGTAATATCCCCAGTTCAAGTGTTTTGCCTGTGATGGCATTTGGTGAGAGATCCCTCATGAATCTTATCTCAACCCATTAACCTTTTTTTATATTTTCCCTCCCCTGTCCCATTGCGAAGGGAGAGTGACAGAGTGACTTTGGTAGGCAGCTGACATCCAGCCTGGATCAACCCCCTACTCTAATCTAAAACATTTGGAACTGGATATGAAATTGAAAGTTCTTAGGTGTTTGAGAACACACCAGTTCTGGCAGATGTAGAGTTGTTTGCTATTTATCACAGTACTGAGTGAATGTCACAGAGAATTAGCAGCAACTATAAGTTATGTTATCTGCAGTGAGATATTGCACTTAATTTAAAATTCTTCATTGTAGCCTGTGATTTTGTTGCAGTGGATAATGTTGCCTTTTGCTTTTTGTTCAAGAGTTGGATTAAGGCTCTATCTCT
Source organism: Progne subis subis (assembly GCA_022316685.1). Classification (NCBI taxonomy): domain Eukaryota; kingdom Metazoa; phylum Chordata; class Aves; order Passeriformes; family Hirundinidae; genus Progne; species Progne subis. The sequence goes on along the minus strand of JAKJHU010000048.1, from coordinate 5,120,975 downwards.
AAAAGAACCTTATAGTCTTGAAATATATACAGAAAAAAAAAACCAAAAAAACAAATGAATAAACGAAACTCAAAAAAGATGCTTGCTTCACCTTGTCTTATTCCCTGATTGACTTAAGTTACAAAGGGCTCATCACATCTCAGAGTGGACAAGCACGACAACTGCTGCAGCAAAGTGGAATGTTACAACTATATCAGTAGGGTGGCATATATTTACGAAGGTAAGAATTTAGCTCACTATTCTGTCACTGCAAGATTAGAACAGCCATTAACTTAATGGAAGCTCCTGTAGTCTTTAGAAATGCTTGGAGGCACCTCATCATGGACTACTATTGAACATTTTGTCAATCTATGGTGTTTTACAGTGTATCCTAGTCATCCTAGTATAGAAGTCCTAGTATGCCTAGCTGTTGTGCTTTAGCGTGCATTGTCACTAGAAAGATTATTTGAGAATGAAGAATCTCTGACAACATGTGTTCCATCACCATCAAAAATGAAATTTACTATTGTTGATTTTTGTTTTCAAACAAGAATCTGGGAGTTCTCATCTTGTATTGCCATCCTTGTTTCTCTTGTCAACTTATTACCAGCGAGGCAGACAAAAACAGCTACAGAGAGCATAGGAGGGAAAAGATAAGAAAGGAGTCACAAATGCAGTTAATACTTGAAACACTTAGTTATTTTAAAAGATAGGAACACTGAATTAAAAAAAAAAAAATCTTTAATCATTAAAACTTTACTTTTAGAATTAAAATTAGAATTCACATTTTCCTAGTCTCTGATGGTTATAACTTCTGAGTCATAGAATCACAGACTTGGTCATCTGCATGGGTACCTTCCAACTCAGCATATTCTATCTCCTGGCCCTGTGCCGGGCACCCCAAGTGTCACACTATGTGCCTGAGTGTTGTCCAAAGACTTCTTGAACTCAGACAGGCTGGTGCTGTGACCACTTCCCTAGGGAGCTTGTTCCAGTGCTTAACCACCTTCTGGGTGAAAAAAACTTTTCCTGCTATCCAGTCTCAACCTCCCCTGACTCAGCTTTATGCCATTTTTGAGTCCTGTCACTCATCACCAGGGAGAAGAGATGTGTACCTGACAGTCTTCTCACCCTCATGAGGAAGTTGTAGACTGTGGTGAGGTCTTCCCTCAGTCTCCTCCAGGCTGAACAGACCAAGTGACCTCAGCTGCTCCTCATAAGTCTTCCCCTCCAGACCCTCACCTTCCTTGTGGCCCTCCTTTGGGTACTCTCTAATAGCCTAATGTCTTTCTTATATTATAGTGCCTAAGACTGCACACTGTATTCAAACTGAGTTTGCCCCAATGGAGAGCAGAGGGGGATAATCACCTCCTTTGCCCAGCAGGTGATGCTGTGCTTAATGCACCCCAGTCTCTAGGCTTTGGAAAGCAGAGAGGAAAATAAAGCAGGACAAAATGCAACTAATGTAAAGATCATTGCTTTTTCCTCCTTTTTCACTGCAGACTATTTCAGAAGGAAAAGGGAGACAGGGAGCAGATTTATTTAAATGTTACCTGCAAAGACAGAGGTTTCAGTACTTAGTAATCTAGCACCTTGAAATAATGCATATAGGAGGAGGAGCAAAGAAAAGAGAGGGATATTTAAACCAGAATGTTCATGAAAGTACATCATGAATAAGAGTGTAATCACTACCTTTGTTTCTGTGAAAATAAATATTTCAGACTTAGGACATTTTCTCCTTCTTGCCCTGTGCTTCTGGCACTAGAGGTTGCCATTAACAGTAGGTTATTAAAAAAAAAGCTGTGAGAAGTCTTGGTGAAAGGAAAAATGTGAGTTGTTGAGGGATGTGAGGTTTTTATCCTCTTGTCTTCTGTTAGATCTGGGATTAATGCACAGGAGATGCAGTTTTTCATGTTTGGACTCAGATGTTTATTCATTTTTATCTAAAGTACAGTCTCACGAGTTGTGAGCTCTAGTTAACGAGGTAGAAAACAGCTCTGTCTCTAACTCTTTCCAAGGTCTTTTTAAACATAATTTGTCCAATAACAAGATGACACCTGTATTATTTTTACTTTTAACTCAATAACTAACCACCTGAGGTCCACAATGCAGACCTTTTCACCCAATTAGAAAACACCACCCAAACCCTTGAAGAAGAAGGTGAAAGAACAAGAACTTAGACAACATCTGAAATCCTCCATCTTGCTCTCTATATATTACTATATACCAAAACTTTAAATCCTAAGTTTTGCACCCTGTGATATCGCACACTTCTATTCAAACTACATACCCATAATGCTTGCTTGAGGGTCAATACCTTTTAGCACAGAAAGCCTAAAATCCTCAGCCTCCAGTGTTCCAACAGAAGGATACAAAGGAAGCAGTGACAACACAGAGCAAAACAGAGATTGCAGTGCTTGCAGCTAAAAGAACCCTCTGCCACCATTGGCTGCTTCAAACTGCAGCTTCATTCTGACTTTCAAGATACAGCAGCCTTAAGGAACTAGAGGAATTTGTGAGGACTGCATTCATGAAGTTCTAGTGTGAGGTGAAAAGATGGTGAAGCCGGAACAGGAACTGGGAAAGGAAAGGAATGAAACAAAGGGAGCAAGTTCTAAACCTTAAAACAACATGCTTTGTCATTGCTTATAGTGTGGCACTGCATTCTGGTGGGAAAGAAGTAAGGAAAACTATAGAAACCAAGTGTAAAAAAGTGTGACAGCAATCAGTTTCTAGAAAGACTATGACTAAATTAGTGTCTTTACAGCAATAATTTAAAATCCTTTTTAATAGGTCATAATTTCTTCTATAGAATACTTTCCTTTAAAAAGAAAAGAGATCTCTATTTCCTGCCCACCTGCCTGCCCAGTCCCACCTCCCCAAATACATATACTTTAATAGGAAACTAAGAATTGATGTGTTCTAAATGCATACTTAAAAAGGAGTTATTGTAATCATTGAAGGTACTGATTATTCAAGGCAGTAGTTGTTGTATCCCCTGCATAGCTGAAAACAGTTTTAACTTGCAGGACCAGGCCCATGAGTTTCAGAGCTAACAGTGAGCTTAGGAGGGAGGGAGAGAGAAGGATGTAGGAATACGGACAGTCAAACCATAATTCTGCCCCATCATGATTCCCAACAATGCCATACTGTCATGAATAATAAATACTCCATCTGAATCCAGATTAAATGCAGAGGTTAGTCCTTGTCAGATAAGAGAAAGGTACTGAGACAAAACAGAGTATAGGAAAACAAAAAAATCTTTATCTAGGTGGACAAACTCTATGTACAGCATACTCATATTAAAGATAAGTTTCCCATTAAAAATAATCATCTGTGACTAAAATGATAGCCTAGAAGATTACAAAGGGGTTTGAAAACAGCAACTTGTGCCAAATGTGTCTTAGGATAAATGACTATTTTGATAATTTCTTTAAGTGGAGCATTTCAATGTCAGTGTGTTCCCTTTCAAAATGGAATGGAACATTTTGATTGCTCAATTTGAAATTATTTTCTTCTGTGGAATGTCCCTCACATTATATAAAAGAGCAGAATTAGATGTATTTGATCATCTTCTACCTAAATGCATTTTTTTTTTTTTTTTTTTTTTTTTTTTTTTTTTAATTACCAGTAATTATTTAACATACATTTGTGAAAGACCAATAAAATTTTGGGTGCTTTTGATATTTCACAGAGAAAAAAAGTGAACCCATTGAGTTTTATAAAACCAGGAAAGCTGTCTTCTGTTTGTTTCAAATATATATTAAAATCCACTGTCATTGCAATCTAGAGCAATTATTTACAGATCTTATATTTTCCAATTTCAAGGAACACCATGGAGTCTAGTCAGTTCTCCAAGCTTTCGGTTTGAGAGCAAGTAACACCAGTTTCCAAGAGTTTCCCAGAAATATAAAAACACTAAAATAAAAACACATCCTCAGGGAGCAAGAGTTCTGGCACAAAATCTATCCTGAGGCAATCAACTGCACAAATGTAGCTAAATATGTGCCATCTGTGAAGGAATTTGTCCAGCAAAATCAGCAGCATTTCTCTTACAAAACACGCAATTGCTCCAGGATGTGATTCTATGCAGGTAAATTCTGGGTATCTAAAACTGTTCCCAGCCTGTTATCTTGAAATGTCTGAAACAGTGACTGCATTTTGTGTGGCAGGGTTTACTGCAGAAGCCATAACACAGAGAAGCTTCTCGATGTTTATTCCAGTGTTCAAGTGACTTGTTTACCCCTGAACAGATGGTCATGCAACCACAGCATACATCAGCTGACACTTTTATTGCCCTAGTAAGGATCAGGAAGAATCACCAACAGGTTTCTATCTTGTTAACACAGCGGGATGTGCAGGCTACAGCATAATGCCACTAAGTGCCAGAGGTATCAAACTAGATGGATCCACCAGGAGTGCAGCAAACAGATCTGCCTTGTGTTGTCAGGGCCCTGGTCTTCTTTGCATTGATATTGGATAAAGAACACTTTTCACTCTCTTAACAGGTTTACTGGTCTGCCACATTTCCTGATTTTTCTTTGGTTTTACAGGATTATATATGTATATAATATATGTAGCTCAACCAGGGGCAACAAAAGCTGTGGGAAAGACTATTCACTGCTTGAATGGGAGTTGTTCTTTGAATTATGCCAAAAAACAAGGATGGGGAGACTTGTCGAATGGGCATAGGTGTCATTCTAATGGGAACTGCCAGGCCCTTGGGAGAGGAGAACGATAATACTTTGTGTCAGAGTGTGGGGGTGCACCATGGGGTTCTAGGCTGTATCTAGGTTGCAGGGGGAGGGAGAAAGATGCACCCTCAGAGTCATAAGCAAGATCTCAGGCTGAGGGGTCTCCAGCTGCTGGGGGCACCCCGCTGCTCCTGGTGCACACAACACCAGAAGGAAGGTCAGGGTTCACAGTAGAGCCCTTTGCACTCTGCCATTTTTAGCTCCATCTATATGGTGCATTCCTTGGATCCAGAACAAGATTTGGAGAATCATGTTCACCTTTTCAGAATGCATTCAATATTGCAGTGCTTAGAATTAGCCTACAGCGGGCCCAAAGAAACAAAATGCTGGAATATCTGTGTCAGGATGCTTGGTCACCATTTTCACTTGTTTTGCTTAAAAAAAATACCTTCTATTGGTTTGCATTACTTGTTTTGTATAAAGGTAACCCTTTTCCAGTAGCAATGGCTGACACAGAGCAGACTTCCAAAACTAATAAAATGTATTTGGCTTAATACATTTAATCGCGTCTTAAATAAACAAAGGCAAAAGGTTTTAGAAGAAAATGCAAGCAAATTTATCCATCTTGTCTCTACAAAAGATCTGACCAGAGCTACATGCACAATGTTTGCATTGTGCTTGCCTTCTGTCCAAAGACATCCAGCAATTCCCATTATCATTTTCACAAACTGCATTTCTAGCATCCATGTTTGTAGAAATGATGCTGCAAATATAAAACAATGTGTAGGATCTGGCAATGTATATGCCTGAAATTCTCTAAATGTTTATTTGTATGATTATTCACTGTAATTAAATCTATTTAAAAGTAATTGAGTCAGAAAAATGCTGTATGCTGTAGTTTACTGCTCAGTTAAAAAGCAGGTACAGTACAGGTTGTGATGCTCTTTGCTTTCTTCTGTCACCTTGACAATGTCTCAGCTCTGAAGGTGCACCATTGTAGATTTCTTTTGTCTGAAAAATCTGTCAAAATTTGATTATTATTTTTCTTTTTACTCTTATTAAAGTAACAGTCAAAATATAAGGCAAACAAATTATGGCAACTGTGAAAGTAGGATTTCCCTCATAGGAAAATCTTCCTCAGAGGAATTCCAAGTACTGAAACTGCGTTAAGATTACTGTATGCATGAAAAGAGGAGCATTTAGTGCTTTTAATAATAAATCCATACTCCAGAAATAGTTATATAACTTATAATTTAGGAACACCAGCATTATCACCAGCAGTGACAGTACAGTAGATTCTCCTAAAAGAATTTTTTTTTCCTAGAAAGATAAGCATTTATCAAATCCTTATACATTAACTTCAGTCAAAAGTACTGTCCTTCAATCCCGCATTGCTGCTGCTACAGGGACAGTCTGGAGCCAGGGGTAGCAAGGCACAGACAGCAACACACTACAATTTGTGTACTATTTAGGGGATGCTAATCTGATGCTGACATCTCCTTGGATTTTGAAGGCACTCTTTGAGTGATGTGATCTTAGGAAGCTTTCTGCACGTGTAAGTTACTGAAAAGGCAGAGCATTTTAAAATTTAATAATGGCAATGATATTTTCTAGTTATTATTGCTGAAAAAAAAATCAGAAATTGAATTAGCATATTTCAGTTCCAATATATTGTACTACATCGTCATGACTGCTCCTTCTTAAAAAGAAAAAAAAAAAGTACTTCCGTCTTTTTTTTTTTTTTTTTTAACTGTAAGTGCATCCCACATTTACAAGTTGCAAACAGCTATGCTTTTGTTCCTTCCACCACAAGTAAAATCACACTTCCAGGGCTTACTGACATCAGTACTTGATTTTCCATAAAAACACACAGGTTTGTTTTTTGGTTTTTTTGCAGTATTACTCAAATGAGAAAAACTCCTCTACAAGCTCTGTTAACCTATATATTCATATACTTCCACCTGTATATAGGCATACATATTTTAAGATGCATTCTTTAATTTTCATTAAAATAATTTATTGGAAGAATGTATATTTTACACAAAGAGGATCCACTGATTTTGCAACATGCCTATTGTTATGAAATATATTGTCTTTGCAGAATACTTACATGGGACTGCCATATCTGACACATTTTCTATAGGAGATATATGTCTTTATGGAAATTGAGTTTTAGGGCATCTCAGCTGAGCTGAGAAACTATGTTTAGATGATAGAATGAGTTCCCTAGGTGATTTGTTAAGTGACGTCAGTGTCACTGACGATATTTGGGATTCCAGGTTACAAATTATTTTCCAAACACCAGCAAGCAATTAACAGTTGACAGAAATATATTCAAGTGTTCAGCAATAGTCAAGCCTCCCAAAATCTTCAAAGATTGAGGATACTGTATGGGCCTTATGGGAGGTCTGGGCAAGAGAGAGGACAAGGATAATAAAACCAGTCCCTCCTTTCTACCAGTTGCCACTTTGATAAATATCTCTTGGAGCTGGTGTTAGGTGTCAGGTGAAGCATCTGAAGTGGGTGAAAACTAATACATCATACAAATAAAAATGAAACTCTCAGCATCTGACAAAAGATGCCTGCAGCGCAATACTTTCCAGTCATAACCCATTCTCTAAGTAGAGAAAGGAAACATACTGGAAGACTTTTAGCCCTTCACCTTGCCACGGAAAATAAAAATGGCTTCCTTCATGATAGAAAAGCACTGGCATACAAAATATAAATTTTCTCTCAAAAAAGTATAACTTTTAATGCGAAAGAAAGGCAGAAAGCAGCTGTAGGCTTATTTAGCATTCCAAACTGACTTTCCCACTGCAGAATGTCTGTTCTAAGTGAATATTTAGTAGTGCAGCTGGCATTGTTACTGATTGAAGAACTCCACTTATCACATTGAGCATCTTACTATCCTGGAAAAATCTCTCACAGCTTCCTACTCAATTTTTCCATCATTTGAGCTCACATTTTTTATTTGTTTACTTCCCCGCCCCCCCCCCCCCCCGCCCCCCCCCTTTGGCTTTTTTCTTTTTTTCTTTTATTTTCCTTCCCTCCCTTGATCTTCTCCAATACTGTTGCCTACCCCTCTATAATTTTCTTCTCCCTCTACTTTAACTTCTCCCTCCCTGACCTTCTCATACTTCCCTTTACTCTTCCTTCCCTTTAATTTTTAGCATGCATGAATATTTACTTTCCAAATAACAAAAGAAGATTAAAAAAAAAAAATCTACAGAAAATAGACTTAATTAAATCATAACCATTAATTTATAGAAAAACTTTCTAATAAGAAAAGCCATGTGCAATGTTTCAGGGGCTAAGATACAATTATTTTTGTGCAAAAGTTCAATCATTAGAACAAACTCTGAAGTAGTTGCTACTGAACATGCACTTCACCAAATTGTAGTAATTTTTATACATTTGAAAATAAGGTATTTTGCTTAGCACTAAAAGGATGATGGTGATGGAAGCAGGAAAACAGGTTATATAAATCTAGAAGAGGCAGCAAAGTCTTGGATTTTCAGACTATTAAATAACTTTCTCCAAAAGGTTACTTTCCAAAAGCCATAAGAGAAAAATATTTATTAAATCTGTATCAGAATGGGTTTTTTCATGCTCAGTTAGTGGCGCATCATACTCTGCTTGTTCTACTGTGTTTACATACCTAACAATTCCAGAATGCTGCTCTCTTTTTAGCACAAATCACACTGGAAATATAATTTGTATTTACACTGAGTCATAAAAGCAAGCAACTAAATCAGAAACAGTCCTAACAGCAGGTATATATCCTGTAAAGGTAAAATATATGTGCACTACAGCATCCTGCATTTTAATCCTTTAATTTCAAATACAGATTATCTCAATTTAAATAGTTTTTGTACATCAATATTCCTGTCTCTTCACCAGATTCAGTATTGTCATATATTATTAGAAATGTCATTTATTGATTACTTAAAGAAGCAGAGACCCAAATAATCTCCACAGTAAACACACATGAGACCCTCTAGGAATAGAATTAAAAAAAAAAAAATTAAAAAAAAAAAAAAAAAAAAAGTCATGCTGATTCCTCTTTTCTTTTCTTTTCTTTTCTTTTCTTTTCTTTTCTTTTCTTTTCTTTTTTTTCTTTTCTTTTCTTTTCTTTTCTTTTCTTTTCTTTTCTTTTCTTTTCTTTTCTTTTCTTTTCTTTTCTTTTCTTTTCTTTTCTTTTCTTTTCTTTTCTTTTCTTTTCTTTTCTTTTCTTTTCTTCTCTTCTCTTCTCTTTTCTTCTCTTTTCTTTCTTTTTGTTAAACAGAGTAGGCTTAGTTAGTTGTACGCTTACCCCTCTTGCTTTATTTCGGAAGTCTCCATATCATGTTATGCTTCAAGCCATTTTTCTTTTAACTTAAGTGTGGAAATCATAAAAGCACCAAAAATGCAGTGTTTTGTTAAGCTCTTATTGCTGCTGAAAATAATCCAGAGATTAGACAAGTATTAAACAAGTAATAAAGTATTAGACAAGTAATAAAGACAAGGATTTGACAACTCATCAAAAATACCTCCTTTTTGTATGATATTATTTTTGTACAGTACATTTTACTTCAATATTATTATTTCATAAATTGTAATAATATATTAAACAGGTAAATATAGAAAAAAATGCAACTTTAATGTAACCAAATCCTATTTATAAAGTAGGATATTGTGTTTGAATGTCAAACAAGCAAACACTACTTTTACAAATGATGGGTAGCATAAGCAATATCTTCCCAAGAGAAATTAGCAAAAATACTTCTGTGTTATCACACTTCGGATGCAATTGCTAAAAACCACAGTTTCTTTACAAGGGACCTGAGTACTTGATGTGTCCAGCTTCTTGGACAATATTGCGTTTTGTTCTGCATAATGTAGTAACAGGCACAATAAAGCTTTGATTTTAAGAGTGTTTCTGACAGCTACCTTTCAAATGTTCTTAATTATTATTAAAACCTTCTCAGTCCTAATGTAGAAAAAATGCATTTATCAACAGTCTACCCATCTTTTCAGATAATAGTCTTATTTTGTGAAGTGGAATCATAGAATGCAAAAAGCAAGATCAATAGCTATTTTGGTATGAATTATTTTAAGTAGATCCTACTTTTCCTAACGCTGCAGGCTGTACTCTTCATTTCTACAAGAACAACTTTTTTAGTGGTAGCTGTTTATTCAATGCAAATTCCAAATTTAAAGGATCTACCAAATAATCAGAATGGAAATACATGACAAATGCATGAGAAATACATGACAAATATAAAGACAAATAAATGTGTGCAGCCTTCATGGATACCTTTTTCTGTTTGTTTACTTTTTCTGTTGCTTAATTTTGTAGATGAGGAGGTGTGTCTTCTCTGTATGCTTCAGTTTATGAAACATCTTCATTGGAGAATTCATTTTGTATTGTGGTGTGAATAATAGGAGTTCCTTTCAGACAATAGTAGAATATTGGTTACAACTTGTCTCTAAATTACACAGCTATGTGCTTTTGAAAAGAGAATTCTAATCTAAAATCCATTCATTACGTGAGTAGATCTGTGCTTTAATTGCTGTAACAATACCAAATGCTGCACTTCCTTAGAGGCAGAAGATTCTTCGGATGAAAGTATATTTTGCTTCAGGGTGAACCTGGAATGCAAACAATTTAAACTCCTTATTTTCTCCTATTTTCTATTTTCTATTCATATGTTTTGCTTTTCATTTTGACCAGGTTTGTCTGTGTAATTTCTGTGGTCATCTTGAAAAATCAACAGTGTAACAAAATAAATATCTTTTTGTCCACATTTAGGAAAAATGTCCACTGCATTTTGTGAAGTTATTTCATACAGTAGTCTGAAACTAGAGAGCAGAATAATAAAACACAGTAGCTTTTCAGTAACTAATGAACTCAATAAATCAGAACCCTTCCCCATAATCTCAACACCCAGGCAGTATTGCTGCCACTGACAGCCCACCTGGGGAGAAAATACTGGTGGTTGTTCTCCTGAGTATTCAGCACTCCCAGGCTGCGACCTCCCTGGAGAATGACAGTAGGCTCATATGGCCAGCCCTATGATCCTGGCTCAGGATCCTGGCTCAGCAAAGGGGATCCTGAGGATGCTCAGTGAACAGAAATTACCTCAGCACAGGTAGGGGCTGGGTTGGAAGGATTGGCTCCAGAGGACAGAGTGGCACTGGAGAGGATACCTCTGCCCAGGAAAGCCACTACCCTGTCTGTGTGCTCAGGCAGGGCAGTGACAGAGAGATGCTGAGAGCTTCTGGATCATGCTTTGGTCTGCATGGTAGAAGACAAAGATTCCCTGGGGACAGAAATCCAGACTAGCTTGAGCATACTGCAGCACAGCTGTCCATCAGCGACAGTGTGCACTGTGGGGAGGGCAGAATACAGCTTTCAACCCATCAGTACATGCCAGGGACACTGAAGCACCTAGTGCTCCAGCAACTGGAAATCTTGATCATTTAATCCTTTGTGGGGGTCAGAAGTGAACTCCCAGTAGCACTTTCTTCTCTCAAAATATTTCCTTCCCTCCAGAGCAATAAAAGCAGAAGTAAAACATCCAGAAGGGGCTGTGGATGTGGAAGAAGGGGTATAAATTCAGCCCACATTCTTCCAGAGGCCAGGCCATAATTCTGGCTGGCTCATCTATCTTCTTTTGTTTGCTGGTTTTTATTCTCCAGCAGCTCTGTGGTGACAATTTAATTCCACCAGGAAGATCAAGGGACACTCAGTGTCACTGCACAGCAACATGAGTCACAGGAGACCAACCATATTTTGGCTTCCTACATGTTCTCACTTGCAAAACCTCTCAGTCATACCTCACTGGCATAGCCTTCTCCAGCTGCATGCCATCAGTCCCAGCTGAGAACACAGAGACAACCCAAGGAGCACAGCTGGAACATGAGAGCCTGTACCACCCATGGGGCTGGAGATACACAGGTGAGAATGCATCCTCCTGTGTGTTGGCGTGGATGAACAGGGCCCTGTGATGGCAGGCTGAGGGTGGGGCAGCAAGGTGAGGCATGGGCAGGGTGAGCACTATTAGAGTACCATGTAGGCTTTGCTGACGGGGCCCTTGTGGAGGACTGCTTCGGTGTAGGGTTTGGAGCAACAAGAGGAAAAAAAGGATCCCAAAAAAGGGATATGACTCTCTGGAAGATGACCAGAGAAGCTGCCAATACTCTACTCCTGGCAATGTTCAGGGTGAGGTTGGATGGAGTTTTGAGCTTCCTGGTGTGATGGAAGGTATCCCTGCCCATGGCAGAGAGGTTGAAACTTGTGATCTCTAAGGTCCCTTCCAACCCAAACCATGATTCTATGATTCTAGATAGGAATAAAGTAGCCTGTACTGAAATTCTGTCTGCTGTGGACAGATTGCTGTAGGTATTTATGATACCTGACATAGATCTGCATAAGTGTATGTTTGAAGTCGCATACTACTGACATGTAGCAATAAGAAACCTGGTTGCTTTCAGATCCTTTGACTGGTTGTTGCCCACACTGCTAAAATTATAAACTAAAGCCCTTTGATGTCTAGCAAAATTCACTGTTACATTGTAACTTATTTTTCCAGAATAATTTCTTTCATAATAGTATTTTTCTTTAGAAAAAAATCCATAAGCAAATAGCACTTTTCCAATTAAATGACAGCTTAAAAATAACTTGTCCTCTGTTACATTAGCACACAGTGAAAATTGGAGAAACAGTAGAACTCAAGAGATTTTAAAATTCTAAAATATGAGTGTATGTTTTAAAGATATAATTGCTATGTAAGGAAAAAATAGTTATAGTTTTCCTCACTTAAAGGATTTGTAAAAAAAAAAAAATTACATATGAAGAAAACAAAAGGTCTGTTGAAAACTGACGTGTCTCCTAATTTCCAGGGGAAAAAAAAAAAATCAGTTTCTAATAATTACTGAAATCCGACAATCTTTCAGACCTAGTACTGTTACACACTACTGTCAGAGACAGGCAGCTAAAATAAGTGGACTTCAATTGGGAAAGATAGATAGGCACCTCCAAAGGCAATTACAACATCCTAAAACTGACCTCTAATTGTTATCAGATGACTCATTCTTTAAGGTGTTTCCTTTGACCATAAGTAAAAACATGGATGAATAACTTGGGTTTAGAGACCTGAGACATTTCAGATCAGAAAAATTAATCATGTCCTTAAACTGATATCATATATGCAGTTTAGACTCTTAAAAAGAGAAAAATACATATAATCTTAAGTGAGACAGTTAGCTGGGTTTTTGTTTGTTTGTTTGTTTGTTTGTTTGTTTTTTGGGGGGGTTTAATATGTAGCTTGTCCTAGAGAAATTTTATCTGCTTACTTTCTACTCAAAATATTAAGTATGTCATCTAATTCTCCTGGGGTGGGGAGGGAATCTTATTTTAAGCAGAAAAAAAAAAAAAAAAAAAAAAGTATATAGACTTCACACACACACAGACATTCAGATGTATATCTTGATTTCCAATGTTGCTTCCTCAATAGCCAGAGGAGGAATAGATTTTGTTTGCACAAAGAGTCAAGTCTTTAGATTTGCTGTGCTTGCTTTGTAGAGATTAGCACTGTAAACAGCCAGTAGAAAATATTTCCTGTGCAAAATCCTGAACGGGCATACAGATACCATAATTCCATAATTCCTGTATTTTTTTTCCAAATAGTCTTAAACCTGAAAGACAGTGGAATGAAATATAAAAGAAAAAATATTTTAAAATCCCCGTATTTTCAGATACTAGATCAACAGTTTCAACTGCACAAGCAGAGCAGGATTAACAATATTGTTAAGCTTTAATTTAGATTAGGAATCTGCAACCTCCGGAATCCTGAATTGATATCTATATTTGGAAACCATAGTAGGTATCTATCATTCATCTTTCTGTCCCAGGTTTTACCATCCTGAAATTGTAAACTAAATAGAATTAATCAGAAAATGAGGAAAGAAAATTCGTACTGGTCCAATATTATTATGCTGTGTTCTATTCTGTTTATTGAAATACTGGCATCTTCTTGTTGGGGAGGATGAAGCCAAAAAACCCTATAAATATGATTGCCTATATTCTGAGAATGTGGGACCTGTGGGTGAGATAGAATTGAAAGTAAGTTTTGATGTTTGAGATGTATTGGATACTGGATGTATGGGAAAAGAGTTGTGTGACCAACTGAAGGTTACCTGCAGCCAGACCCAGGTCAAATGGAATGTTCTGTCTCACCCCCCAATGGTTCATCCCACACCTGTACCCCTCCCCTGAAGTGTCAGGTATCTGTAACCTCATTGGCACAGATCCTGTTCCTGCCCACCTCGAGACCCCTTATCAGGGGTCTGCAGGGGTGGCTCGCTCTCTTGCTCTTGCTCTTGCTTTTGCTCCTCTCCCTCTTGCCTTTTGCTCCTTGCTCCCCTCCATTCCCTACCTTTCCCTTCCCCCACCTCCTAGGCCTTGCGCTAGGCTGCAGCCTGGCAGCTCAGAGCAAGGCCCCACATCCCTTACAATAAACCCAATCTTCTAAAACCTAACTACAGAGATCTCTCGTTTACATATATCTATGCCGTCCTGGAGTCCACAACAGCAGCAGGGGAAAAAACAATTTCTACATCTTCTTTATAATATTCTTCCAAAATTTATAAATCAATGCTTACCTTTAAAACAACCAAAAATCTAAAATATAATGTTTGATTTCAAAGTGGTTTTATGTAAAACTTCTCATTGTGCAAATGTTCATTTGTTATTTGTTATTGTCTTTAATTCAATTCCAAATCAAGATTATGCATTCAATTTAAACATTTACCTTAAGACTTATGTTGATTCCTTAGTATTCTGTTTGCTTGAGTGCTTGCTGCTAGGGCAGGGGCATATTGTTTTGTGTTTGGTTTTATTTGCTTCTATTTAATTTTTTTTTTTTCTTTTTTCTTTTTTTTTTTTTTTTTTTTTTTAATTTCAGTGATCTTCTTTCAGGGGAAAAATAGCAAAAAAAAAAAAATCAAGGATAATATTTTTCAGTAATGCCTGTAGCCTCTAAAAAGTAATTATTGAAATAATTTTAATTTCACTGTATTTTATTTTTTTTCTAAAATTGCTATTATATTGCTAAGTTTATCAGAATGAATGTTTCTTTTTGGTTATTTTTTAAACTATTTTTCTTTTAAGAAAATTGTCCTTATAATAACTTAAAGTTATTATTAATTTTTCTACTCTTAAAGTTCAATTGTTAACCTACAGCCAACTTCTGTCATTGAAGCAATTAATTGGATATGTTAATTACAGGAATGTATCCTGATTTCATCTGAGACAGGTTTACTTTTCTTATTAGTATCTGGTACAGTGCTGTGTTTTTGATTTAGGATGAGAATGCTGATAACACTTTGATATTACAGTTATTGCTGACCAGTGGTCAAGGGCTCATCAGATTCTCATAGTTTCCTACCAGCAAGGAGTCTCAAATGCCCAAGAACTTGAAAGGATACACAGCCAGGACAGCTGACCCAAACTGACCAAGAGGACATTCCATATGCTATGGCATCATTCTCAGCTGTGGAGAAAGCTGGCTGGGTATTGGCCATTGGGTGGTGAGGTGATGCAATGTGTATTGCTTGTTCTGTATAGTCACATTGTACTATTACTGTTATTTTTGTTCTTCTTATTATTATTATTATTATTAATAATACTGGTTCTATTGTTGTTGGTTTTGTTATTATTGTTTCCCTTTCTTTTTCTGTCTAATTAAACTGCCTTTATGTCAAGCCGTGGATTTTAGGGTTCTTTTCCCTGATATTTCCCCCATTCCACAGTGAGTGGGGAGTGAGGGAGAAGCTGTGTGTTTGACTGCCTGCTGGGTTAAACTAGCTAGAGAAGGGTTAAGCAGTGGGGAAAAGTAGACAGGAAATGAGTTGAAGCCTCACAGTTTTGTTGTGATATTTCAGATGTTCTCTCAGGTGCTTGACAGAATTGAATCTGTGCTTTTGTACTTCTTCTGTGTATTGTATTTGAAGGAGGACTTGCAGGACTGTAAGGAGGAATTCTCACAAAGAAGCAAAATTAATATATGGAGTTTCAGACTGACAGACCTCATTTCAGAAGTTCTCTCTCTTCTCCTGTACAATTATTAGAAAACATTCATGCCCTGATGATCAAACAGTGTTCTCTGCTGCTGGTTCCTTCTGCAGCATTATGGCATTAGAAGTACTTACTTGATTCCAGAAGCAGCTGCAGAGCCAAAAGGGGAAAACAAAACAAAAACAAACAAAACCACAAACAAACAAACAAAAAACCCACAACCAACAAACAAAAAACCAAAACAAAACAAAAACCAAAAAAACATGAAACAAAATCTCCCTATGTTAGATCTATTGGAAGAGTTATCTAGTATGAAAATTCCTGCAGATGACCCCATAGATCTATGCATACTGAAAGAGTTAAATGACTTACTGTATGTCATCTTCTCATTTTAGCCCTGTAGACCTCACCCACTGACCCTTTTCTTTTGAAACTGAAGGCACCATCACTGGTCTAGCTGTAATTGATCATCTCAGTGGGTAATTAATTTTGCACTCACAAATACATTGGGATTACATTGAGGGGATACATTCAGGGGCAAGTCCTGCCTGAAAAACTGAATTCTCTCTAGGGCATGGTTACTCATTTAGCTGATCAAGGGAAGCCATTTGATCTAATTTATTTTGGATTTCAGTAAAGAAATATATTCAGACTTTTGATAATGTTTCTCACAGCCTTTTTTCTGGACAAAATGTCCAGCACATAGCTGAATAAACACGTCATGTGGTGAGTGAGCAACTGTCTAACAGGTCAGGCACAAAGGATTATAGTAAATTGTTACATTAGGCTGGTGACCAGCCACTACCAGGTCCTGTAGGGCTCCATTTTAGGGCTAGTTCTCTTCAATATCTTCAAATATGACTTGGATGCTGTACTTGAAGGCATGTTAACTAAGCTTGCTAATGAGTCTAAATTTGGAGGAACTGTAGACTCCTCTGAAGGCAAAGAGGCCCTGAAGAGAGATCTTGACAATCAAACCATAAGCAATATGAGCTTAACAAGAGCAATGAGCTTAACAAGAGCAAACACTGTTTTCCTGTTCTATGATCATGGTTACAAGCACTCTGTCCTCATCCATGCCAATGTGCCTGTATTGATATAGGAGAGAACATGTTATTCCAGAGAGAAATACGTTTTAAGTTATGTATATGTCAATATACTGGGTCTCAGTTTGTCCACAAGTCCTATAAGTGCTTTAGTAGAGTTCTTTTAAATGTTTAGTGCAGTTGCTGGCAGGGGAAAAAAAAAAAAAAAAAAAAAAAAAAAAAAAACAAACAAAAAAACAAACCACAAAACAACTAGTTTCCTTAATAAACATCTCAGGAAGTTGTCCTTCACCCTGTAAAATAAAATCAGAAATTAATGTGCTATCCAATAGCTGCCAGCTGTTTATCTACATAGTTTTCTAGTGCATTTTGAGTCATAAACTAAGAAAGTACCTATCCAGAATTTATATGTGGGAAAACAGGGACACTATATGATATTTTTATATTAGGCTTATACCAGAAAGAATCTTTTTGCAGCCAAGAGCAACAGAATGTATAAATATTCTAATTAGGGATCTAAGTTTAGGATAACTATCTTGACAGTACAGATGTGTGACTGAGTCATTTTAAACTCTAAGTGTTCATTGCTGTTATATCTCTATACTCATTCCTACTTTCATAACTAATCAAGTTGACATTTCATGTTTGAGACATGCAAATTTGAAGTCTGCCTGCTGACTCCTCTTTAAAAATGTAATAGTTGTGTGATTAGACATTTCAAGGGGATAAAAGATGTTCATACTCTATGCCATGATATCAGAACTTAAATGAGTGATTGCTTAAAAAACACAGTAGGAATGAAGAGTTAAAATGCAGGGTTTTTTTTTTGGTGTTTTTTTTTTTTTTTTTTACTAACTGCATACAGAATTGAAATAAATAATACAAAATAGAAGCTTGAAATAAAGTTTTTTAGATAAGAAGGTAATTCAAGTGTAATAAAATTTGCTTCATTCCCACTGAGCTGGCATACAATATCATAATGAAATAGAGTAACACCTACTTAAAGAGTTTGATAGACCTTTTGTGTCAGATACAATTTTGAATTTTGAAAATGCCTATATACTCTATTAATCCAGGGAATCACTATTTTTGCTCTTTTACATTTTAACTAAGAAAACAGAGGGGATTCTGACTACTACTAGAGTTGTTCTATCTCAAAATTTCAGTACTAGATATTTTTCAAGTTAAAAGTTATCTTGTTAAAAGTTCTATGTCTTGGATATGAGCAGAAAAATCTTAGCATGACCGACTTACCTAAAAAAATCTGATGAGAAATTTTCTTGATTCGTAGGTAAGACAAAGATTGATGCTTTTCATTATAGTTTTTATTTTGAAATGGAATAAGAGGAATGAACACCTTAACTTGATAATGGTTCACTGAGATGAATGTACACCAAAATACAGGTACAGTAGCCAAATGCTCGTTCTGCTGCTATCAAATTCTTGCATGAAATGGATGATTCTGAGTTTAATATTCTATATTGCATGTTTTTTCACAGGAGAATAAGCAGGTACAGTAGACATAAATTAACTTAAATATTCTTATTAAGAACTGTAAACATGTTTAAATTTCAATAAATAATACAAGTATTAATATATAAAACAAAATTATTTTATATTAGAAAACTAACAAGACCCTTCAGAATCCCCTGATTTGAATTTTGATAAATTACAACTTTTATTTATATTATATTGTATCTGTATTGTATTAAATTTAGGTAAGACCTTCCTTCCGTTTTCCTTCATTCACCTAGTGTTAAAACCAGAAATATGATGTGACTAGTGTATTTTTACCAAACTTCCTGTGTATGCATCAAATAGAAAGTTTCAAATAACATACTAGGAAACTCCTTGCATTCAACCTGATTTATATCTAGGTGCTCCAGGTACAAAATTGTGTTTGGCTATAGATGAAACAGAAGATGGTGACATGGTAAAATATGTCTGAACAGATGTATGAACAGCCTGTAGCAATGTAATGCTGTGATGCTAACTTCATTCAGACCTCTGGAGATGTCAGCTGAACTTTAAGTCTCATCTACGGCTGCTGCATCTCCCTGTACAAATATCTGAAGATAAGCACAAAGCTTTCTCTTACAGTTTATGCTAACATGCACTTGATACCTTATGGAAAATAATACAAACCTCATTTTTGCATTTATTTGTAAAAGCATGTTAAAAAACATAAAAATATCCCCAAGTAAACTCCAGCAAGGAAGATGAAATCATCAATATCACATTACTCCTGGAAAATAAACCCAGTCATTAAAATCACCCTGCTGGTTGACAACTGGCAACACTGGCAGCTGTGTGTGACTCTTCCCAAAACTGAAACACTCAATCTTAGTCTCAAAGGGGAAATACAAAGGTGAGCACAACAGCAAAGGAAGGGAAATTTACTAGGAAGTATGTATGGACCAGCTTTAAGTGCTTATTATTAGCATTTTCCACAATAGTATTATTTTTTTTTCCATAAAAATAAAATTTGACAGATATGATTTTCATAATTTGTAAATTGCCAACTTGCTTTTTTTGTTGTTGTTGTTTTTATTAGAAATTTTTAGTGTTGCAGATACATGTCCTATATTACATAGTTTGGGACATGTTCTATCTGCCTGGTCCATCATACCCTGAGTTGTATACGTAAATTAAGTGAACCAAGCTATGTAGTCACTGACCTCATACAGAAATATACGTTATCCTTATAGCCTTCTGCACCTAAAATGTGACAAAAATCTCATTCCACAATATTGCTGACCTTTGATAGGAAGCAGTTCTGCAAACAGTCTTTCCAGGTGATTCATATTATGTTCTGTCAGTTTTTAATTATACCCCTCTTACACAAAAAGGACAGTTCCTCATTCCTCCCACAACATTCTTTTTAATGCACAACTAACTCAATCCTTAGATTTGTATGGTCTAAAAGTGAACACCAAATTATCAAAATAATAAGGAAATTAAATCCTATGATGGATTTAGTCCTCCTTGTACCTTCTACAGCATTCATCTTTGCCTCATCTTCCCCTTTCACTAATGCCACCTAAGAACACCCTCATGCCATCCATTTCCACAAACAGCTGTTGCAGCCTGTGAAATACCCTGAGAGAAAATATGCTAGGTGGCAATCACAGAGGTAGCAGAACTGCAAAACAATGTACAAAAAATTAATAATTTTGAGCTCTTCTTCTCCGGAGGGCACTGTTAAATGTGGGAATTAAATAGCAAAAGGATAACCTAAAATGGTAATATCATTCCGGGTAAGAGTTCACTCCGGGACAAATTCTGAACAGTGTATGTGTTAAACTGCACACCTCCAATTTTACACACATACTCCCACATCCCCACACACTGACACTTATGAAAGTTACTGACATGCATTCTTATATCGTCTAAGATGTACATTTTTTTTTTTTTTTTGTATATGCTAATATGGGTAATACATAAAGGTTCACTTTTAAAAATTTTGAAGTCTTTTAAATCATCTTGTTTTAAAGCATCTCAGGTTATTTTTTTTCATTTCTAAGTCTCTACATCATGAATATGCTGCCTTTTAGGATGTCACTCTCCTGACTTTTATTAATGACTTTTCATTTGAATGCTAATGAATTTTCAAAAAGAAACATACTAGTTTAATCTCAGATGTGGCTAGTATGTTCTTTCTGACTTGTAGAGCATGGTGTCTGGACTTCAACAGAGAGACTTAGTACTGATTTTATTGACCTATATAGTGATGAAAACAAGGAAGACTTCACAGACCTGTTCTTGATGATGTTGATGCTAACTCATAAAATCAATTCATTTCAAAACTAACAAATTGCTAGGCCATAGTCATAATTTTTCTACACCAAGGGCCTTGATTAATTTAGTTTTACCATGTGATTTTCATTACTGTTAAGTACAGTCAGCGCTTGTGGATAAATGAAGATGGAAAATGCAGAATACAAAACAGATTTGTCATAGTTTGAAGATGTGAAAACAATAATCCTATTTAATTTGGAAAGATATTTGTCTGGACTGATGTTTTCTCTCTAAATTTGGCAGTCATTGAGCTTGTGGACACTCTGTTTTTGCTAAATGCCTTTATATATAATATTATCTTTTAAATATTTGTAGGACTATTCCTCTTTCAGGAGTAAGCTAAATGATGGAACAACGAGAATATCCTAGAGCCAGCCTTACCCTAGAAAAACCCATAGAAAACCCCTTGCACCCAACAGGTACGTAGATTGGAATGGATGGAGGGAATGTAGGGTTTTTATAACCTACAAAGAGATGGATCGGCTTCTCATAACCTCCCTATTACAGTGGCTATATTGCTGGTCATGGGTTAGATATTTCTGCTCTTTAATGATTTATATCAAGGAACAATATTTAGTACAGGAAATCTAACAAGACTTTTGTTTTCAGCAAGAGAATTCAGATGTAGTTAAAGCTGATATAAGTGAATCACTGAGCTGAACAAAAAAGAAATAAAAAAGTAAAGAAAAAAGTTAAGAAACAAGTAGAAAATATTCACCCTGTACTATTTTGGAAAGACTCTTTAAAATAAATATAGGAAATTCTTGAGCAGGTTTTCTTCCTCTGGACAATTTGAAGAGGTATCATGAAATATATAACATATGGAGATGGAAACTAAGAACTTGCATTAAGTTTAGAGGTCACAATGGTATTTTCTTAGTTCAAGTTATTTTAATAACCTCTCTAAAACCTGAATGAATCAGAATTAAATAATAAAGTATTATCATGCTTTGAAATAAATGTGCTCTTAACCATATTTCATCTTTTCAGAGATTATTTTTTTTAATATAAATAATATAAACATATAATCATTGTTGTGCAAAGACAGTTTAACCAGCTTTATTTCACCCCTACTAAATTTACTTGTACTCTAGAGGGTTTTAAAAAATAGCAATGACTGCTATTTTTGCGTTTATAGCTGGTCCTTCCAACCATCTCCATGTGTTTTCTCTAATTATACTTCCATTAGATTCAATGGCAAAAAGAACTCTATACTTCCTAATTTGATTAAGACCCTACTTACTGTCTAGAAATAAAAATCTTTTTGGTTATCTCCAAGATGGAGTAAGAAGCTTTCAATTACTAAATAGCAATCAATGATGAATAAATAATCTGAACATTTACTTTGTTTATCACTGATGTTCTTCAGTGATACTTAAATGCCACTGGAGTGTGTGGTGAAGAAACAACTTTCAATGAACATAATCATCCATAAATAGCTAAATAGATGACTCTGCATTGCTGTATAAATAAAACTCCCTTTTCATGTCCAACTAATCATGTTTGGGTACTGAAAGACAATTAAGACAAAATATTATCCAAATTATTGTAAATTTACCAATCTCTCATTTACGGTTTCAGTCCACTTCTGGACTTTGCAATCTGGAGCTGAGAAGATTTGTGGCACATCTATAGTGACATGGAAAACAGAGCAAGGAACTGATCCTCATATTATTTATTGCTAGTTAAGTGTTATTGTGTTCCCTTCCCCTATTTTGGATAAACACAAATAGATTTGTCCAAGCTGGGATATAGGAACCATTATGGGGATTGGTCACTCTACAGGCTGCTTTCAAACAGCAATATGGCCAAGACTGCCCCAGTTTCAATGGTTTGTATCTTATTTTTTACTTAACAGAATCTAGAATCTTTCAACCAGACGAGTTGGATTCTCACCCTTAATCACCCCATATATGAACATCTCTCTCTCATTCCATATTGCAAAATGGAGTCTAAAGTTCATTTATAGATACCAAAGTGTTTGGGTTGCAAGAGAAAACAAAACAAAAAACACACCAGCAAGACAGTCTTCTCTTAGCTCTATAAAGGCTTGTGTCTCTCCCTCTCTTTTGTTTACCAGCATATACACAGAGTCCATGTCTTCTTTTGTCTTCTTATTTTGGATGTATTCACATCTGAAATTAAAATTCCACAGAACTTCAACCAGTTTTCCTCTTAAAAGTAAAGGGGGGAAAAAAAGAGAACACCTTCCTGCCCCAAAACCCCAAAACACCAAGCCCAAACAAACTTTTGAAACTACTAAATCAACATCATTTAAATTGAAGGTTTTTTTCTCATTTCTCTAAGATATATATTCAAAGTTAATGTCTTTGTATTGAAGGGAGAGATAATTTAGTCCAATCCACTGCTTGAGTCAGGACCAACAAAGTAAGATCAATCTTCATTTAGCCAAAGTAGGAATGACTCCAAGGGTGGAGATTGCACAGCCTGATGTGCGCCTCCAAGAAAACTTTGACTGTTTTCTTCTAATCACACACCAGGTAGCTTAAGACCACAATCAAAACCCCCTTGGCTTTCTCTTCCCTAGTCTCAATAAACCAAGATGAAGTTCAATAATAGCTACGGGATTTGTTCCTTATAGGATTTTCCTCCAATTGAAAAAAACAAAAACCAAAACCAAAACAAAAACAAAAACTAGGCAGAAGCCTAAAAATAAATGTGCAAGAATATTTGGTTGAAATTTGCAAGGAAAATTGTGAAAAGGAGTCACACAAGGCCCAAGACCTGTTTTGCTCTGCTGATAGTTCTCTATGCAATTTAAATGTAATTGGAATAGTTAACACTGTCAGTATGATGGAAATAAGTCCCAATGTAAATGATATTATTTCATATTTTCATCTTAGCCTATCTCAGGTGATTGAAGAAGCTAGTAAACATCCTGAAATGAGAACAATATTCATCACATTGTGAAAGTCTGGAGGATCAGACCCCTTTCAGTTTCCTCAGGATTCTGCCCCGATGGCGATTCAATAGAGAGAGGCAGCCTTGATCCAGTTGTCCAGAAAAGGAATTTTAATAGTGCAAAAATAACAAACAATAATGTGTCCACTATATTTGGAGCCAACAGGAATAATGCAGTAACAAGGGGCAAATAGCATGAGGCCAGGGTCAGACAGGGGTATTTATACATTCCAGTGTGGGGGGGAGTTAAGGCAGGGTCTGAGGGAAGGGTCCAATAGGGGAGAACGATTAGGAATATTAAAATTTCTGCACCACAAATGAATTTATGGTAACATTAAGAACTAGGATCTTTCTGGAAATAATTTTCATCCTTGAACTGAAGTAGCATGTGAGTAAGCCTCTTGCTTACGAAGGGATTTCCCAGGGCATTAGTCCATGGTTTTCCTCTTCCTCAGAGAAACCACTGTCTACAACATTGTCAGAAGGCTGTGCAGAATTATGAAAGACTACATCTTAGTGAACATTTTTATTCTTTATGATGGCTAGCAATGTTCTATCAAAAAAGTAGTAAGTCCAGTTAGTCCAATTTGGAGTGAATAAAACCACAAAAAATATTACTTGGTGGATTTATGCATATTTTTGTGGTGTTTCCAGCTTTCCAATATGTCATTTGTTATTGTCTTTAATTTTTTTTTTTTTTTTTTTTTTTTCCTCCACTAGAGAAATCCTACAGGTACAGAGATTTAGAATGCTTGTAATACTAGCAATGCCAGTGTTAGAAGAGAGAGGTTGTTTGGTTTCTTCAGTAATTAAACATTTGACTATAAAATCCCACTTTGGAAGACTATACTTTTAAACAATGAATTTCTTAAAATTCAAAAGTATATGTTTGCTTGCCTTCTGTACATGAAAGACAAGGAAATTTTCATACTGATTTTGAGATATTTTGCTACATATTGCTTCTATTTATAATGCTTAAATTAGCATGCCAGGGAAAAAAAAGATCAGGAACCTACACGCACAATTGTATTTCAAGAGTTTCCCCTTCTGTCAATAGCTTTGATTAGTTGTTAGAGTCTTCACAGTGACCACCATATATTTCCTGTAAATATAACTGACAAGGACTGATTGACACTGACTGCTACAAAATTAGCATTTCCATGGCAGCCAACATCAATTACCATCAATGATGGGATGCTCATCTAGGAGAATCTGAACAACATTGCAATATAAACCAAATCATTTAGGTCATAGCAAATGCAAAAGAAAGATTAACAAATAGAGAGGGGAAATAAAGGAAAAATAACCTGTCACTCCCACTACAAGTTGCATATTTGCTGCTATAAATGAGTATGAGTATCATTAGGAAGTAACAAAACATCAGACTTTTGTTCTTTTTATTCTCATCAGTACCTATTGTAAATGTAATTCTTTATGTTGTAAAAAATATCTTCCAAAAATATTTATGCAAGGAGTTGGGTTTTTTGTTGTTGAGGGTTTTTTTGTTTGTTTCTGGGTTTTTTGTTTGTTCGTTTGTTTTGGTTTTTGTTTTGTTTTGTTTTGTTTTTTTCCCAAAAACAATGTGTTCAGGTTCTTTTCCTGTTATCAATCTCTTAAATTTTGAGTTTCTGATAGGTCTAGGAGATTCAAATATACTTGAGTAGACTCAGTAACTTCATTTTCTTTGAAACATATGTATCTGATGAGAATCTTGTTAATATGTTTGGGTTTTTTTTCTCTGCTTCTCTAACTTATTACTATTCTAACCTGCTACTATTCCATAACCTTTCAGTTAAGATTTAGATACAACATCTGAAATTAGGTAAAGACCTGAGCTACCATTTTCCTTTGAAAACAAAGGAATCCAGGGCCTCTAGGTTGAAGTGCTGCAGGAAACTCAACCAGCTTTCCATTCAGCTATGCCTCTAGGATGCCAAAAGGTGAACACAGATAATTTTTGAGACAGCCGAAATGGGAAAATTCAAATTCACAACCGGTGAAAAAATAAAATGGTTTCATGTTCACATGAAAAGTTTGGGGAAGGAGAAAGGAGGCAAAAATATTTATTTTCTTTGCAGTTATATTTTCAAAATATTTTTCCTTCATTTTTTGTAAACTTACTTTTGAAACATAGCTGAATGTACTGTACCTGTTTAAAAGAAACCTAGAAAGGAATTTTGGACTTGACCCCTGAGAATTTTAACACAAAGGCAAAATTTTCCTAGGCTCAAGAAAACTCTTGTGTCTGCAACCTCACTGACCTCAAAACATTCATATTTTTGTTTAAACTCCACCCAAGACAATGGTCTTATGACCTAGATATGAGTTAATGTGTAGTGGTAATATTAAATAATATGGTTATTAGGACTGCATGTTTTTCAGTTGGCCAGAAATAAACCCAGTTTATCACTTCATTTCCTTAGGTGTTGAGTTACTTGAATGATTTTTGATTTGTCAGGCAGACATAGAATTAAGACCTTGTTCAGTTAATACTGAAATATGACTCTTAATTTGTTGTATTTTCCAGTCTTACAGGAAACCCGTAAACTAGGTACTCCCCTTTTCAGTAGCTATAATCTAAAAGAATGCTATGCAAGGTATAAATATCTATAAAACTGTGAATAGGTTTCCCTCGACTATGATTACAAATTGAAATATGCCAAAATGTAACTGATGTTGATACTTTATATCCTATAGATTAATGCCAAGTAGTTTAATGAAGTTACATCATTATTGAATCTCAGAGTACCTGGGATCTGAAGGGAATGCATTCCTCTCAAAGTCTATAAAGCCAAGCAGGTTCATAAGCATGTACATGTATATATTCTTTTAGTTGCTGGGGAGAATCAGAAGGGAAGATATTTTTCTCAACACTATCTGTAATACTAAATTAAAAAGTGCCAGAAGGCTCTGCCTATCCCCAAGGTAGCCCATAAGTTTATACTCTCAGAGTTTAGACTTAGTCTCATTATACTAGAAATATTTATTTCTGAATATTGTTATCTTGGAAAAACCTACTTGGAAAAGTATACAGATAAGAACTAGGAAATAAACATAATTTTAACTTCTATGTAACTCATGTAAGTGGCACCTTTCCCTGCTTTATTTCTAATGTGAATCCTGTGACAATATAAAGGGGATGAAGAGTTTGCTTCTTCCTTGAACAACAGAACAGATATCCTGATAAATAAATAGATACTGACTAAATTTCCAGTTTGTTCAAATATGCTGATGGTTCTTGATGCATTTGCAGTTCAGAATCTATAGATTCCAAAGCAATCAAAGCTCTCTATTGTGTTCCCATTTCATATTGTATTCCATGTTGTATCTTTATTGAAATGATAGTATGATAAGGAAACAGAAGGGAATTAATTGTGGGAAAGGTGATGTGTCCCTACACACTTCTTATTCAAAGTAATTGTGATCTTCTCACTGTTAAAAGATTGTCTTCTTATAAATTAATATTGCTTCAGAATTGATTGCAGCATTACATAGATTACATCTGACACCTCTGGAAAGCTTGTTTGTGCCCCAGGCATCTCTATATGTTCCTGCAATATTGACAGTATGAGTTACATGGGTAAATATTTACATACATTCTGCAAAATGTGCTGAAGGGGCAAATCAAAAGCAGAGTTTTCTCTGCTGGAAGTGAAGGGGAATTTGCTAAAGGGAAGCAGTTGCACTGATCAGTCACAGCATGGTTAATATTGAAGGAATTTCTCTCTCTGTCCATCCTGGGTACGTTTTCTTGTAGGGACTCTGACCCTTTTTTACCATCTTACTCTCTCTGCATTTTCACTGTGTATAAAATGTTATGCATATGTTGTCAACAATTCTTTCTGCCTTATTTTTTAATTCTGTATGTCAAGACTGAATTCCTCAAGCTCCCCTGGTTTTACCAGGAATCTTTAATTTCTTTCTATATACTTGTCCTTTCAGGAATACTTATTACAGTAAATTCCATCTTACTTGCAATATGTGAGTTTAAGGGTTTGGAGGGGCAGGGGGGTGGTGGTTTTTATTGTTTTGTTTGTTTGAGGGCTTTGTTGTGGTTTTTAGTTTTTTGGGGGGGATTTTTGTTTGGGGTTTTTTTGGGGGGAGGAGTTTTTTGGGTTTTTTTTCAGATTTTAAAATGTCTTCTTCTCAAAACTCAATAAACTCTTAAAATTTGATTTTCAGTTTTCTCTTTCCAACTCCCACTCATATCCTATAGAAAAATAATGCCGTTGGAATTGATATGTCTCCATGAATGTACTTGGTCTATGACATATTTCTTCCAACTTTCTTTTATTATTTGTATTGCAAAATATTTTTTCTTTATGTATTAAGATAATTAGTCATATTTCAGTTAAATAATACAATACTAGAATCCTTAATTTGGACATATAAACACTTATGCTGTAAAGAAATGAAGAATGCTAATTTACTCAAGTATGTTTATATTATTAAATATTAATTTAAAAGTTTAGGGTTTTTTATGTTTATAATTTTATTTTCTGGAGGATTACATCTGCTGGTTGATGAAAGCAACAATTAAGACAAGATATCTGGATATCTACAGATCAGAGGATTCACAATTATATAGTATTAAAAATGTAACTTACATGGAATTCACAGTATGTGTGTTAGATGAGACAAAAAAGTAGCTTGATAGCAAGTACCAACCTTGTTATAATGAGATGTCCTGCTCTCATGGAGTCTCTGAGAAATAATTTGCTGGGCTCAGTTATGCCTGATTTCACTTTGGAAAATATCTGCTTAGAAAATTTAGAAGTGATTTGGAGTTTATAGAATTATTAAAAATAAGCAAATAAATAAATTAAGAAAATATTGATCAGACAAATATTTTAGAACAAACCAAATAATTTTGATTAGTTTCTGATTTAAATCAGAAAAATATAAGGGTCTTACAAGACAATCAGGAATTTTTGCTACCCCTGAAAAATTACACAGAGACACACACTGCTTTGTCTTGACTTATACCTAACGGGATAAAAATCACACCTTTCCTCAAAGCTTTGTTACTGCTTTAGAAAAGAAGGAAATTCCTCATAATAAGCATGCTCTCAGAGGTCTGTGCTAACACAGTCTTGTGGTGGATCCTAAACCAAAGCTTTGGTCTTATGCCCAGGCCAAAGGGATCTGGTCTGTCTATACAAGTAAAGATACCCAGTATAGATGTGCTTAGTACCAAATATTTGCATGAAATATAAAGTGTATTATATGCATAAAGTAAAATTTAATAAGGTGATATTCTTTGTTGACTTTGATGTCCATGACTGTATCACAGGTAGAAAAAAGAGTATAAAGAATGAACAAATAACCTGTTTCAAGCATTAAGGTCAGTTATACAGACTACCTTACATCGCTATTACTAAAGCTAGTCCCGTGTAAAACAATTTTTCTCTGGACATAACCACTTGGATGTTTCAAAATGGAGTCAAGAGACAAATCAACTATTCAAGACAGTGGGCAACTGGAGTCCACTGTTTAGACATGCCTTTTGGATATAAGTCAAAATCTTGATATTGAGTAACATACTGCTGGATTGGATAGTTAAAGCCAGTTGGATGCTGACACAAATGAGGTTAACTAGGCAAGGTATAATAATTTACTTAAACAACAATCCATTGCCTGTGAATGTTAATTCTAGTGAGAGGATTTAATTGTTTAAAGTCTGATTGGAAAAGCTGCACAGGAATGTAGTAAGATAATATAACACATTAACATAGCTGTCCAGATGGCTGAACTGTTGTTTCAGTACTATGAACTGTGAAACTCAAGTTCAGAAGCAGACACAGATGCCAGTACATTAGAACTCACAAGAAAACATAAGTCTTGAGGCAAGAGCTTTCAGTTTTCATCTCTTGTGTACATTTCCAGCTTGACATACGACATGTGATTTGGGTCCAACATTTTTGACATGTCAGTCCGGTGAAGGACTAAGAGAGAATTGGGCAATAATTGTACAAAGAGATCTTGACGGAAATTCCTATTAACAGCAAATCAGAGAAATTGGGGGGGGGGGGGGTATATAAAGAAATTATAATATTCTTCCATGTGAGCATTTCCCAACTCACAGTAAGTAATCACTGAAGCCTATTGTGTTCACTATTATGAAAACCATTACTGCATAGTTAGAACTCCTATGTAAAATTGACCAAGAAATGAAGTGAAAGCTGTTCTGAGTAACTCTTTACTCTAAAAAAAGCAGTTAATTGCTTCCGGATATATTAGAGTTTATTGGTATTGTACAGATGTGTATAATCACTGCTTTTCCCTGTTTGAATAGCAGCCATCTGTTTGTCTTTGAATGATTGCAGCATTTAATAAATACACTTTTGTCTGTATCTGAGAAGAATTCACTCTTTCCCTGCCAGTGGAAGCAGGATAGCAAGACACAAAATGATCTTCATCTATTAATACCAACTAATGAATATAAGTATTGTAACTGGCTGTCCTGATTTTGATGAGATAGGTTTAGTTTTCTTCATAGTAGCTTATACAGGACTATATTTTAGATTTGTGCTGGAAACAGTGGTGATGATACCCTGATGTTGTAGCTGTTGATGAGCAGTCCTTGCACAAGCCTCAAGGTTTTTTCTGCTTCTTTTTGAGGCCTTCTCACTAGCAAGTAGGATAAGGCTGCATAAGAATTTAGGCAGTGGACAGAACTGGGACTGATGACCCCAACTGACCATAGGGATATTCCACACATATGACATTGTACTCAACAGTAAAATCTGGGAGAAAAAGGAGGAAGGAGTTAATATTAGCTGTTATGGCCTTTTTTTTCCCACGTAAGTGACATAGATGATGAAACCCTGCTTTCCTGGAAACAACTGCACACCTGCCTGCTGAGAGTGGTAATGAATGTATTTGTCTTTTTGCTTTGTTAGTATGTGCAACTTTGTCTTTTGCTACCAAACCATCTCTATCTCAACCTAAGTTTTTGGACTTTTACCCTTATAAAGCTTTCCTGTAAGGGAGTGAATGAATGGCTGTGTGTTGTTTACTGCCTATGAGGTTAAACTATGACAACGCTGCTGACTTAGACCAATACAATATTTTTTTAAAGAGCTACTATGATTCACTAAACTCAACTGTGCTAAGTAGGTGTGTAGTGCTTTCACGTTCACTAAATTTTGTTCTTGGTACTTACTCTTTCTGTGGGAGAGAGACTAGGAGAAAAACAAAGCAGGCTCAACCTTAAAATTAACAAATAGTTTTATTAACACACACTAAAAGAATAGAAAAAAAAGAAAGTTGGAAAAAAAACCTAAAACATAATGAAATTTCAAGGAACAATTTTCCCTCCCCTTACAAACTGTTCACTTTCTTACAAAACAATATAAAGAGACAAAACTTGTAATTTTCAGTCAGTTTCACTATCTGATAATAGTCTTTTATCAATTCATTAGGGGAAGAGTATCCTTTTGAGTCATGGATCCCACTGACAATTTAGAACAGTTCTCTTGTGGGTTTTAAACTGTCACAAAAAAAACTGCCTGGAGAAACCTGCCTTTGTGACCCTCCCAGGAGCAGTTTCCCAAGCTGCTTAGGGGTCATGGGTCTTAGACTTTTGCATACTGGGGTGTCATCTTTTAAAGATGAATAACTGCAAAGCAAAGGATTCTTCACTTTAAAGCACAGAGATATCTTCTCACTTCTTCACTGGTGCAGGGGGCTTCTCATCTTTATCTTTGTTCAAGCATCTTACAGGATATTACTTAGTTCATCACAAACACCTTTGCTTAAATCTACACACAAATTAAAACAATCATCTCCCCAAATGCATATCTTTCCTATGATTTAAAGGAATGACTTAAATACAGAGTTAATTTCCATGGCTCAAGTAAGAATAGAACAACCAACTCTTCAACCCTCTGTCCCAATAGTCTTTTCACTCTTGCTCTACTGACTTCATCCTGTTCTTTTTCTTTATGTTCACTCTGTCCTTTCTTACTCTCTCAGAGAAGGGCCAAGCTCTGGAAGCTTCATGTTGCCAGGAAAGAGTTAAATCTGCTTGGACTCGTACTCGTTGTCTCTCTCTCTGTAGCTCGTGGTGTTAGATGTTTCAAGGCCGCGCTGGTGAGGGAGGAAGAACTCACAGAAACATCAGAGATCAGAGGACCCAGGCAGTCCAGAAACACAAAAAAACCAGGCAGGATCATAAATGCCTTCTCAGCCCACCCCTCGGTGTAATTTGGGGTGGCCTCAGCCTAAATGGTGCCCATAGCTCTTATCAGGGGCCCAGCAGAGATTTCTCCCTGCTCCAGAGAAGTCTGAAGAAAGTTGCTGCAAAACAGCAGCCTCTCCTTCCCACCCCTTCACCCGGGAGCTGATGGAATCCGGCCAGGCCTCAGGCCAGCTCCCCACAAAAGGGGGGAGCAGCAGGCCCAGCTCGATGTTACCTGTCTCTCTCAGGCCAAAGGAAAGAAGAAAAAGGACCCACCTACAGGAAATTCACGGGGTTTTATATGGTACTTCCCAAAGTTGCAGCCAACAATTTCAGTGGTTAGAACAGACGCCAATATTCCAACTAACTGCCTGATAGGTCTCTGTCTCTTCCAAAGAAATTCCCAGGTCCTGGCCTGGAGAATTATTCTACATTCTTCTATAACTAAAAAACCAAACTGTACTAACCCATGACAAGGTGTCAATCAATTACAATATTTATAGAAATTGAAGCTGAGATTCTTTCTCTTTTCATTAATATGAGACAATTTCCCAAGAACTGCTTCAAGAATTGTAGCATTATCCCAGTGTTCTTACAATTTAGTTAAGGAAAAAAAAAAAAAAAAAAAAAAAAAAAAAAAAAAAAAAAAAAAAAAAAAGAGAGAGAGAGGAAAAAGAAACTCAGTAATTTCCCTCTCAAATGAACAGGAGCCTCAGAAGGCAGAATGTTACAGTATCTATGTTTTTATTGTTACTGAGAATATTTTTCTTTTAATGTTGAACACCACTTCAGAAATATAAGTGAACTATAACCATGGAAAATATGCATGATTTTAAATTAAATAAATAGAATGTTTTTAATCTTTAGTTATTTTTACCCAGAAAACATATAAGAATGGACTGTTTATGCTGCCTCTAAATTTCCAGATAGAGGCATTGACAAGTATAAATCATATAAGTTACCAAACTACTACTTCTAAAATTTTGAAAGTCATTAGGGGAACAATGGAAGATTTTATTTAGACTAATTTTGAAACACTCTGCAATAAATATCTCTATTTTTTTCCACTTCATTAACAGTTACAGCCAAATACAGAAATTTCCTATATGATTTTTGAAGTGACATGCATAAGCTGAAGAGTATCAGGATGTATCTTATAATATTTGATGGGACAGTTAATTCTATGGTTGATGTTTTCAAAGAATTGCATTTAATTTTGGACTTATTCAGTGTTATTAAGAACTGCTGAATCAAACTCTTCTGAGCATCCTGTTGTGCTTTATGATATGAAAATCATGAAAATGGTAATTTATTTTGCTATGAAGTCTTGAGTTTTGTGGCCAGTCCTTTTTAAAATGAATTTACCATCAAGGAGATCATATGAAAAAGAAAGTAACAACTAATGTTAAATAAGACAGAGCTGCACAGATAGTTATATCTGCAAAACTTATCAGTGGAAGCCTTTTGAGAGTATTTCAATCCCAGCCTACCCCAGAGGCTTGGTTTTGGAGCCCAAGAACAAAGTAGAGCCAGCACAGCTGGGGGTGGACCCCATCCAGCCAGTGGTGGTGGAAAGAGACTCCCAGACAAAGCTGCAGGATGGTCACAGCTGAGGTCCACCCCTAACCCTTGAACTCTGCCTTCAGCTGATTGCATCCCTGCCCTGCCTGGCCCTACTGAGCCAGACCCCGCAAGTGAGCTGACTTCTTGAACTGACCTGTCCTCGTGGCACTCCGTGTATATCCCAGGGCTGTGTCTGACCCTGTTCACCTCACTGGCTCTGATCCTGATGCCACAGCTCCCAGCACCTCAGCTGTTCCTGGAAATATGCAAACTGAAAATTTATACTCATCTGTCTTCCACATGTGCAAAAGAACTTCCATGAATATTAGCAGTTTTACAAAGACTGTACTTCAGACATGCCTAAACCTTTCAGATAAGATAACTGGTCCTGGTTTTGACTTTTTCTTATATTTGTTCACAAAATTCATGTAATAGTTTTAACCAGAATCTATACAAAGGTGATAAAAAATGACATAGTTTGACCTTGTTCCATGAACCCTAGTACTAAATAAATCTTGCCTAACTTGAGGCACTTCACTAAGAGATACTTCATCTAAGTTTTCAATGGAGGAATGTAAATTCTTTCAGGGAAAGGTTCTACTCTTCTGAAGATGTTAATTCATATCCTGAGGTGGCTATTTTGCTATATGCGCTGTTTGTTCTGAGTAAGACAATGTCTTAAATTAGACATCTTAGTGCCTAGAGTTATGCCTTGGTCTTTCCTTTGAGGACAAGATAAGTGTTATGAAAATTTGCAAGTGATTGTGAGTTAAAGTAATTTAAAATGTAAATCCTTTTTGAAATATAGATGCATTATCAAACTCCCTGTTTCCTGAAGAAGAAATTAATCATTTATTTGAAAGAACACGTACCTCAAATTTTGTGCATAATGAGAATGCATTAAGATCTTATACCCAAGCTACATATGAACAACCATGATTTTTTTTTAAAGTGAGGGTATTAACTAATAACATACCTAATAATAATAGTTATATTCCCAAAAAAACCCTTAAACCCCACAAAACTCACAACTGTAAAAGATGATCAGACTAAATTTGAATGCATAAATATCTCATTTAAGGAAGAAAAAAATCAAAAAGGATCAAATAATTATTTCTTATAAAATTCTGGGTTCATTGTGACCGAAGAAGTATATGAACACATCACTAAAAATAAATTCTGATATAATGTAAAACTAATTGTTCAAACACTTATTCCTTACAATCTTATAACAAATAGTTCTTCAAATAATTGTGAGAGCGTTTTCATTCCCTAACAAATTTATGCTTTTAAAAGTATACATCTAACTGAAAGTTCAGAATCTTGTTTTGTCGATTGTGCAATAACTACAACCATTCTTTTCTGGGTTTCTTTTTATTCTTTAAATTATTCAATTTAATATAGTCTCAACAAACTTTAGGTTTGAGAATAATTTAATTTAATAGCTAGGTATTCTAAGGACTAGAAATTCTCCTCAAGTTTCCTGAATGTAAGAAAAGCCTCATGCAAAATCCATTTATTGATAAAATACACAAGCCACCTCATGATTAACCAGTTGTGCATATTGCCTGTTCTACTATACCCTACTGGCTGCTAATCTTGTTTCTAAGGAAAGAATTTATTGGGGGGTTATTTTTTATTTTGTATTTTGCTCTTTGGTTTTTGTGGGGTTTTTTTTTGGTTTTGTGTGTGTGTGTGTGTGTGTATGGGTCGGGTGTATTTGTGACTGGCTTTATTTTTTTGAAAACAGATCAAAAACCAAAACTTGGTCATGACCTTTACTTCATCTGTTTGTTTTTAATTTAGATTTATAAAATAGAACAGCTAAGTGAATTGAAAGACAGAAAAATTTTCACAGTAGATCTCACTGGATATTGGCTGAGAATGTGAGGGTTACCTTAATGGTGTGGTGGAGGAGTAGTTTTTGATAATTTCTTTGCTTGGGATTGATTTATCCTGTATAAATATACAGTGTTGCCCCTTTATCTAGTAAGGGTGCCTAAAGGGAATGGAGAATCATATATTTTATTATCAGTCATCAGGTACATGTTTAATGTGTGCTATGGGGAAATCTGCACAACTCTCTCAGGTAATGCTACAGGTAGCTATAGCTGTAGATATGAATAGGAATGCAAAGGCTAGCACACACACACACACACACAGACACATGCACACAGGAGAAAAAATAAAAGAAAGAAAAAGACAAAGCTTTCTCATGCTAGTAGGATGTGTGTGTTCTGGTTCCACTTGGTAGCCTTACCTTTTCTAAGACTCTCAGCAGTGACTTTTTTAAGGCTCTCAGCAGGATTCTCATTAATATAAATTCCTGTGTGCTTGCAGGGCTTTAAATTACACTTGTTAGTGCACACATTGTTCTGCATGTGAATTTTGTGGACTCAAACCCAAGGAGCAATTATGATGATAGATGTAAATACTAGAATGTGGGGAGGCCATTAATTTACTGTGTGGCTCTTTTACTACAAATACTTCTTATACATGGATTTTTATGTTCTTCTCTCTAATATCTTCTGAACTAGCAGTCTGCTATTTATGAAATTTGAAAGAAAGGCAAAAAACAATCAAAAAGAAATTAACTCTTTGTATATTTTGTGAAAATAAGAATGCAGACAGAGAAGGTAAATGTCAGTAACAGGCTCACTGAGAGAAAGTATTTGAGATTCCACTTTACAGGGCAACACACACATAAGATCACAACTACATAAAAATACTTCATCTTAGCTTGGTCTATTATAAAATTCAAAGTAATTAAACAGATTCAGAATAATGAGAAAAAAAGCCTCCCTAAATTCAACTGTTTTCAGGAAAAATCTTAACACCAGTGTGTATGATGCAGGTGTATAGCCTGAACATGTCTATATAAAGTTGACAGAAAAAATAAAACAATCCTACAGATCATGATCTGTCATGTGGGTCTCTTAAAATATTTACTATTTTTTAATAGGTTTGATTTGAGTTCTGGTTATCCTTCTGAGCAAGATTTATGTACAGCAGAGAAACTTCATTTTCTTTCAGCATAAACATACAGATTAGCCATGCATTACATTTATAGTGTCCAATATGTCAAGGTGCCTTAAGCACATATGGTGTTTAAACATATCAACTGTCCTTCATATGTGGTTGTACTTTTAGATCATGGAGCATCTCAGGAGATGGAATCCACTAAATGCATAAGGAAAAGGCTTATTCTAACTTTAAATTGATAATAGCATAGTTATATATATTTAGTGAACCTATATAACTTCAACATAGAGCTATTTTACTTGAGGGTATTGCAAAATTTGTTCTTTAACTTCTCTAACACAGGATGGTCCTGCTAGGGAGTCTTTTTTTTTTTTTTTTCTATTGAAATATTGTAATTTTTGATGGCTGTAATCACTCCATCTATAAGCCATGTTTTCTCTTACAGTTTTTCAGTCACACACTCTGAGAAAGAGTGAATGTATGATTTAAAATATATAGCTAATGGATGTTTCATGAGGTATACTCCTTAAGTTCTACGGGTTAAAAAAAACCCCTGAAACAAAACAACACAGTGTTCAAATTGCACTTGTTAGAATTATAATATAATTGGTTTCACTTCTTTGATTACCTTTCTATACTATAGAAAGGTAAACAAATAATACAGTTTAGATTTAAAACAGTTTAGTTTATAGATCATGGTTGTGTTCTCAGGCCATCTGAGGTAGGTCAGCCATGTCATGTCATGTACCTACCTTAACTACGTATAGTATTCTGCTTTGTATAGCTTAGTCTCTCACAGAGTCATATTCGATAAAGCACATACTGTAGCTGTTTCCAAAATAATTACTGTGACAAGACTGTGCCCTACTTGTTGACAGGTCAAAAGTGAGACATAGACATTGTCAAAATAAATATCAAGTTACCCCATCCCACACACTTCACTTTCCTTCAGTTTTCTGCAGAATTTTGTTAGAATCCTAACAATTTTTTTCTTCCTTGTACCTGGCTCAATCAACTTGGATACTCTTTTTTTAGTTATTGATTCTGACTGGGCAGGTTTTTTCAAGATGCAGTACAGTTGTCTAAGTCCTCTGTTTCAGAAAACTTGTGGCTCAAATATCTTTATTAGTTAAACAGACTTAAGTGGAACAAGGTATGCTAATAATGGAGTTGCTATATCTAGGTTCACTTACATCTGAGACTTTATCAGCAGTGAAAATTTGGCTGAAAATATGGAAGGATGAATTAATTATAACATGAGAGATTATTTCAAAAATGGTTCAACTGAAAGATTTCTAAAATTTCCATATGCCTTTCCTGGCTATAAGGATGATTGAGCATTAGTAGCTCAGACATAGGTCTATTTTGAAGATGCCTAGAATCAGATTAAAAGATGTTAATTTCCAATATTGGTTTAATGACTGTGTAGCAATTCACCCATTGCTTAATTTTCAGTATTAATTAATCAGATAAATTATTTCATTATTTTAATTATTTTAATTTTGCCAGTGTTCACACAAACTGTCAAATGCCTGCTCAGGCAAGTGAGCATAGGGTTAGCAGATTGATATTTGCCTTATGAATTTAAGTTTTATGATTAAAGCATTTATTTTGGATGTTGGAAGACTTGGCTTCTGATGTAAAAAATTCAGGAAATAAAACTCTCAGCCTAGAGAGAATAAAACTGTCATGGCCCACACTTTGGGAATGTGCTCTCTTGACTAGATTATAAGACATTCAGATAAAAAGGAAATAGATTCACTGCAGCCAAGCATCCAGGTCCAGCATTTGTTTTAATACTAATTTAGTGCATTCCCTTAAAAATTTTAAGTATCCTGTAAAATCCTTTTGCATTATATATCTTCTTGCCCAAAGAGCAGTGTGTACCCATAGTAACACCAAGCCCAGCCTCCCTACCCACCCGAGCACGAAGAATACACTGTAACAGGTGCACACTGCTCCTATTCTGTCGCCCTTGAGGACTGGTGTCCTCACCATCTAAGAGACATTTCAAAATCACTGTGTTACTCTTCCCGAGGCTGTGCTGTGGTCAGCCAGGAGTGCAAGAAGCAGAAAGCAGAAAGATGGAGTCTGATTATCTCAGTTTGAGCAGTCAGGTGCGAAAGAGTGACATCTGGGATGAGACACAAGAATCTCATTCGTGCAATTAGTTTTGTTTCATTTTATTCTATTTTTCATACAACACTGCCGCAAAATTTTATGGTAAGGGCCATGTCTGGACTTCTAAGTTGTATTCCAGTAGATGTTGTTGTCAAGACTTAAAGAATGCAATAAATTGTCTCAAATGCTGACAATGGAAGAGGTTCCCCCAAGATAAACTAGATGCACAGATGATGAAAAGGAAGGTGTTAATTTCAGGCCTATATGGAATTAAAAGGTTTAGAATTAGAACACCAGACAAGGCTCCACTGTGCAGACTGGGAAAAGCACAGATGCAGCAATAGAAAGATGCCAAGCCTGGTGAAGCAGACCTGGGTAACATATTCAGACAAAAATGTCCACCATGGCAAACTGTGGGAAAAGAAGAAACAGCTTACTCTCATGTGCCGTCCCAAGCTGTGGGAATAACACACATGGCTCTGGATATCAGGGACTTGGACTGTACGGAAGTGTAACCTCCAGAAAAACACTCCAGAGACCCACACCAGAGATCACAAGAAGGGTACCCATGGAGTGGTGATTATAATTCTTTCTCTGTCCCTATCTCTCCCTCTCACATTTACTGTTAAATAAAATCCATACTATTCGCTTTGGCATATGGTCTTATTTGCACCTTAATTTGTTATTTTTCATAATAGGACTGTAATATTGTTTCAGGAGTGGGAATATAAGATCTGCTTTTTAAAGATTTTTTAGGAAAAGATGCAACTTTTCCCTTTTGAGCAATAATCTTCAGATAATTGCTAAAGAAAAACAGAATCTAACTTTCTAGAACTGCTTAGATTTTAAGATAAGCAACCTATTACATGGTCAGTGGAGAGGCAGTGCCCAAAGTCAGTGTGCTTAATTTCCCTTTTGAGGTGTTTATGACTACATAAATATCAAGGTCCACTGAACCGGAGTTCTACTGTTCTTTACTGATTTCATGTTGACATATCCACTTGACTTTGAAGAAAGAAATATTTTATTTTATCCTAGACAACTACAAATTACATACTTATCAGTGTAAAATGTAAGTCAAATGTAAAATACTCTTTTTTTTTTTTTTTCCTGTAAATATGTGGGATTTTGTTGTTGTTTGTTGTTTTTTTTTGTGGGTTTTTTGTTTGTTTTTATTAGACTTGTTGAAAGAATAGGAAAATATATATTGGATTTTCATTGAGATATTCAGTTGATATTTTCAGTCCTGTTGATATTTTCAGTTCAACTGTTGATGAAGTTCAGCAATGTCCTTAAGAAGTGACAATCACTGAATCATATTACTTTTGAAATTGGAAGGGAACTCTTGAAGTTATCTGATCCTGCTACCCTACTCAAGCTGACTGCCCAGATTCATGTCCAAACAACTTTAGAGTATCTTCAAGGAGGGAGATTCTACAACCCCTCTGAAGATGCTGTGGCAGGGCTCAGTCATCTTTTTCAGCATAAAACTGTTTCCTAATGTTCAAAGGAAACTTCCTGTGTTCAGTTTGTGCTCATTGCCTCCTCTTATGCCACTGAAGAGAGACTGGCTCTATCCTCTTTCATAATATCATGGAATAGTTTGTATTAGAAGAGACTTTTACAGTCATCTAGTTCATCCACGGAGGTTTACATGGGTCCACTTCTTGAGCTTGTCCAGGTCTCTCATGAGACAACCACACCAGTCAGCTTAGTGGTCTCTGCAAACTTGATAAGAATTCACTCAATTCTACTGTCTTTATACTTGATGAAGATATTAAAGAGTATTAGTCGCAATATGGGCCTCTGAGGAACACCACTTGCTAATGATGCCCATGTGGGCATTGAGCCATTGACCATTTGTGTCTGGATGTGATATCCACTACTCTTTCCTTGTCCACTGATGTAGTCAGACCATCATAGAAGGCTACTAGGTTGGTCAGGCAGGACTTGTTCTTGAGGAAGCTATGCTGGCTGTCACAATTCACCTCCCTGTCCACTGTGTGCCGTAGCCTAGACTCTAGGAGAATATGCTCCACAATCTTTCCAGATACAGAGGTGAGGCTCACAGGTCAGTCATTCTCAGGGTCCTCCTTTCTACCCTTTTTAAAAATGGTAGAAATAATTCCCTTTTTCCAGTCACTGAGGACTTCATCTGACTGTCATGACTTTTGAAATATTGTGGAGAATTCTGGGATGAAATATTCTCAGAATTCTGGGATGCCTACCATCGGGTCCCCTAGACTTATGCACATTCAGGTTTACCAGGTCATCACGAACTCGATCTTTCCTTACAGTAGGAGGAACTTTGCTCTCCCAGTCCCTCTCTTAAAGTCCACCTGCTGAAGTGGTGTGGGAAGCAAGGCTGCCAGTGAAGAGTGAGGCAAAATTGTTCTTAAGTACCTCAGCATTCTCCTTGTCTCTCTGTATCAGTTTGCCTGTATGGCTCACTGAGGAGTGTTTCTTTAACTTTTCTTTTCTGACTGAAATTTCTATAGAAGCCCTTCACGTTAGTCTTTGCATCTCTTAATAAGTTCAGCTCCAGATGCTCCTAGGCCTTTTTAATCTCATTCTCACACAACCAGACAGAATCCCTATACTATTCCCAGGATACCTGTCCCTGCTTCCAGTGCCTGTGCATTTCCTTCTTTCCTCTTAGTTTGATGAGAAGGTCTTGGCTCATCCGTGCCAGACTCTTGCCTTCCTTTCATGATTTTGTACACCTGAGAACTGAGAGTTCCTCTCCTGTACAAAAAGTATCCTTGAAGATCTGCCAGCTCTGTTCTGCTCCCTTGTCTTTGAGGGCAGCTTTGCAGGGGTGTTTATTAACTAATTCCTTGAACAGCTGCAATTTTCTTTCCTAATAGCTAAAGACATTAGTCTGTGCCTGATGTACAATCCTTAGGACTACAAACTCCACCAGTGCATCACCAACACATCTCAGGCTGCCTGCAGTCTTGATGTCACTGATTAGGTCATTTGAACTGTAGCTGGAGCAAGAAGAATCACCAAATTACATTTGCTATCACTTTTAATATATTTACATATATATTTATATGTTGCAAAGCAGAATGAGTTAAACAACATAAGCAGCATGTCTGGTTTGTTAAAGCTTGTGCAGCAATAACCTTGAAGCTGATCACGTGGCATGAGCCAAGTCCAGGAAGAAGAAACATTGCATCCTGTGCATGTATGCAGTGTAACCACACCACGTACAGTTCATGAGGCAAGCACAGTAATATGCAGCCAGTAAGCATTAAGTGGAGCAACTTGTTGCAGCTTTAGATGTATAAAAAGAAGCCCTTGAAACCCATAAAGGTCTTTGCATTAAAACTGAAGAGTCCATGCCTTATTCTGCTGTAATTTATATAATTTTTTTTAATCACTACATAGTTTACTCAGTCTTCAAAACTGGATTTCATTTAATCTAGAAAGTCAGACTCCACATAACTTATATTTATAAGGTTTCTCTAATTTAATTTTTTTATAGTCAAACAGTTTTTCTAATTTTGGACTACAAATAGCAATGCGCATATTAATTGCTATGTATTTTACTAAATTGAGCTAACTCAGTTTTCATGATATTTTAGTTGAACATTTTCTTGCAAATATGTTCTAAATCATGCATACTTATTTTATTAAATATCTCTGGTGATAGAGAGATAATTATTCATCATGCAGTGTTTATGTAGCTCTGTCTTAAGTTTAGTAATTCAACATGGTTTCCTGATAAATCAGTTTCTATCTGCCAGCCCTTTATGAGGAAAAAGCAATAGTGCAAGTGCAAGCAAATAGTGCAAACTTATTTCCCAAAAGTAAAATATAAATTCTGGTATTTTAAATGTGAATTAAATATTCAGGAATTGAAGCTATCACATTATAACTTGAGCATCAGTGTCATTATCATTAAAAATTACTTACCTGAATTTACAAGGTGATGATTTACTGTACAAAAACAATGTCTCATAGACAAATATCTTGAGTTTCTTTTGATCCAAGTGATGGCTATGTCACTTAATGTCCTCTATTTTTTTTATTGTAGTTGGAAAAAAAGGTAAGTCTAATTATGAAAGATGAGAGAGAGGGATCCAGACAGTGCTATAACCCAGTAGAGGAAGCATAACTTCTCTAATTCTGTTTTATACTGTAGACCTTTAGGGTAATTGGTTGGATAAAGTCTTAATTCTCACTTTTCTTTCATCTTAGATGAAGTGACTTGTTCCAAATTTACAGACAATACTTGCTGTTAAAGCAGTGTCCTGGTTTTAACTAAGATAATTTTCTTTCTAGTAGCTGGTACAGTGTTCTGGTTTGTATTTAGTCTGAGAATAATGTTGATAATGCACTGATATTTGAGTTGTTGCTGGGTAGTGCTTACTTCTAAGTGAAGGACTTTCCTGTTTCCCATGTTTGGCCAGTGAGCAGGTGCACAAGAAGCCAAGAGGAAACACATCCAAAACCATTCCAATTTCTCTTCCTTATCCTGCCTGGGTGGGGGGAGTGAGCAAGAGGCTTCACGGTACTTAGTTGCTGTCTGTGACTTACCAGAACAAGTGGTTCTATTATGCTAAGATTTACACAGTTTGACTGTACAAACGTTTTTGAATCTTTTCAATATTCTTAATACATTTTAATTTAGTCTTCCTAATAATCAGTTGAGCTAGTAAGTATTAGTATTTCTAGTTCTGTAGTAGTAAATTAACACAGTGATGGTTATGTTTAAGACATAAATAATAATAATAGAAAATAATAATTAACAACAAAATAATTGTATCTTTTTGATTGCTCTCCCAAGTGCAGAAGATACTCTCTGTGGTAAGACCTTACACAGATGTGCTCAAGCAAGACAGTAGATGAACCATGAAGTAAAAAACATGTCTGCTGCTAGTCAAATAGTCTACTAAAGTAGATATTTTGTTAA
The DNA here is from genome assembly GCA_022316685.1 of Progne subis subis. Taxonomy (NCBI): domain Eukaryota; kingdom Metazoa; phylum Chordata; class Aves; order Passeriformes; family Hirundinidae; genus Progne; species Progne subis. The sequence goes on along the minus strand of JAKJHU010000048.1, from coordinate 5,077,708 downwards.
TGCAGTCAACTCTCTTTTATTTTCCTTTTTCCCAGTCATTTCCAGTTGCAAAACTTTGAGTAGCGCTGTAAATTTTTTTAGTATATACTCTATTAACATAGTGTCCTATATCTGACCATTCTCCCATGAATAAGACAAATGGTAGCCACTGCTCTCCATGATAATGCAGGAAAAAATAGTTTGATTCTATCTATTTTAAAACCAAATAAAAACTTATGTGTCACCTTATGTCACCATCATACTCATGATCCATGTATGCATCTGAGGCTAACAAACAAACAAACAAAAATCTTAAAGGCAGACACTTGGATCATAATCCTTTATCTGCAAGCAGACTGAAAGTACTGGGCCTCATTCTTCATGTGGAATTTATGGCACTGAATATATGTGATATACAAAAAAAGGACACACTTGAAAACTTATTTCTTTGCATGCATCAACATTGATGATATATAATTAGTATGTAGAAATAAACTTTAAATTTGTCTTTTACATTTTATCAGTAATAAAATAATTCTGTTTAAAGAAATGAAAAATATTAGTAGAACTGAGTAATAATTACAGATTGTAGGGTTCTTGAAGCTATGCCTGATGGAGTCTTAGGCTCACTGTTTTCTAGTAGTGTTCCATAGAATTAACCTGCCTTGGAACTATGCCTTATACTGTCTTGGAATAAAATACCTGAATTTATCCAATTAGTCAAGTAATGAGTTCACAGCTAAGCAAGTGTCCAACTTAAAGGATCAAAGCTCACTCAATGTCTCTCTTTGGCAGTGTAGATGCATCCAGAAGTTTTATTTCTTGTATTCAATTTATTTTATCTACTTCAAGTTTATATATATATATATATATATATATATATATATATATATTAGGTAAACCCACCTATTTTTAAAGAATGCAAAGCATAACTTTTTGGGTTTGAGATTTAATCAAGAACAGTCATCTGAAAAGTGAATTAAATAAGACACATCCCTTTAAGTAAAGGTTGAGTCTTCATTTTTTGAACAATGAAAATATACTAAAAATGTTCCCTTACAGATTGGATCTTCCCTCTGCCCACATCGTAGAACAGAGGCAATAACTTTGAGGTGACACACAAGTAATAAGTAGCAGGACTCAATTTATGACAGCCCTCTGTTGCAATTGGTGGTTCACATGGCTATCAGCCTGTTGTCTCAAGCAACACATGACAAATATATTTAAAAATCTAATCCCTCCATTAATATCTTCTGGGATCAGATTCAAATCTTACATCTCAAGTCTCATGTTTAGATTTTAGGATAAATTTGTATAAATGTTGAGGAAACTTCTCCATCTGACCATCCAGGAGCCACTTTGACAGTGATACTTGCACCACCTGAGCTGGGAGCAATGCCCCTCCACAGCTACACACGCCCCACTCACACAATCACATGAGGTTTCCCAGATGTCTCGATGTTTAAAATAGTTGTCATGGTGCAATAACGAAATAACAAAGAAACACCTTGACCTGCTTCCTTTCAGGAGAGGATCCCAGAAAAGGAAACCCTGGGCTTCCATACTCTCACAGTCAAAGTGTGGGGCCATCGGCTCCTGCCGTGTCCCTGAGTGTCCAGTCACCTGGCTGGGCCACAGGACCCCATGCCCTTTGTTCTGCAAAGGGTCAGCAGTTCACAGCCTCTTGGCTGGGACTCCAACACCCAGAGCTCAACCCACAGCTCAAACTGCAGCTGTATCCTGAGCTAAATGTATCAGCATTGAAGGTATTCCTCAACATAAATGTGTATTAAATCAATTAAAATCCAGAGATGGATTTACTTTCACAAAGCCAAATAATCCTGAGATGCCCTAAATCATCTAATACATCTGTTCAAGATGAGAGAATATGACATATAATTTACAGGAGATCTGTGTCATTCATGGATCTGGAGGCGAGAAGAATATCCCACAGGCTCTAAAATGACACAAGTTGCCTACATTTGGGCAAGTGGATGACCTTTTAATCAGGGTTTATATATATTGACAATTGCGGTACTTCAGACACCCACCACTCATGCAAGAAACTAAAATTAGGTAAATTCATTTGGAACTTCATTTCCATCTCTAGGGAAACAGTAAACAGTATCTTCTGTGGTGAAATCACACAGGCTTTTGGTGTTTGCTTGATCCAAGCTTGCTTTATCCTTGTAAAGTCATGCTAGCTAGTACACTGGAGAAATTGGAGAGAACCGTTCTATATATTATGCAGAAGAGAGAGAGAAACCAATTAAATCTTCTCTCCCATTTTGTCTCCTAACTCTTCAACAGTGGAAAGGGTTTCTTTCAATCCATCAGTTGTCTTAAGCAAGGGTAGAATCATTAAGTCTAGAAAAGGTTTCCAAATCATCAAGTTCAACCTTTGACAGAACACCACCTTATCAATTAACCTTAGCATAAAGTGCCGTGTCCAATTGTTTCTCGAACACTTCCAGGGATGGTGATTCCAGCACCTCCCTCAACAACCCATTCCAGTGCTTAACCACCTTTCAGTGAAAAAAATTCTTCTTGATATCTGTCTGGAACCTCCCCTGCTGCAGAATGAGGCTATACCCTCTTGTCCTTTTTCAGGCTGCCCAGGAGAAGAGACTGATCATCATGTTGCTACAACCTCTTTTCAGGTCTTGTAGAAATTGGGGAGGTCTCCCCTGAGCCTCCTTTTCTCCAGACTTAACAAACTCATTTCCTTCAACTACTCCTGACTTGTGCTCAAGACCATTTAGAAGCTCTGTTGCCCTTCTCTAGACTCGCTTCAGCACCTCAGTGACTTTCTTGTTGTGAGGGGCCCAGAACAGGACACAGGGTTTGAGGTGTGGCCCCACCAGTGCTGAATACAGGGTGACGATCACTGTCCTGGTCCTGTTGGCCACACTATTTCTGATACAGAACAGGATGCCATTGGTCTTCTTGGCTATCTGGACACATTGTTAGCTCAAGATCAGCTGCTGTCAACCAGCACCTCCAGCATCTACTGCTGTGCAGCTTTCCAGCCACTATTCCCCTGTAATCCTGTAATTTTGCCTGAGAATTTTGTGACTGAAAGGGAGGACATGGTACTTGCTGTATTGAACCTCATACCCATGGATCTGGCCCTTTGCAGAGCCTTCTTACCCAACAGCACACCAGTACTCCCACCCCACTTAGTGTTGTCTGCAAATGTAGTGAGGGTGCACTCAATCCAGATTGTTGCTAAAGATATTAAACACAACCTTCCCCAGTACTGAGCCTTGAAGAACCCCACTAGGTTCACTAGAACCCACTAGAACCCCCCTAGAACACCTCACTAGGGTGTCCACAAGATGTGACACCATTTACCACCACTCTCTGGGCCTGATCACTCAGTTCTTAACCCAATGAGGAGTGCACTTGTCCAAACCATGGGCTGTCAGCTTCACCAGGAGTGTGCGGTTTCACAGAGCTTCCTCTTCTTTAAGAATGTGTGGAACTTTTCTAGGTCCTAATTGTGGGTTGGTTACACTTTGTAAATCATAGACTAATGTGCCCCCACTTGAAGCACCCAAAAAAAGACAGTTACAGTAGTTATTGTGATCTCTTCCTCACTAGCCGCCAGCTTTATTTTTTTCAGAAGACAATGGGCAGGAACCCAGATCTTTTTCCTGAGTTGCCATCAGGACACAGTTGAAAACCTAGGGAAGGGGAGGTCGCATCCTTTACCTTGAAATATAGACAAAACCAGCATGAAGCAAATTTGACATTTAAATAGATAATGCACCTATTTTTTTTTGTTTGTTTGTTTGTTTGTTTGTTTCTGCCATCCTTTCACCTAAATCATCAAAAAAGATAGCAAAATTGTGGGGGTTTTACTGTTTAAAAAATATAGCATGTTAGCTTTTTGAATCCCAAATTTAGAAACTTTTCACCTGGTAATTATGTAGCTGCGATGGGTGAAAATAGAGCAAGCAAAAAAGACAGAGTGAAATACAGAGATTAAAAAGAGATGATTAAGACATTTTTTAACTTCAAGCTTGATTCAATAGCCCTGGGGAATCTCATGCTTCTTTAATGAGTGCTGCTCTTAGCCATCTCTGCCTAATGAGAAAAATAGGTCCAGAGAGATCAGTACAAAGTTAAGTGCTTCAAAGACAGGTTGAGTTTAAAACCATTTTCTCCTCAGGTTCCCTAGTCTGTCTTCATAGATTTTTTTTTTTTTTTTTTCTTCTATCATTTAGCATTCTTGAGCATGAACTGTGGGAAGGATTTGAAATTAACAATCTCATTATGCAAGGACCTATTTATTTGCCATCATTTTCAAACAAATATTGTTCTCTGTAATTAATGTCTCTGTCCATATTTAATGCAATTTTTAATGCAATTAGGGTTTAGTTTCTACTCTACTACATGTTTGTTTCCCTGCAGTGATAGCTGGCAGCTTTTATTTCTGGTAGTCAAGAAGCACCATTATGCAGTATAGGTGTTCCAAACCTATACTATGATTCCCCATCCCCTTCCAGCTCTACTTTGCATATAGCAAAACCGTAATCTGTAGTCAGAACACGCTTCAAATACCCTGTGTGGACATGTGATTGATCATTCATCTACAAACTCTCTCTAAGCTCACTAATTGATATCAGAGTGGTATACATATCTGCACACAAAAACATATAAATATATGTAAAGTTGCAACTTGCAATTCTGAAAATATTTTAAGAATAAAGAAGAAAATTTATCTTCACAATCAACATCATATTCTTGTAGATAAAGAAATCAAATAAGAAATCCAAGAACATGTCTAGCTGGAAAGGCTATATGAGCTCTTCCCTAACAGTAATTTGGATAGTTAATTTGACAACTAAAGATTTCAATATATATAGTTTTGTATATTTTTTTAAGTCAAGTACTTTTTTTTTTGTTTTATTTTTCTAGGGCATAAGAGGAATTTTGTGGCCTACTAAATATTGGTTCATACAAAGACACTAATTAACCTTAGGGCATCCAGGCATGGGCTGGCCCACAGGTATATTGGTAATTACATTAGCTGGGAGTTTGTCTGCATTTCACAATTCCTGTAAGTGATGCTTTCAGTATACCATAATTCTAGCAATGACTTTTTTTTTTTTTTTCCTGTAAATGCTGATCTTCTTGCTTCTACAAAATCATTCTCAAAAGTGCTGCCTTAAAAAAGCCTGGATTCTGGGAATAGCTACCTAACTGCAGGACTTAAAAGGATAGCATAAATAGAATTGGAATCACAGAAAAGGTCAGATCTCAGAAAGTTCTGAAGTGACTAAAATGTTACCCGCCTAGTATAAACATGTATAACACCATCAGTAATCAAAATATGAGTATCTCTATATTTATTTGAAATATTTTATATTTTTTGCCACCAGTTAAAGTTCTATAAATTTTTTAAATCAATTGTCAACAATGCCATCTTAAAATATTTTAATATTTTTGTGGTTTTTCTCTATTAAGATAATTGCATGCATTGAGAAAAAAGTGCTGTACTGCAGTTTCTCTTTTATTTGTACTTGTCTTGCAGTGACAACATACTACTGTGACACTCATGTTTAATAATGTTTCGAAAATACATCAGACTCTTTAGAATATCACTACTTGTTTGCCATCCACACTAATGCAGCTGAAACCCAATCAATCTTTCACAAAAAGAGAATTTTGATGCAGGTCTGTTTTCTGTTGTGCAAGGGGTCTTGCCCACAGTCAGTGAAGAACTCCTGAAAGCAAAGGTAGATATCACTGCTATAAAAACCTAATAATGTGCAACAAATCTTCAGCGTATGACAGAAATTCACACTGTAGAAAACTAGAAAGTTTAATAAAATCCAGGGAAATACACAAGCATATAATACTCAACTTGTTGCTCTGCTGCACTCTCGTAATCATACTGTTGTACTCATGTTGGAGCTAGCTGGATTGAGACTCCTACAATTCATGTGAAAGACAAATATCAGGAAAATACTTCTATTCTATGTTTTTCTTCTGTTCTGAGGGAATATTCCTATTTATTTCACTCCCCTTCTTTTCCTTTAAATTTTTTTTCTAACTTTTTTCCACACCCTGGAATGCAGAAATATGAACCTGAGGTGTATTAGGATGGTGTAGCAAGGTTTTGGTAGTGGTGAGTGCTGTATGAGTGGATGCTCTGAAAAGCTGGTAAAGCTTACCCTATATCTGACAGAGACAATGACGGATGCAGGATGGATCCACCTCTGGCCAGGGCTGTCAGCCAGTGATGCTGGTAACAACTCTGTGATAACTTATTTAACAACAAGGAAATTAAACTTCATGGCACAGAAGTACTTGCAGCCAGAAAAGAGAGGAATAAGAATATGTGAGGGAAACAGCCCTGCAGACACCAATGGAAGTGGAGAAGGAAGGGAAGGAGGTGTTCCAGACACTGGAACAGAGATTTCTCTGCAGCCTGTGGTGCAGCCCATGGTGAAGCAGCTGTGTGCCTGCAGCCCATGGAGGTCTATGGTGGAGCAGAGATCCAGCTGCAGCCCATGGAGGACCTCATGCCAAAGCAGGTGGATGCCTGAGAGGAGGCTATGATTTTGTGGGAATCCCACACTGGGGTAGGCTCCTGGAAGAACGTGCAGACCAGTGGAGAAAGAAGCCCTCTCAGGAGTAGGTTTGCTGGTAAGATTTGCAGTTGTATGAGGATCTGCACTGGAGCAGCTTTTCCCTGAAGGACTGCACACCATGGAAAGAGACCCATGTTGGAGCAGTTCATCAAGAACTGCCTGTGGGAAGGACTCATGCTGGAGAAGTTAATGGAGGACTGTCTCCTACGGGAGGAAGCCCACATTGAAGCAGGAGAAGGACTCCTCTGTCTGAGAGGGAAGCAACAACAGAAACGTGTTTGACTAACTTTTATTCTCTATCTCTTTATTCCATATACCATTCCAAGGAGAAAGACAGCATTGGGAATAAAATTAAGCCTGGAAAGGAGTAAGGAGGGGGGAGAGGATAGTTTTAAGATTTTTCTTCTCATTATCCTATTCTGGTTTGACTGGTAATAAATTCAAGTAATTCCCCAAAGATGAGTCTGTTTTGCCCATGACAGTTATCTGGTGAATGATCTCTCCCTTTCCATTATCTGAACCCATGAGCCTTTAATTTTATTTTTTCTGCCCTGTCCAGTTGAGGAGGGAAGCCAGAGTGGCTTTGGTGGGTACCTGGCACCCACTCAACCTCAAACCATCATAGCAAGAATGTGAATGAAATTTCACTAAAACTTGAGGGAGCTTCAGTACAACAGTTCCTCTTTTGTATGGGAGATTTTAAATGCCAGACACAGGAACAGGTTGTGAAATGCAAACTCCCGAGGTCTCTGGACAGTTGCTGACATAACTTTTTGATTCAGATGCTAGGTTTGGCAGCAAGAGTGACACACTCTTCAGTAACAAGGCAAAACTGATTTGTGACACAATAATCAATGGAAGCCTTAGAGGCAGCGTCATGTGAGATAGTGGAGGGGCGGGGCCTGTGGAGGCCCAGGACAGAAGGGGGACGCAACAACAGCCAGCAGTGCCTGTGGGAAGGTCATAGAAGGGACAGAGTAAGCCCCTTAACAGTGGTGCGCTATGTGAGGATGAGAGATAAGGCACATAAACTAAAATTAGACAGTCTAGGAATGCATATAAACAAAAATCATTCCCTATGTGAACAAAAATTTAGTGGAACAGGTTGCCCAGACAGCCTTTGCCACCTCCATAGTGGAGGTGTTTCGAGACCCAAATGGGTGCATTCTGAGAAACCTGGCTTGACTTCACCATTGTAACTCTGAGGAGGAGGTCAGACTAGAATGTCCTAAAGTCTCCAACCTGAATTATCATATGGTCTATGATTTTATGTTTCAAGACACTGGCTCTCAGAAAGCATACTAGATTGCCAATAAGAAAATGCTTGGGGTTTTTTTTGTTGTTGGTTTTTTGTTTGGTTTGTTTGTTTGTTTGTTTTTAACCAAGCAGCTTTTCACTGCCATGGATGCTAAAGTGAAATTAAAGTGATGATTGTGTTTGATTCAAAAGCATAACAGGAACATTTTGTCTGAAGAGGAAAAAAAATTACAAAATTACTACTCCTAAGACCAAGTTATTTCAGAACTGTAAACATGCCATTCTGGCAGTCTGTAAAGAATTTGATATTTTTCCATTAAATTCAGTGAGAATTTTAATTTAATTTAATTTTGTTATTGTTTATTTTTTTGTTTTATTTTGACTTCAATGCAGCAACACCCTGCACAAAATCTTCAGATGTTTTCTGAATCTTTTAGTCCTGAAAACATACATTCTTCATTTCCTTTACCAAAATACAAGTGTTACAGATAGCTGTTGAACACTTTGATTCTCACCAGAGGATCTTTGCAGATGCATTGTCTGACAAGCACAGCATAAGATGAAGGGGAACACAGCACAGAAGGGATAGTGCCAAGAACCCAGCATTTTGAGAAGCTGGGAAGCAAAAGAGACTGTGAAAAGTTGCCTACTGAATGGGAATTTATGCAGGAACTGGAGAGGCTCATGGCCAACTCCTATTTAACCAACACCTGTCAACATCAGTGACCAAAAGCCCTGTAACTAAGACTGGCATACAGGTGTAAGGCACTGACCATTTAGATTGGTCTACAGCAGCCTAACAGCAGGTTCTGCTCAGTGCTGCAAAAGTTGATGGGGCACTAGTGGTAAGTATGGGGTAAAGCCTGTGAGCAACCCATTATGTCAAAGATCTTAAACTAGGAGGAGGTTTTAGGGAAGGACACAGATATCTAGTCACAGACTGTAGGTCCTGTCTTGTGTTTCAGAAGTCAGCAGGGTTTGGAGTGTTGACTGCCTCCCCTTTATCTCACTCTGGTGAGATAAACATCTGCCTAGTGGAGCCGAGTAATGAAGTAGGAGTACTGCACAGCAACAGTGTTCAGATGAAGGATAAATCAGTAGGACATTTGTGGGCACTCTACAGAGGTAAGAGTCAAAATGTCACCTTGGCCTCCTTGCTGTTCATCTGCACACACTCTGTGACTCTGCCAGGGGAGACCTTGAATGAATAGTCACTATATGGGTCTTTGATCAACAGTATAGGAGATGAGCATGGAGATGCTGTTCTTGGTACTGCCAGTCAAGGGGAGAGGCAAAACTGGGAGAGAAATGCATTTACAACTCAACTCTGGTTGTACAGCAGGTGTCCTTTGCAGACTTTTGTGACTGTGTGAACCTCTATGAGGAGACACTGCCAAGGAGAGTGGCATAAAATATTTTTCCCAGATGGCTTGCTGACCTTGTGAGGAGTTATTTAGGCCAAGGTCTTCAGGCCCTGGAGATCAATGTCTGCAGAGAAGTGAGAGGGGGGAAATTATAGGAAGCACACCAGGGACAGAACTATACAGAACTATAGGGAAAAACCTCAACCTATCTTTGGGAAAAATGGTGTGTCTAGAAGCCCATATGAGTTGTGGTAACATGAGCAACAAAGAGAAGGAACTGAAAACCTACGAATAGTTGCACAGTTATGGCCTCATCACAGTGGATCACAGGGATGCAGTGGAGTGGTTTTCATGAATGTTCACAGGCCCTTTAAGAAAACTGAGAAGAGAAAGCAAGCTGGGAGGATTGTGTTTATGCAATGGAACAGCTTGCATGTGTGGAACAGGATTAGAGAAGATACCAACGAAGGAGGAAGAGCTCACAGTGAGCACCTGCTACAAACCATCTGATTGAGATGATGAAGTGGGTGAGACCTTCTGCAAACAACACAATGTAGTCTTCTAATTGCATGTCTTACTTATTTGCTCCAGCACACCTTTCCATCCAAAAACATATTAGTCAGAGGCTTGAATAGATACTCATCTGTAGCTTCAGGGAAAAAAAGAAAAAGAAAAAGAAAAGAAAAAAGAAAAAAAAAAAGAAAGAAAAAGAAAAAGAAAAAGAAAAAGAAAAAGTAAAAGAAAAAGAAAAAGAAAAAGAAAAAGAAAAAGAAAAAGAAAAAGAAAAAGAAAAAGAAAAAGAAAAAGAAAAAGAAAAAGAAAAAGAAAAAAAAAGGGAAATCAAAGCAACAGCCAGACACCACCTCCCTTACCCTCCAACCAACCAACTAACCAACCAACCAACTTCTTATACCAGAGTTTAGCATTCAAATCTAATATAAAAGCAGCTATATAATAGGTTTATTATACAAGGATATGCACCTTGCATGTTCTGGAGGATAGAAAAAAATATTTAAGGAGAATATATGCTCAAATTTACACCTATGCTTATTATTTTGTCCACAAAAAGATTCATTTGCATTCTAAAATAATGAATTAATGATAGTTTCATCACAGATTATATATTAGGTAAAATTCCATCCTTGATTTCTAAATGTTTAAAACAAAAAAATGCCACCACTAATATATTTTTCTTACTTGGTTAAGAGAATTACAGGTTCTTAAGTGGAAACCAATTCTGCTTTCATCATCTAAAAATTGTCTATATAACTAGTGAATCACCTTTAAAAGTTTTCTGTCAGTCAATAAACAAATTCTGAGTAACATTGTTTAGAGGATTAAAGTTAGTCAAGTTTCATCTCCCACGAATCAGAGAAGAAAAAGATATTCTTCACAAAGACATTTTTGCTGCAGAAAATTGTTTGCTACTCAATGTCTTACTATGAAATTATTTTCACATCTTTATCTCTACACCTCCCTTTTATATAATATGTAATGTATAAGAGTATTTCTCTCCTTCAAAAGATAAAAGTTTACTTCTAGAAAGTTAATTTATTGAGGTCTATTTCAAAACGTGATTCCAGTCAGCATTACTAATAATATTAAATTTAATTAAATAAGATTTTTGTAAGTTTACTCAATTCCCATAGGTTTTGTGGTGGGATTCACCTCACCATACTTAGATGTTGACATTAGGCAGCTATTGAAAGGATGAGACGATTATCACATGATTTCCATCACTCACCAGAATTTCAGAGGAGCTTTAGGTATCTAAAGTAGGGTAAAATGAACCATTCTGCTGTTCTGTAAGTAGGCAATCTGCCTGAAACCATAGTCTTAAACCAACATTCATTGTGTTCTATTGCTGAACGTATCTATTTCCAACACATTTTTCTAGTATTCACATGTATAAATTAATGATAGTAATATACTATAAGAAACCTATACTGAAATTCATATTAATTTTTAATATGTCCCTATTTATAAAGCATATTAAATTAATGTATTACTCTCATACATTATTTCTTAATGAAAATCTAACACAACAATATCTCTATACTGACCAGACCTGACAGAATATTCAATCAATCAGGAAATTTTAGTCACTTTTGCTACTTTTCCCATCAGAATTGTCACACCAATCCAAGTCTAGTATGCCTTCTAATTGAAGCATAATATATCATTTACGTTAAGTGGCAACAAGTCGAATACACAAATGTCTTTGGTACCCTTTACCAGGCAGGTTTTAAGTAAACATTAGTTCTTATTGTGTGTGTATATATATTATATGTATATATGTATGTATGTATGTATGTAGTATATTTATATTGTGTGTATATATATTCACACACATGCATATATATATATATATATATATATTAAAAAATCAGAAAATCAAATGGGAAAAAATGCTGATGGCTATCCCCTTAGGGCTTTTGTGTAAAATTAGTTGGTCCCTAATATGTACACCTGGGTGCAGGAATGATAAAGCAGTTATTTGTATGTGGATATAGATGCAGTTGATTCACCTATCTTACAGGAATTAATTTTTTTTTTTTAGTTAGAAATATTTTATTATTGAACCTAGAGAAAACCTGTGACACTGACTTAAGCTAATAGAGACAACTTTATCTTAAAGAGATAAATGTTTGCATGACTTACTTGATTCTGATTTTCGGATAGAACTGAGTTAATTAATTTGGGTGTTAATTAGCTTAACATATGAATTAATTTTAAAACTACCATTCAGATAGTTATGCTTGACTATAGTTAGTCCAGAGGTTCATTATTTCCAGGAATTTTAGCATGATGCCAAAAGGTTATGCAAAGTATCTATTCAAAGTATTCTCTGAAGAAAAATTATAACACTTTTCTGCTTAACTGTGCAAGGCTTACCATTGTTCCAAAGGCTGCTTGAGCACATTAATATCCAAACCTCAAAAGCTGCAATCTCACACTCTTCTCTATGGGAAATTTTGTTTCGGCAGTAGTTTTCAGAGTATGTGTCAAACCCAAAAATTAATATCTACAGATTTTACGTGCATGAAAATGGGAAAGCATGGTGCAAAATCATAGCTACTAGTAGTTTCACACCATTTATTTTGTTCACTCCATTATGTGCTGAGAGAGCATAGAGAGCTGAAGGAGTTTGAGCTGATCTACAGGACCACCTGCTCTGCAGCATTTACATTGTGCAATCAGAAGGATACATGAGATCATTACGTGTAGACTGCTGTCATAAATATATTGGTACATGACTACCATGAAATTGTTTGTCATTAGATTAGAGGAAGACTAAATACACAACATGTTTCACATTTAAATGGTTACTAGTGCTTTACAAATTTAATATTTAAATATTTAAACCTATTCCAGATTAAAACCAGGGGACATTAAAAAAAAAAAAAAAAAAAAAAAAGAAAAAAGAAAACAGGAAAAAAGGAAAAATACCTCTTCCTTTTCTTACTCAAAAGTTAAGGGATAGTTGCCAATATTGCTATGTATCCTGAGAGACACGTAAGTTTGAATGACAGCTTGCAGTTCCATGTGCCTGGCTATTTTTAAATGTGTATAAAGGTTTTTGCAGACAGTTGTAGCCCATCTCTTCTGTGACTACAATACAAAAAGGTGTGTTTCAAGATTCACCCCAGTTGAGTCACTAAAACTAAGATGAACAACATTATTAGGTGCTGAAACGTACATATCTGTACTACCTGACATCATGTGTTGTCTCTTACATTACTTTTAGGAATAATCAGCATTTCATTAAATTGGTATTCAAAATATCTGTCATGCTGACTGGAAAGTTGATTCCAGCTATATATGGGGGAAGTGGTATGATTTGGTATATCCTAAATCCCCTTCCTTTACAGAATTTAGGAATCTTACATTGATGGATATCTTGTTGTATTATTAAATTGGTATTCAAAATATCTGTCATGCTGACTGGAAAGTTGATTCCAGCTATATATGGGGGAAGTCTTATGATTTGGTATATCCTAAATCCCCTTCCTTTACAGAATTTAGGAATGTTACATTGATGGATATCTTGTTGTACATCTTGATTAACAAATAATCCATGCTACATGTTTAAACAATTTTAAGACTTTCCCTTCTAAGTATATTAAATAATGGGCTGTGAGACTACTCTCATCTCAGAGATGTTCTCAACATCTTTATTTATCACCTAATTCAACTTTCATTCTTTTTTGAAAACTGAAATATTTTTGGGAGTATTTATGAACTACTTCTTCTCTGTATCATGCTGAAGTATTCATAGGAAATATTCTATAACTGACATGGGTTGCCAAATTTATGTTGCTTAGAAGCTGCGTAACTGTAATATACATTAAAACTTTTGTATAAAAGAAAGAAGCACTCTCCAGTCATTTCTTTCAAAGAAAGCGGCTATTGTCACTCCAAATTTTGTAAAGCTGAAATGGTTACCCATGTACAAGTTATTCCCAGCAGGTTGAAATCCCTGACCTTCTTGGTGAATGAATGCCCAATTTCAGAGCATAGACTCTCTTTAGTCAATATAGAAGTAGCAAATTCTTCTCCCTTTTTCAAGATGAAACACTTTATGAGCTTGTATGAAAAGAGAAAATTTTAAGCCTGAGACTTTTCACAGTGAAAACCTGAGTCTTCCATGGAGTTCAGTCTCACACATCAACAGCTGTAAATTTTTCAGGGTCACAGATTTGATCTCAGATATTTAGATTAGATAATCTTGTGTGTCTGCTAAGATCTTAATGGAGGAATCTAAGCTTCCTGGCATCCCACTGATTTTTTTTTTTTTTTTTTTTCCTTTTTCCTCTTATCAAACACAGTAAGATATTATTCTGTGCAAATGCTCTTGGCCCAGGACAATCAGGATGTTTTGGGAGATTGCTTTGTGTTTGTGATTTTTGTTTGTTTGTTTGTTTTGTTATTGTTGCTGTTGTTGTTTTTTTAAAAGAAAGTCTTATACTACTAATTCTAGCTTTAGATATTTTAACCATATCCAGAAATGTGATAGAAATATATAAGAACTGATAAGAAGCTGAAAACTTATTAAAATTAATTGGACTCTTAATATCCTTCCTGTTATAATCCTGCTATGCTGCTGTGCAGTCTGGAGGGATGAAAGACAGGATAGCAAGGTCAGTGTTAAATTATTATAAGGCTTATACAAATCTAAGAGTGATAATAGTAAAGCCTTAGCAAACACACTTGTTTGATAATTACATCAACTTGTATTATACTGAAGATTTAATGAATTTTTGTTTTCAGGAAAGATCTCAGAATATGTAGAATGTTGCAACTTCTGCTTCCAGTTCTGTGACAAGTTAACCATGGCTGGATTCCAGGTGCCCACAAAAGCTGCTCTATCACTCCCCAAAGAGCAGAGAAAATATAATTAATGGTTCATGTATTAAGATAAAGACAGGGAGAAATCACTCACCAATTACTGACACAGGCAAAACAGATTCAGCTTCGGGAAATTAGCTAAATTTATTAACGACAAGATCAGAGTGAGCCAAGGAAAAATAAACCCAAATCTTAAAACACCTTCCCTCTCTCCCTCACCCTTCATTCTGGGCTCAATTTTGCTCTCTAATTCTTTGTCTTCCCCACCAGAAACACCGAGGGATGGGGAATGGACACTGTGGTCAGTTCATCACACATTGTCTCTGATGCTCCTTCCTCCTCGGGAGGAGGACTCCTCACACTCTTCTCCTGATCCAGTGGAGAATCTCTCTCTCTCAAGAAGACAATCTTCCACAATCTTATCCAATGTAAGTCTTTTCCACAAGCTACAATTCTTCATTAACTGCTCCAGCAGTCCTCCATGGCGTCACAAGACCTGCTAGCAAACGTGACCCAGCATGGATTCATGACTTTCTGCAGGACCACAGGTTCTGCCAGGAGCCTGATCTAGTGTGAAATTCCCACAGAATTACAGCTTCCTTGCAGATGGATCTCTGCTCCACCAAGTATCTCCACGGGCTCTAGGGACATAGCTGCTTCACCGTGGTCTGCACCAGAGGCTTCAAAGAAATCTCTGCTCCAGTGCCTGGTGCATCATAACCCCCCTCTTCACCAGTGACCTTGATGTGTGCAGGGCACTTTCTCTCACCTATTCTCATTAGTCTGTCATAGCTGCAATTTTCCTGCAGTAACTTTTCCCTTAAGACTATTATCCTAGAGGTTCTGTGGTTGTCATAGATGGGCTTTACCTTGCCCAGGGATGAGTCCTCCTTGGATCCAGCTCAGCATTGGCTCTGTTGGACACAGGGTGGCCTCTGGCAGTTTCTGAGAGAAGCCACCCCTCCTGTCTCCCTGCTACCAAAACCTTGCCATGCACACCCAACAGAACCTCACATTATCTCCTTAGCTTTTTAAGCAAAGAGACACTTTTGAATCCTTCAATTTCTTATTCACAAGACACTATGTATGGATATCTCTAAATTATCAAGAATTACTTGGACCTTTTCATCCTATATTGTGCTATTTTTATAAAACATTATCTCTGGCCAGAGTATCTTGGCATGAAATAGTCTTATGAATCATCCAGTTTTCCTTGTGTAACATTAAAATAAATTATTGCATGAGAAATTTTCAAGTGTGGTACATAGCAGTCAAAACTGCAGCTTCTGACCTCCTTTTTCACTGGCCTTTATTTCATAGTGTATAGACTCTAAGTGAGTCTAACCAAGTCTCAGTCGTTAGGAGACTGTCAGTCTCACATTTTTCTAAACGTGTGAGCTTCACATTAAAACCAGCTTGAGACAATTTCCCTACTCTTCCAGCAAACTGTTCCATTACTTATTTTTGGTTGCTACAACTCAACAATTTTGTCTGGAGTATACCTCTGCTTTGGAATGCAAATGTATTCTTGGCATTATGTACCTTCCCAATCTCATGCCAGCAGTATCTATTCACTTACATTGATCTTTCTTCTTCTCTGGTGCTATTTCTGCAACTATATTTTTAGATAGCAGCCAAGTTTTCTCTCCACCTTGTTTTTCAAGTTTTAATAATACAAATATTTCTGGGATTATTACTAGTTTTTACAGTGGAGGATGGTATAGAAATTACCAAAGCTAAACTGAAATTTCTTCAGAACCAGGAGATCACAGAATCACAAGAATGGTTGGGGTTGAAAGGGACCGCTGAAGGTCACATCCTCCATTCCCCCTGCCCAAGCAGAGTCATCTACAGCAGCCTTACAGGACAACCTCAAGGTGGATTTTCAACATCTTTGAAGAGGGAAATTTCACAAACACTCTGAAAAACCTGTGCCACGACTCAGTCATCCTCACAGAAAAAAAGCAGTTTCCAAAGTTCAGACAGAACTTCATGTGTTTCTTTTTGTAGCCATTGCTTTTGGTCTTCTCACCAGGCACTACTGAAGAGATACTGCCACAAGTTCTTCACAGAAAAGGTGATTGGGCATTGGAATGAACTTCCCAGGGAGGTGATGGATTAAACACACCTGCAGGTGTTTAAGAAAAGACTAGATGTGGAACTCAGTACCATGGTCTAATTGACATGTTGATGTTAGCTCATAGGTTAGACTTGATGATCTCAAAGGTTTTTTCCAGCCTAGTTGATTCTGGCATCCTGTGAAAGACAATCTTTGTATGATAATACTAATGTCCTCATAAAAATAATCTCCCATCTGCAAGCATAGTGTCAGTCTGAGAGAGCAAATCTCTTTTCAGAGTTAAGACAATGTCTTCAAGAAGACTCTTTTGCATAAATCAGACATTTCTTTGCCACTGTCTTCTATTTGGTATAGACATTCTTTTAGTTTTATGTAGTATCTTAAGGCCTTTTTCTCCCTGTCATTTTAATAGACCTCTCTAATGTATTCATAAGTTTCAAAATATAATGTGTCACATCTGTTTGAAATGTCTTCTGAAATAGCATGCTATATTACATCTGCCTTTTGCATTACCTATTACTACTGTTTCAGTAACTTCATTGTTTACCCAGTAAAGAAAACACAGTCATAGCTTGCTCATGAAATATTGAAGTCCTGATGAGCTCCTGTTAGCAGTCTCACTGACAAGGAACAAATTACAGAATTCTGTTATATGAGAATTTTGTAACACCCTGTATGTTACTGCACACACAGTATAATTTGCAGTGTGTGCATCAAATCTCCTTTGTATTATGGGCCATTTTGGGGGTTTTAGAAAAAATTTGGTTGTAAATCAAATGTTGCTGCCCAAAGTTAAGGGAATCAAAACTCTATATGAATGAACAAAGATTGTGGATTTAAACTTTTGAAATGATGCTAATTCACTTATATGCACTCTTAAAGCCTTTTTTACCAAGTCTTTTGAGAGGGGACACTGCTCATTCCATTTCAGATTGGCTTACTTGCTTTTGCTATTTTAATTTTATTTAATATTTTTTTCTTACTTTAAATACAGGATAAAGTATGGATTTTACAACTCATATTTCTGTAGAAATATGTGAAGAAAAATGCAGATCTGCTTTGACATTAGCAATAAGAGCATCCTCTTCATTTTGTTTACTTCATTTGTTTGTTTGGCATTTATTTGGATTTTAGGAATTATAGGGGCTTTCAAGTGAGTTTAAGCAACATAAGAGCTCAAGTTCCTGTATATCCCTCAAGTTTTTTCTGTATCATATTTGGAAGAAAAATACTGTAGAAGTTTTATGTGGAAGATCTTTCCAAAAGAATTTATTATCTTAGGTCTTGTATTACACTTCAGACTTTAGGCAGTTCCATAGAAATTTACTGATATTTAACCTCTGTACATTGAAGTCCCAGTTTCCCCCTAATTTGGGTGCATATTGTTGTTTCCTCGACTTGTATTTCAGTGGTGGGGTGGTTTTTTTTTTTTTGTTTTGGTTTTTTGTTTTTTTTTTTGGTTTTTTTTTTTTTTTTTTTTTTTTTTTGTGTGTGTGGTTTTTTTTTTTTTTTCCCCAGTGCACTGAAATGTGAACAAAAATAATAGTATGATAAAGGAAAATCTAGTGCAAAAAAGTAAAGAAATATTCAGTGGAGAGAAGATCTTGACAGTTGAACAGTAAAGGGTTAAGCAAATGTATAATATCAATACTGGTGACATTCAGAGACTTATTTCCCATCTCTCATCTTCAGTTTTTCATGATTTAATTCTTTCTCTAGCCCAGTAACCCAGTAAATCTAACATTGCCAATATTAATTGCCAGCCACAGGCTTAGTATCAGGTTTGAAAGGCCTCAGATTTGAAATTTTTCAAGTTTTGCCTGAGCTTTTCTAAACATGTCTGTAGGTTTGCTTTTACCTGATTGAGCTGAAATAACTTATTTTTCTAACAATCAGTTCTTTAAAACTAATTTGTTAGAAACATAATTTTCATATAGATATTCATAGTAGAAAGTCATTCTGTGTAAAAAAGAATATTTATGACTTCCTCATTTATTGATGTAGCACAGAGAAATAAATACTTGGCATGATAACAAGGGCTTGAAAGAGATCATAGGGTGCATGGGATGATGAGATGGGAGGCACAGCTTGTTACTGGTAATTGCAAGGATATGAATAACTCACCAATCATCGGTAAAAGAAATAGGAGTTGGACAGGAACAGTTATAGGGATAACAAGAGAAGAGAATAACAAGCATTTGACATATGTAAAAACCATCTGGTACACTAAATTTAGATGCAACATGAAGATGCAGATCAACATCCTTGAAAGAAATATCAAGGTGCAAAAATGTGTTGGACAAATAGTCCTAGAGGGAGAAGAAGAAACTTTATCATACACCTCTCACTTCTTCCAGTAAAAGACACAGCTTGCAGGAATTTCCCTCTTCCTGTGTGACGACGATCAGTAATATACAGTCTTGGTACCCAGAAAATGTATGATGCCTACCATAAATGTGAGCATAACATCAGAGCAAAAGTAACAGTAACAAAGAAGTGTGTAGCATTTTTAAATTGAATTATATTGTTGTTGTTATTATTATTGTTTTTATTTTTATTGTTACTTTTATTTATTTTATTATTATTGAGATGCTTTCTACAATAGTATACTTTATTTTCCTTTATTTTCTTGTTTTTTCTCATTTTGTTTCAAATATATTTGTATAATAATTTTTGAACTAAACTGCAAAGATTTTCATTACAATAAATTGTTGTCTTACCTTCTCGATGGTTTTTTTCTTGCCTGTGACAAGATTTTTAGTGTGACATTTCCTACACACCTGCACAAAGTGCTGCTTGAGACGTCCTGCAGTGTTCAACCTTGCTTCCAGCTGCTTCCCTGTAGGAGTAAAAGGCCATTGTGTGCACCAAATTTATTAGCTCTGCTTGATTGCTTCTGATCTCTTGGAGTAAAATAGCAATAAAAACCTCTGTACAGACAGTTGAATTAAGACTTCTCTCTTTGTCCCAAGACTGCATCATGGGAAAATACCTTTAGAAGCTTTTGTTTTAATCTTTGCTTTTTTCTTTGTTTGGGTTTTTTTGGATACTGCTGAAGTACAAAAAAATATAAAAATTACATGCTTTATTGTGGAATTTGATCACTTTTTAACCTGTGAATTTCTGAGAGGTCAGAGTTCTCCCTTGGTCACTAGGGGTCAACTGATTCCAAAAGGATTCCCATTCAGTATCTAGCCCATACTCATCTCTAGAAGATAGAAACAGAATTAATCAAAACATGCTGGTGACTCCATCTAAAATCCAGCAAGGCAAACAGAGAATAATTACTTCCAGAAAACAATTTAGCCACTCCAGAAACAGGGTACAATCACCCTCTGGAGTTAGATTTTCTAGATGTATGCCTTCCATGGTGAGTTACTTTGTTTCAGTATTTTTGCTGTGTGCAATTAATATGCAAGAATGGTATGCCTAACTTAAAAGTAAAAAGTTATTATTAACTAATGCACAGAATATAACTAGCTTTCTAGGACTATTATGGAAATCATGCTGATAACTTAAATAAAGGATCTTTGATGGCCAGGTAGACATCACTGCTGAGGTGAAGAGTTGGTCTCTGCTGCTTCATGGAATGGATTATATAAGCTTATATATTTGTTTTTTTCTTTATGTTTGTTCTTTGTATTGTTATTATTATTATTGTTATTATTATTGTTATTATTTGTTTGGGTTTAATATTGTTGTTTGTTATTTATTTGTTTTTCTGTTTTTAATCTGTAGGTATTTTACAGGTATTTAACTTATAATAAATGCCTATTATAAAATTGGTAAAATCAGCTGAGATTAATTTCAATGCTTCTTCAGGGTGTCCTTTTGAAATTAGATTAGAAGCTGTGCACTGAAGATGACAGACTCTTAAAGAGAGATCCCTCTGAAACATTAACAGAGGACATTAAGAGAATACTGTTAACATTAGTAGTCCCGGATTACATACTGTGGATGTAAAAAGGGCTTAATGGATCATTGTTCTCACAAGGTACAGGTCTGAAAAACATTAAGTTTGGTTTTAGTATTTCAAACCTTCCTTTCTACCTCTCTAGTTGTGATTCCAAACATCAGGTCTAAAATAATCTGGGTATAAATGCTTGAGGATTCATCTTTCTGGTTATGTAGTAGCTCACTGTTAAAAGGTGAAAATTTGGAGGCATTTCAGGGCTATGAAGCAAGAAGTTGTTTCAAAAAGACTAGGACACAGAGAAGAAATTGTGGGTTTAGGTCTGTTCTTCACTGGATGTTTCTGTTTTACCCCAAAATTGTTTAAAGTAAAACAGAGAGCTCTGGGAGACACTGATAACCCTTATACATGTGGTATAAGGGGTCTGAAAGTAATTAGCAGCTCCATAAACTCAGACATCTCTTTGGGAAGCCTTGTACTAATTTTCAGGCTGAATGTGTTCCTACAGATACTTGTCCATCTGATGAAAGATCTTGTCTTATTTCCTGATTTTACACCCTGATATAGAAAGAAATCATGTCTGCCTAAAATTCACTCTTCTCAGCTAAGCAAGTTGTCATAAAGCACTCTTACATGAGGAGCTGATCTTCCCCAGGTAAATCACTTAGCCCTTCCTTGTACTTGATCTGCTGTGAATTCACTGTGAACTAAAGTGAACAAAGTTATACAGTATGGGGGTTTTGCTTTGTTGTTTTTCATTGCTTTTAACTCTTACCCTAACTCTTTGTATCTTCAGTATATAAATCCAGGAACCCTGAGTGTGTAATTAAATAGCACTTACTGCAGACCCCTCAGGCAAATCTAATCAGTTCACACTGTCATAAAATAGAAAGCTTCTGATGCAATTTATACAGTATCAGTCATGCATATCCCCAGTTCTCTTGCTCCTTAATTTCTGAATTCTTAGATAATTTTTTTTTTCTTTTTTATTTACAGATCTGGTGTTAGAAGGCATGTTTGAAGATACCTGATTTAACACCTCAATAAAGCAGGTTTACCTATGTGCTGGCTTGAAGGCAAAACCAGTGAGAGAGTCTAAGTCAGAAAAAACAATTTAATAGGAGAAAAAAAAAAAAAAAAAAAAAAAAAAAGTAAAATAAAATAAAACACATGCAATGGTACAAAAGATCACTGACAGAGTCAGAATACAACCTGAAACTGTGGTGGTAGCAGTCCAGATGAAGTGGTCTTGTTGAAACAGTGTTCCTGCAGAAAGGTCTGGTAGCTCTTGTCCTCTGGGAATCCAGTGGGTAAGGCTGCCTGTGCTGTCCCAAATCCCAGATTATATCCAGGTGGGAATGATTGGCTCCTCCCCCTGGGTGGAGCATCTCACAATGGGCTGATATCATTTTATCAGTCTTGCAATGGGTCCTTGATTGCCCATTAAACAGAGATAGCTCCTGGAGGGAGTTACCTATGACTCATGCAGCAGGGCATTGATGGGCCATTAACAGAAGATAGTCTGGAGGGAGGGGCCAAGGGAAACACTGCACAACCTAGTTTCAACAGCTCATGTAGATGGTGATAGAATACATACTTTGGGCACATTTTACATTGTAACCTAGGACAACCTAGAACAGGTTTCACAGGTACAGGTGGGTTTTGGATATCTCTAGAGAAGGAAGATCCACCACATCTCTGGGTATCGTGTTCCAGTGCTCTGTCCTCCTCAAAGTAAAGAAGTGTTTCCTCATATTCAGATGAAATTTCCTGTGTTTCAGTTGTGCTCATTGCCCCTTTTCCTCTCATTATTTATATCCATTTTTTTTTGTGTGTGCTTTTTGTTCAATAAATATTTTTTATTTTTGTGAAGAAGCCCAAAATATTTCCATTTGAAGTACAAATTCTCGTTGCTATTATTTCTGCATTAAATAGGTCTTTTTTTTAGAATTTTATTTTCCCTTTGAGTCAATCTTGTGATGGACTGAAAAACTGTGGCTCTAATGCAAAATTCTTCTGCTAATAGAACAAAGTTCAGGTGTTCAACCCACACAATCTTCATTATTTCTATTATTGTTTTATTTTAAAAAGAAATATTTGTTTGCTTTTCTAGTAGAAATTAAGAAGATTTTTTAGGGGTTGACTGTTTTCACTACAGACAATTTAATGTAAATAATACTTAAATGATGCCAATTGGTTCTGGAGCATTTGTATGTCAATTGCACAGTAGCCGATGATCAGAAAAGGCTTTTGTTGTTCTAATGTCTACTGAATTGCGCAGGACTTCAAAATGCCTAGCTATAGGATAGCAAAAATAACACTATAGAAAAAAAAAAAAAAAAATCTATGTAGTGCCTTTACGGTATTGCCATTCCTACTAGAATTTTTAAAAAAGAAAGATTAAACACCAACAAAAAGCAAAACACAAAAAAAATGTTATGTTGTTAAAGCAACCATTCAAAAGTTGAGACAGTAAACGTTTTACTTACCAGCCAATCTTTTTTTTTTTTTTTTCTCATTGTGTACCTAACAGATTGTATTTAAATTATTAAATACTATTTCCACAGTTTCACAGAGCAAGTGGGAAGAAGAAAGAAATTGAAAACTGTTAGAGGAAGACAACAGTGATTAATCTTTGTAAAATGGCAGAAAGATGTAGTAGCTGAGAAAAGCAAGGAATTTTTCTAATGTAACATAGACAGGTAAAGTTTAGACTAGGAAGACCCTTTGATAATCAAGAGAAAACAAACAACTCCAGAAGATGATTCATCTCGTGCAGAAAAGATTTGATGAACATTGTTTTGGAGTTCTCTCTCTCTCTCTCTCTCTGTCTCTATTGATTTGAAAGCTCCAATGATTTGCTTTAACTCCACTGTCTTGTTTAGTTTAGATGGATCTCATCCAAAGAGAACCTACAATATCAAAGGAGTAATATTTCAGATTAAACTGATGTGATATGACTGATTTATTCAGACTACTATAAATCTCTTAACAATTAAGGCTATGTAGATGAGGTCAGAATTGTTCAAATGACCGAAGGGATAGCCCATACCATATGACATCATGTTCAGTGATAAATTATAGGGGGAAAAGGTGGAAGAGGAGACATTAGAATGATGGTGCCTGTCTTCCCAGGTCACTGTTACATGTGACAGGGCCCTGCTTTCCTGAACCTGGCTGAGTGCCTGCCTGTCCATAGGAAATGGTGAATTAATTCTTTGTTTTGCTTTGCCTCTGTGCACACTTCTTTCTTTACCTATTGAACTGTTTTTATTTCAACACAAGTTTTCTCACTTTTGCCTAATCAATTCTCCCTCACATCCCATCAGGGGGCATGAACTATTTTCCCTGTGGGGCTTAGTTACCTCGTTGGTTTAAACTGCTTTGGTTAAATCAGATAAAATCATAGACTAGTGTCTGGATGTATTCTGTTCTATAGAGCAATACTTTCCTCAGAAAGTGAAAAATATTTGTGGTCTGTTTTTCTGAATATTTCAAGAGGCTCAACCTACTTGGATGACTAGAGAATAATAAAAGAAGTGAGAGTTCTGCATCTAGAAGAGGACGGAGGACAGAAACTTTTTACTAGAAGATCAAAGCAAGACTTTAAACTAGATTTGAGTGATTATTAGAAATTAAAACTTTAAACCAAATTCATATCCATATCAAACTCTATAATAAAGAATACTCAGGTATTGTTCACCATTGAGAAGAAGGCTGTAGGCATTTTTTTGACAGCTATTTATGCTAATAAGCTGACTGGGAAGCAAAAAAACCATTTCATCTATGGTGGCTTCTGTTCCTGGGAAAAGTGAAAGCAGCAGTTTATAGTGCTGTGATAAGATCCTCTTAAGAGTTCCTTCAATGACCTCTGCAAGATTAACTGCAGGGTTTGTGCTTCATTTAGGAAAGAGGGCAGCGGGCAGGAGGGGAATAATAACTTCTTCAGTAATCACTTAATCTATGTGTAAGTGTATTCAAAACACTGTGGATTAAAAAGCCCTTTGCAGATGAGACAGCCTGAAACAATCATTTTACCATCAAGCATAAATATCCTAGGTTTGGGACAAGAGGACATTGAAGGTTTGTCTTCTAAGGTAAGGGGTGATTCCTAACATTTATTCAAAAATGAATGGTCTTGATAAAGGAGCCATTTCTTATGTTAATCAGCATATTGTTCATTCTGTGCAAATCTGACTCTATTCCTCTGAGACAGAAGAACTAAATGGAAAATAATTTTTTAGATCCTCACCACTTTTGTCACCCTCTTATGAATTCCTGCTAGAATCCCTTGAAATTGGCTGTTGACAGTTTTATTTTAGCAAATCTTGATCTTGGGATCAGTGGGTAACATTTAATGAGATTAGGGCATCTCTTCATAAGAAGATATGTCTTCATAATGTATATGTGGATTTGGTTTTTTAATATGTTGTTTTCTCTTCCTTCTTCTCCAGAGATATTTAGTGTGGGTGTTTTGTTTGTTTGTTCTTGTTGGGTTTGGTGGTTTTTTTTCTTCACAAAAATTTATGATTGGCCTGAAATACTGAAACCAAGCCTCTAATCCAGGAGAATGTGGGAAGTTACTAATTCCTTCAGAATATTTGATTAAGTCAATGAAACAACAGTTGAATTTTAAGATTGGATTGTTATAAACATTACTGATTAATCACTTACCTTTTCAAGCCTAGATTTTTAAAAACTCATCAAAGGCTATGCTCTGAGAAATGGAGCTTTCTACTTGTTTCGGGTAACACAAGATGACAGAGGAAAAGATCAATGAAAAATTGTAAATTTAGTCCTCTTTATTTGGCTAGGTCGTCATGCCAAATGTAAGCATGCCAATGGAATGGACCATATTGATATTCAAATGTGGAAAGAGACACCATAACTTTGATCCCATTTTTATGTTCATGTTGTTTCAACTCTGTGCTTCCCTCAGATTACCAGTACCAAATACTATGGTGGTCTGCAATGTGGTCCTCATTTCATGCAACACTATGCTGGGATCCAAATAACAATTCAGAGTTAAATACTTCAGATAGTGAGAAATGGAGTTCCTCATCAATTTATGTAAAGAATGCACCAACTTCATTGGTAGAGGCTTTTGTCCTTTTCTCAGTAATTAACTCATAAGGCTAGGAAGACCCACCAAGGTTGATAATATACCTTAGTGCTGGGATTGTCCTTCAAAGCTCCTCCATTTTGTCATGTGACTCAGAATTTTCTTCCCTTTTATTTCCAGGGTCTTGTTTTGGTTCATAAACTAAACTTTGCATCTGAACAAAGTTATATCCTCCCACCTAACTTGCTGCCCAGATATAATTGAAAAGAAAAAGAAAGCAAGTACACCAGTTCTTTCCAGTGAAATGTACTCCTTCTACATACTCACATTCCAAGGAGAAATGCCTTGTACTTTCAACCCTACCTTGGGACTACCTACTCAGAGTTGTTATCCCAGCACCGCTGGTTCCAGAGCATATTGGAAAATATAGCGGACAGAAAGTGCTGAGCACTAAAAAAAAAAAAAAAAAAAAAAAACAACCCACCCTGAAAACCAACTCACAAAATATAACAGAAGAATATAGCTAGAGAAGTTACAGGTAGTACTTCTGTACTCATACAGTATCTGATCAAAAAATGGGATTGATCCTGTTTCAGCAAGCCTTCAATGTTGTTGATAGTAAGAGCCCATTATATTGTAGCTTGCATTTTTATCTTTCCTTACACTGTTTTGAAGTAGATAGGTAACGCTGAAAAAATTGGCCAAATGATTTACCATCAGGAATTAAGAAGCTTTTTCTTTTCTTATTGAAAAATAAGATGGGTCTTCACAAAAAGAAGGAAAAATAGGAAAGTTTACTTTTGTCTTCTTGTGAACCAAAATATTAGATAACTACAGGGAAAAAAAAAAAAAATCCTATGTATTTTATTTGGATGCTGTTTGGCATGTATACAAAATGCCACAGTTGTGCCATTTCCTGAAATTTACAGCATTCATTATTTTTGCAACATAAGAAAGTTACTTGTCCTGTCTGGAAGCTATTAACTTAAAAATTTGTGTCTTGGACTCCTGTAGGGATGGAACTGATTAATCTTTTTGCCACCACTTGTTTAAATTAACATGTGATACATATGCATTGATGTATTTTAAAGGTTTCACTACATGACATTACCTAATATTTCTTCTTTCTTTAACCAACAGCTATCTGTTTAAGAAGAAATTACATCCATAAAACAACGAAATTAAGGCTAACATCTAAACAGTCATCTTACTGAAGAGAAAATTGCTGGATAGACCAAAAGCAGTTTCCTTCTATATTCAGCTCAAACAAAGAAATTTGGAATCTCAATCTTTGGAAAGCAAAAAAATTGAAAGGAAAACCACTATTTGCTTAAGACTGCAGAGAAGAAGAAAAAAAATCATCTCCTAAAGCAAAGGAAAGTTAGAAAAGAAATACGACAGAAGAGAAATATTGATAAATACAGGTTTATGTGTGACTATAAAAGGCATTTTATGTGTAACTAAAAAAATGTGAGATCAGTGATATGGGAGACAAAGAAAGGTACTGTAATCTAGTCATACAAGTTAAACCTATCAAATAATAAGAGCAATTACATCTATTAATATGCATGCAAGTATTTGCTAGAACAGAACAGTCATGAATATTCAGAAGATAATCAGATGATTTAAAATTCTAAATATTTAACTTAGTAACTTGTTCTAGTTTCATGTTTTCATTTTCCATAAGCTGTTCGCTGTTCATTACTTGTTTTAGGTTATAATGCAGAAATTTCAATGATATATCATGAAATTCAAATAATACTGTATAAGGTCCAAGTAATCAATTTATAAACAGTTTAGGAGAAAACCACAGAACAACAGCTCATCTCATAAAGTTTGAATGCCAATGAACAAAAGACATCACAAGTTTTTGGACTACCTTGTGCAAAACAGCATTTGATACTTTAAAGGCGTTAGATTCACTAGTACAACTTGACTTGTCTTCGTTCCCAGGAATCTGGCTTTCTTTGTGCAGGAAAGGAATCTATTTCACATATTTCCAGATCACAATTTTATTTAATGCTTGCCTTTTTTATTTGGGGAATTGTTTCATGTTCTTTTCCCCTGGAGAGTCCCAAATTGAAGAAGAAGGCTTCTTCCCCAGTGTCTAGCAAGATTCTGGTTTGGTCTGAATGGGGAACATGGTAAAATTTATGACCTAAGTAAATGATTCGTGATGATATGTACTGCACAGAAAAGTGCCATTGGAGATAAATCTGTATCTGTTATGGGCCAAGCAAAAAACAACTCACAGTATAAGTAATATTAAAGATATTTAAATCCTTACAGAGAAAGGTCATAGAATTTAGGTTAGTTTGTTCAGAATAAATGTTTCATTACTAAAAAATGAGAATGTGCAATGGGAAAAGCCACACATGAGAGGTGTCCTTCCTCATCTGTCTGTACAGTGATAGCTTGCTTGAAGAGGAGTGATATCTCTCTGCAGAGAGAGAAGTCTCTCTACACCAGCCTGCTAAAGGTGCCAGAGCAATAAACATTTCTGTCAGTGCAGCTGCAGTGGCTGAGTACAGATTACCACACAGTAGCTGAGCATGCTTTCATGGAGTGAAATTTTGGTGTGGCCCTTCTTTGCAAATGTCCAGTTAATCCTTGTGTAAACTCTGCATGATCCTCAGAATAGGTTTCAAGGAGAGCGGAGATTTCGCTGCGGAGTCTTTCTGCACAACTCTCTTATACATTAATTCTAAGACAATTTTTTATCAGTGAGTGCTAAGGAGTAAAAGCAGAGATGACAATGTGTCTGTAAATAATTCAAAGAAAGCAGAACTGTTTCTGGGAAGTTTTTTCCACCTTCTGAAGATATTACAATCTTTGATGCTGACTAGTTTAAATCTGCATTTTAAAATCACATAACGTGGTTAAGTTCCAAAAATAGAGAAAGGTGTAAACAGAAGTGTCAACCAGCCCTTCTGTCTCTTGAAAAGACACCTTGAATTATAGTGAGAGACTGAAAAA
The DNA here is from genome assembly GCA_022316685.1 of Progne subis subis. Classification (NCBI taxonomy): domain Eukaryota; kingdom Metazoa; phylum Chordata; class Aves; order Passeriformes; family Hirundinidae; genus Progne; species Progne subis. Next base: position 5,049,126 of record JAKJHU010000048.1, on the reverse strand, counting down.
AAAAGGACGGCCTGAGGAGGGAAATGTCAAAAATGCATGTCACATGAGAGTGCATCTTGCTGGTACTTGCAAGACCAATTCTTATCTCGGGAGGGAAGAAGCTTAAGAACAGAGTGACTCCAATGGAGGTCAACACATGATGTACACTTTTCCTGGGATGTAAGTAGCAATATCAGTGAACTTACAGCCCTGCTCCTGAGTGTTATGGCCTTTAAGATGAGAGAAAAGAAAATATGAACAAATGTTAACATAGAAGCATTTGAGAGTGTTTCCAGCTTCAAGGGTCCGAAAGGAGAGTGGAAGGAACATATCAACTGAGACATAGCCGTTCCCATTGCTGTCAGATACCAGTATAATACATCAAATAGATAAGTAAATTACCATGACAATGCCCTCTTCAAAGCTACATTTATCATAAAAGGCACCTTCTTTCTTTACCAATAAATAAAATCACCGAAAATGGGTTTACTGCTATTATGTAGGGTAAGAACACTTCAGGCAGAAGCAAAAAATATTTTAAGTGAATACGGTATATAGCCCCTCTTGCACTTTAGCACAAGTTACTGAGCCAGCTTCTCAGCTGGGAGAATTTACATAGATACTCTGAATTTGTTTGACCTACATTTATTTGCACAACCCACGTCTGGCTCACTGTGTAGGTAGATGTGGTCTAGGACTCAAAAGCAGATAGTAAAGTTCGTTGTCTGCTGATTTAACCATTGATTTCTCATGGATCAGATGATGGGTTTGTGGATCATTTTGGAAAACAAATCCAAAACCTATTTTTATTAGCTTTTGTGCAAATGCCATAAAATCTTACTGCTATAATGTTCATAAAGAGGACCTGAGCCAAACCTTATCATGTTTCCCATTGATTTCAATGGGTTTTAAATCCAAGAGTGAAATAATGTAATCCTGAATGAGGGGAAAGAAATTCAGGTTTAGATTTTATGAACATAAAAATTGATTTTTTTTTTTATTTTTTTTATTTTTTAAGGGTTGCTAAGAATTTAAAGTGTCTTTAATTGATTGCTTTTGCTTCCCTTTCCTCTGAGGGAAATGGCATTGCAAAATAAGCCTTTTATGGACTATATAAGAAAAAAAACACAGAACAATTATTGGAAATACAATGGATTGTAATGGATTTTTATATGTGTATTTTACATGTGCATCTGTTGTTGAATAGCTGTTAGAAGCACTAAGAGATACTTAAGGAAAAAAAAAAAAAGGAGAAGAAATAATATTATTAATTTTCATCCAGCACATTCTGTAACATATAATAATCAAAAGAATTTTCTTTTTTGTTGTTGTTTGTGGTTTTTTTTTTGTTGTTGTTGTTGTTGTTTTTTGGGTTTTTTTTTTTTTTCCTTCAGTCTGTTCCAGTTCCAACTGTGTAACAGTGTTATAGCTCCAGAAAGAATTCTAGTCCAATTCTTAGGGGTTACCAACTCCAATCTTAGAACCTGTTGCATAATATTTAGTTTATATTTTCTTAGATTAAATACAGATAACACTGGTGGTTCATCCTGAATAAATAAGTATTATGTGTATTTTAAGTTGTTATTTAACATATGCTGCTTAAACTTATCCATCACTTGAGACGAGACTGAGTGTAGCTTTTCTACCTGTTTTAGAAAATATGACTGACTGTTTTTTCAAAATTTTGGTTTGAACTTTTTTTAGTCATAGGTATAACAGCAAATTCTTGCTTCAAATACTTCACAATATGAAATGTTAAACTTCAGATGTTATAATTAGACTAAAAAAAAGTCTGACCAGAAGTAAATAGATTATTGACTTTAACAGAGAACAAGAATACAGGGAAGCTGACTGGAGCTGTGATACAGATCACCAGTACAAGGGTGTGAAGAATGAGCACAACATGCATATATGCAAGGTTAGTGTTTAAATTTTAAATATTAGATTTCTTTTATAAAGATAAATAGAAACAGAAGTTAATGTAGAAATTATGGGCAGATCATGTTTCCTCTGTGGAGGAGAGGAGAGGAGAGGAGAGGAGAGGAGAGGAGAGGAGAGGAGAGGAGAGGAGAGGAGAGGAGAGGAGAGGAGAGGAGAGGAGAGGAGAGGAGAGGAGAGGAGAGGAGAGGAGAGGAGAGGAGAGGAGAGGAGAGGAGAGGAGAGGAGAGGAGAGGAGAGGAGAGGAGAGGAGAGGAGAGGAGAGGAGAGGAGAAATTTAAATTTAAACCAAACAATAGGGGAAAATACTGAGTTCTGTCAAAGAATAAGGAAGGATCCACTCTGGAGCAGTTCATGAAGAACTGGAGCCCTAGGGAAGAACTTCGGAGAAATTGTCGCTGGATTGTCTGTCATCGTAGGGATCTCACACTGGAACAGAGAAAAAATATGAGGAATCCTTCCCCAAGGAAGAAGGAGAAGAACTATATAATGGACAAACTGATTAAACCCCCCCATTTCCAATCTCCTTTCACTTCTGGGCAGGGGACAAGTGATGTGGCTCTCTCTTTCCTGGAGCCTCTGCTCCATTTTTGCCTTGGCTAGCCTGAGAGAGAAACCACAGCCAGAAGGATATTTTACCTCAGGGTCCTAAAGATCCCAGAGGCTTCAAATCTTTTCCTTTAGAGAGAGCATGTCCCCATCAATGGCAAAAGGAAAGAGTCTGCCCTTGGTCCGGGGGAAATCACAGCTTTATTCAGTCTTTCTCTGGTAGTCCTGACCCCGCAGGGTCAGGAGCCCAGTCCAGTCCCCATCCCTGTCCCTGTCCCAAGAGGGATTTCCATATGCTTTCCTGGCTTTTATCCAGGGGGAAGGGGCTAGAGGCAGGGACAAGCCCCTACCCAATCAGGGACAAGGTGGGAGTGGAACAGAGTTGGATTACATTCCAGCGTGAAAGGATGGGCGGGGAAAAGGAGTAGGGACAAATCTCGTGATACATTTTCCAAGGGATACAGAAGAAACCATTACAAAACCCAATATAAAAATTAAATACAATATAAACCCAAATAATGCACAACAGACAAGGCAGAGAAAAATTGTGCACGGCCCAAACTTCCTGGGTTTAACTTTACCCAGGAAGAAAGTTGGAGCAGGGGGAAAGTTTTGAGACTTAATTTTTCTTTTGTCCTTATCTACTCTGATTTTGATAGGTGATCAGTTAAACTAATTTACCTAAATTGAATCTGGTTTGCCTGTGAGAGTAACTAGTGAGTGATCTCTCCCTGTTCTATCTTGACTCCCAAATCCCTTTTTATCTTCTCTCCACAGTCCAGCAGAGGAAGGGAGTAATAGAGTGGCTTTGGTGAGCACCTGTTGTCTGGTTAGGGTCACCCCAACACCATGGTATTTCAAGAATAGCCTCCTTTATGGTATCTTTTTTGGCTCTTTTCTCAATTTTTTTTTTTTTTTTTTTTTTTTTTTTTAATTTCAAAAAGAGATTAGCAGGGAGGTTTTAACCTGTATTGTAAAAGAAGAAGAAAATGTTTATATATATTTGCTCAAATATAAATTAATTTAAGAACTATATTTACCCTGAAATCCAGGATAGATTATAGAGCAAACACTTAAAAACACAAAACAAAACAAAACAACAACAACAAAAAACCCTTCTCTTTTTATTTTGGTACATCTGAAACTGCCCATTTCCCACACATATTTACAGCCTGGAACTCTGTTTTCTCATCATAAGCAAAGAAATAGCAGAAGTTTCAGTGTTTAAAAATTTAATTGGATCTATTTTCGAATCTCAGTTTGACTATAAAGTGCCCAGAGGGAGCCACAGAAATATCTTTAAGGACCTAAAATAGTGCTTCTATTCATAAAAATGTCACAGCTTTACAGTTCAGTATCTCATACCTCTGCAGGCTAAAAGTGAGTGCAAGTCTCGAGAGGGCAATCTCTTCCCAGTGGAACAAAGTGTTTCACTATGGCCTTGCAGAACCAAAAGACATAAAACTTCCACCTTAAGAAAACAAATAAGCTAGCAAAGAATGGAGACATAGGTGTGGGAAAAAAAATATATATATATAAATTTTTTCTTATCCTGAGGTTCAGGTATGCTGGGAAGACAATAGTCTAGTGGCAGTGTTTTGACAGAGAACTAAAATTCCTTTGATAATGTGGTTACTGTTTTATAAATAAGCTTCTTGGAGTTAACCTGACTATATGAAAAATCCTATCAAGCTAAGCTAATGGACAATTACAGGTGCCAAAACTATCTACAAAGTGTAATGTTATAGCACAATGTATATAAAAGAATCAGAAATGCCATCTGTTTGTAGGTGGTATCTACCAGTCCAGTTTCCGGGGTATCGCAACATAGACTATAGGAGATGTATTATGGTCGAGGGAAAACAAAAAATAAACAAGCACAACTTCCCCACAACAGATATTTGTCTCAGTCCTCTTTCTCCTTTACTCCTCAGAAACAAATACCATAGGAATGACATCTCTTTCAGCAAATTACATCGTAACATTAATCTTTGAGGCAGCCTGACTCTTATTCTTGTTTTGCACAAATGTCTTTATCTCAAGCCAGCAACTGTGTTGTGCACAGTAGAGTTGGTTTTCCAATTCTGGTTCAATTTTATTTTCTTTACATTTTTATGTATAAAATAGTACTGCTTTCTTTCATATTGCATTTAAGTATGTTCTCAATGTATTTTAAATCCTCTTCCACCTTAAAGCTTTATTTGAACTCTGTAGTAGTCTTTGCTACTTCCTGGGTCTCAGACATTGAATGAACGGCAGCTTTCAGAAATCTTACTGGTGAATTAACAAAATCAAGTACCAAAGCTAAAATGAACCTGAAAAGATACAATGAAACAAACAAACAAAATAACCAACCAGCAAACCACAAAATACCTCAAAGCAGACAAACAACCAAAACCTTCAACATAAAAACATGAGAACTCAAGGAAATTTGAGGGAGAAATTTAGCAACTCAACAAATTTCAATTTTTTAGATAAATCAGGGATAATCTGAAATATATGAAAAAGCACTTCTATAAATAAGGAATGTGTACCAATAGGAAGGAAGACTTCTGATAAACATTAGATAAGCATCCATTCACTAGTAAATAAATTCATGTTAATTCTGGAAGAAGACCTGAACTACAAATCCACAATACATGAGGAATGAGGAAAAAAGAAGAAAAAAGGAGGGGATTTAAATCTAAGAAATGTAAAAGAATACATTAAAAAGCTTTAAGGCCTAAGAGAAAAAAGAATGAAAATTAAAAAGGTCTTATTTACATTTGAGATAATTAATAGCCTTGAGTCCTTCAGACTAGTCCTTGAGAAAAATCTTTGTGGTTGAGGGTTAGTTTGAGTACCTTTAATATGTGCATTATCCATTCTAGGGCTTTAGTGAATCAGAAGTACTAAGAGAGCAAGACACATTGGGTTCATACAACAGCCCATATAGTGGTACATTTCAGTTGTATCTGTGAATTAAAAAGACCAGATCACAATCTAAGTGCTGGCATATGGATGTTTATTTTATCAAATTATGAGCATGGACACTGGTACCATTGTGGTCTGAAAAACTAGCAGTGTCTCATACATTGTTTCATTTGTGGTTGACAGCTGAGATGTTGCCATGCATTGTAGATGTTCAAACATAAGCAACACGACCTCACTGATCTGAAGGGCCTCCAGAGGCTCTCTGGCCTTTTTTATCTCCTAGTTTAGGTAGAGTATTTTTGATACAGAGCACAGCATAAAATAATGACTTTTTCTAGTCTACAAATACAGCATGAACTATAAAAAAAATAGTAAAAACTGTGAAAAAGGAGGAAGCTCCACAGATATTCCCATCAGAATAATGATCATTGCATCATTGCATTGCAGAAGACAAATGGTTTATTACTCTGAATAAAATCAGGAACCTTGTTTAATTATTTTCTTTTATCATTGTACATAGGTGCACAAACTGGCCTTCATCAAAATTTTTTGCAGTAGCATTGAAATTAAAATAGTAAATGATGGAGAGTAAATAGGTAGAACACTTAAGTTTACTCCAACCATAGGCCTATATAAACTATATTCAGGATAAAAAAAAGGATAATTAAAAAAAAAAAAAAAACCCAAAAAAAAAAACACACCACCAAACAAAAAACACCTTTGAAAGCTGAATTCATGACCAAGGAAGATGTTTTGCCTCCATTAGAAAGACTAGGAAAACAGCTGGTGACTGGGAATATTTTATCTAATGTCTAAGAAAGTAAATTATCATTGATGCTAAATGCTGTAGGAAAATAACCAAAGGGGGAAAAAAAAAAAATGCTGATAGAAATATTTATTATAAGTGACACAGGGAAATTAGTGTCTAATCAAACAATCAAAGACCTTAAAACTTTCAGATACTGGTGTTAATCGAAAATTTGCAGAAACCAAAGCCGTCTCACCCTAAGTGCTGTTTCACATTCTGATGAGAGTTTTGAAATTCCAGAGGCTGCCAGTGTTTTTTCCATCTCCCACTGAATATTTTCCAGATTGATGGTTGTTTACGTTCATGATCCATGGTAATGCAGTAGGTCAGGAATTGTAAAGAGCTAAGCTCTTCCAAGTCCAGAAGGCAGAACAAAGGCAATCTTTTTGCTGCAGTCAAATAATCTAATATTTTGCACAGTTGTTGTTTTTTTTTTTTACTTGAGAACTACACTACTTATTCTCAGAGGTCAACTCTGTTGATTCTTTTCTCTTTCTAGACAAATTTGTCCAATAATCCTCTTTGGTTATCTGAGTTTTTTCTGAAACTGCCTTCTGTCAGAGAGAGATAAGTTATGTCTCATGCCTTACGCTACAGAATGCCAAAATATGTTTTGTTCAGTCTATAGGACACTAGCAGAGGAGCAATGCCTGTAACTGTTACTCCTTTCCACCTGTCCTGTCTTCTTGATATATTTGTGAGTCTTGCTGAAGTCTCAGAAGTTCTTGGTGTCTTCAGACATTTAAAGAAAGTGCTGTTTGGGATCCAAAAGTTACATTTTTATTTCACTGGAGAAAACTCAGCTTGCTGTTAGATCTGTTAGCATGATCATGTGACATATTTTCTTGTTGAGACAGAAGTAAAAGGGATAATCAAGCAGAGAATGAAAAAGCAAACAAACAAACAAATAAACAAAAAACACAACTACCTTTATATGCTACATTAGAACTAAACTAATTTTCACAATGAATTTTTATTTAACTTGTTTGGAGAAAAAAAATTATTTTAATTAGAGTAGATCTCTAGCTTTGCTGCTTACTGTTTTCTATTTCTCATATGACAATATCTAAACCTACAAAATTTCTATATTCTTAAACAAGCCTGCTGCTTCTCATAAATATTGGTTCGAATATGAAACAGTTTGTTCAGCTAAGTTTGAAAACTATGTTTTTGTTTTGATCATAACACTGGAATTGAAAGTTTCTATTCAATTAGGCATGAATTTTATGAAGGATGTTAGCATAGATATTTTTCAGTATACTCCTGTACTTACAGACAGGACATTCATTTATCTATGTAATTTAATACATAAATACACATATGCACATAGATTTTTTTTTTTTCACTGCAATAGTTAAGCATTATAAATATGCATCAATAAATAAGCATATCATATAATTCATTTTCAGAGTAATCTACATGAAATAGTACATACTTTTCCTGCCCTTCACTCCATTATGCGTACTTACTAAGAAGCTTATAAAAGAGATATACTTCTGGTCTTCTCCAAATCCTTATGATAATAAGGATTATTTAATGACACTTTTTTTTTTTTCTTTTTTTTTTTTTTTTTTTTAACAGAAAGGCAGTGATTTTCATGTTTTTTCACTGACATGATAGGAATTTAAATAAGGTAAAGTTCCTGGATTTGATGTGTTTGTAGGGAATTACTTTGTTTTATCAATGTTTTTGTACACAGCTATGCAAGATGCTCAGGGTTTTAGTTGGACTATTGTTTGTAATGCTAAAGCACACTTACAAAGATTTAGACCATGAGACATACCTTCTTTTTTATTTTCTGTGTCAAGCAAATAATTCAATGCTTTCTTCAGTAATGGAGATTAATTTAAGAAACACATTTCTACTTCAAGGGTTTTCTTTATTCATCGTCCATATGAGCTAAGTGCCTTCACTCAACTTATAATCAAAAACAATTTCTAACTAACATCTACAAGATCTCACATGAACCTCTTATTTTTCTTCTCTAACTGGAAATACTAGATTTCGGTCTCAGACATGGACACACCTATGCTGTGGCTATTTAAAGTTAGGAAAAATTAACTCGAAATTTTTTACAAAAGTCACAAAAAATCCTCAGCATCAATCTTAGGGTGTTATTAGAACTATTACCTGCAGTTTTTAATTTGTTTGTTTTGTTAAAATTAAATTATGTGCAGGCTTTGTTACATGGGTGATCCATAAATAAGCCAGGGATGAAAATTATTTATTTATATCATCCAATCATAATAATAAGATGCAAATGTTCGGCTTCATGTGTCTGAGATTAATAAAGTTAAGAAGAGATCAATTAGATAAATTATTGTGATGCATACTGTGCTTGTAAAGATTTTGGAGCTTTTTCTTGTTGCCATATAAAATATCAAGGGAAATGTGGTTATGTAAGTGACAGTACACGGAATGCTACTTGACAGGTAAGTCCTTCATATCAGTTTATTTCAGGTTTCTACTGGATTTTTTAACATTCTTGGTAGCTATTTTCCACAGTCATATATAAAGATTGTATTACACGTGTCAGTAAATTGGTTATCACTTTTCATTTCCTAATAAGCTTGAAAAGAAGATCCTTTGAAATGTCAATCACTAAGGCACAGGTATTCATAAATTGCACTAATCCCTAGATTATCTTTCAAGATATGTTTCACCTAGAATATTTTTTTAAATCTGAAAATAATTACCTTCAATTGTCCAGCAGTGTGTTGGTTTTTTTTTAATTTATGATGTTTTTCTCCTTACAATGAATAATAAGCTTTTCCCCCCCGTCTCAGGAAGTACACCTTAAAAAGTGTTCAGCACTAAGATTACAACACTATTAAGACCTCAGACTCTTTTTCCTTCTGATATATGTTACAGATTTAAAACTATAAAAAGAGTTAATGGAACAAATCACAACATGAAGTCATTCTCTTTTTATGTGTGCTTTAGTGCAATAGTTGACACACAAGCAATAAGTATAGATCATAGCGTCATAGAATGGTTTAGGTAGGAAGGAAATTTAAAAACCATCTAGTTTGAATACCCCTGCCATGGGCAGGGACATCTTCTCTGACCAGGCTTCTCAGGGTCACATCCAGTCTGGCCTTGTACACTTTCACTTGCCACAGCTTCTCTGGGAAACATGTTCCAGTATGTCACCAGCCTCACGTTAAAAATATTATTCCTTATATATAACCTGAATCTCTTCCAACAGTTCAACACTTTGCCTTTGTCCTCTCACTACAGGCCCTGTTAATAAATCACTCTCTGTCACTCTTGTAAACCCCTTTTCAGTACTGAAAACCCACAATCAGGTCTCTCTGGAGCCTTCTCCAGCCCCAACTCTCAGTCTGTTTTTCATATCAGATATGTTCCAGCCTTTTGGCTTTCCTCTAGACCTGCTGTAACAGGTCCATGGCTTTCTTATAGCAGTTCTCCATATGAGGCTCTCATGAGAATAGAGGAGAGTAAAGGGAAATCACCTCCCTCAACATGCTGGTATTGTTGGGGGTTTTTTACAGCCCAGGATACAGTTGGTTTTCTCATCTGTAAGCACACAATGACAGCTGAAGTTGAATTTTTCATCAACCACTATGCCCAAATACTTTCTGCAGAGCTGTTATAAATCCACTCATCCTGTATTGATACTGGTTGTCCCAACCCAGGTGTAGGACATTACACTTGCTCTTGCTGAACCTCATGAAGTTCATCTGAGCCTCAAGCTTTTAAAGGTCTCTCTATACAACACCTCTACCTTCAAACATGAACTGCACCACTCAGTTTGTTGTCATCTGCAGACTTGCTGAGGATGCACTCAATCTCACTGTCCATGTCATTAATATAGGTGTTGAAATGTACCAGTCCCAATATAGACCCCTGAGGGACAATGGTAATTTGGAAGTAAAACAGATTTCTGCATTTTTATTCTGAATTTCTCTCTGTTCTGAATACCTTAGAATAGGGCTAATTTTATGACACTGTTCTAGAAATATCTACACAATCACCAAGTGAGGAAGTGTGCTCAGATGGTATACTGCCATGACAGAGAAAATAGCTTTGTCTCAGGAGCCTTTTGCAGCAGGATTCATTAGCTCAGGTGGATTTGTGTTTGATATTTTTTTGTTTTCTTCCAGTTCTACGACTAACAAATCTAGACCTAATTTGTATATTTTTTGAACAAAGGTTCCCTAGTATACTGTTGAGGACACCATAAATTTAACATTTTTTATAAGATTTTTTTCTCACATGAAAACTTATATGATAATTTTTCTTGTCCAGTTAATACCAGAAAATCTAATGTTTTTGTTTAGTGTATAAGATTTACAATAGGTCAATGTATAAAAAGCAGAAAGACCAGGATAAATATTTTCCTTTTAAGAAGGAAGACTGTACTAACTTACTTTTTTTCTTTTTTCTTTTTCCCCCTTCTCTAAGGAGAACAGCAACTTAAATATAAGGGCCTCAGTAAATGTAACAGCTCTGGCAAGTTGGTGTCTCTTATAATTTTTCATGATGACAGCTTATAATGACATACACTGTTATGTTGCCAACTCTCATTAGTGAAAGGTAGCAGAACGTTAGTGCTGTCATTTTCTTAAGCCGCCCTCCTTTTGCTATGGCATGGCATTACATCCTTGTTTTAAATCAAACATCTGCTCTTTGTGTCTACAACCAGTCTGAAGAATGCTACTGGCATTGTGCAGCAGGCAAAACCCAATATTTTGTTATTTATCCAGATAATTAAGTGAATTATATAAAAATGACATTTTCTTTTCAGTTTTAATGCCTGAACTAAATTTTTCTTCCAATATTTGAAACTACTCTACCTTTGAAGATACTTAGTTGCTTTAGTTAATAATTAATTTATTAAGACTTATTTAAAGAAGGCCTTAACTAGGCTACATTCCAATAGATTTTTTAATTGTAATTTAAAAATTTTGCTTTTTTTTTGAAATTAATAAAATTCCTATAAAACTAAGAATTACAACTTGGTTCTTAGTAATAGTCAAACTGACTACCTCATTGCTTTAAATTCTAGGAAATAGAAGATGTAAAATAGGGACATTTATCCCAGTAAGCTATAATCTTAAAATGAAGTTTCATTCTCTGACAATCTCTTAGGTAGGAGAAGAATAATGCTATGAGAAAATTACCAGCTAATTATTTTCTTTCTATAATATTATCATTTTCCTGGAACTGCTAAGGAGATATTTCCTGGCGATGTGTGGCTAAGAACACTATCTGCATAAGAAAATAGAATGTCAAAACCATTTAATGCAGAAAATACTTGATTTTTTTAGAGATGTTAAGGAAGAATATTTTCTGTCTTAATAGTTATTTTTTGAAAATAATGTTTAGAACAGATAAATGTGAGACTAAAAAAAAAATATTTGTCTTTTTGTTTTGTAAAGCAATGAACTCAGTTTTTATTATCAGGTTAATATTTAATATTTCCTTGAAAGTGACACAAGGAACATTATATCCATGGTATGTAACTTCACAGAAAAAATAATACTCTGATTTATATAATAGTTACACCATCAATAAAGTGTGTTTCTGGAAGAAAAAGGTAGAACAATGTTGAAAATTTAGGATATCAGCAGTAAAATATCCTCATGGTGAAATTAATTTTAGTGCTTTGGGGAGTTGCTAACTGAAGCCAAAACACTAAAATATGAATTTATATGCATCTGGAAAAAATAATCAGCTTCAACTGATTTTTTTGGTAAGATAAATTTTTGATAGACAGTCCTCTTAGTATACAAGGCTGTAGATTAAAAGTTCTAAATTTAAGCATTTGTTTTATATGTCAGACTTGCCCTATGCTTCCATATCTACAGATAATTAGCAGAATATTGTAAAGGAAGGAATCTGAGAGAAAGATTTCTGGATTAAAACAAAGAAACAAACAAAAAACTCCTATGTCATTTTTGGCAAAAAGATATAGATAGATAGATAGATAGATAGATAGATAAAATTTCTACAGAACTGAACAAAGACAGCTGTCAGTGGAAAAAATGAAAATATTCAAAAATACATGTTTCATACCCTATCACTAGACAACTCATAGTATTTCAGCTCTTCTCCATGAAAAGTTTCTCCCCTTTGGAGAGAATAATAGATTATCTCACCAGAAGGAACCCTTAAGAATGAAGTCCATCTCCCCACTTCTCTCAGAACTACTTGAAACTAAACCACATGGCTAAGAAAAGCACACAGATGCTCCCCGATCTTTGAAAGGCTTGGTTCCATGACTGCTTCCCTGGATAGCTTCTCCAGTGACTGACAATCCTGTGGGTGAAGAAACCTCATGCAGCGTCCTGTCTGAACTTCCTCTGACACAATTTCATTATATTTCCTCTTGTCTTATCAGGTTTCATCAGAGGAAAAAGGATCAGAACTTCCCACTCCACTGTCCACTTTGAGGAAGTTGCAGTCTAGGATGAAGTCATCCTTCAGCCTTTTCCTCCTCATACCAATTAAAACACATGACCTCAACCACTTGCCCTCAAGGCAATGGCATTTTCCATTTGTTGATTTTGTTACCTTCTCAGTTCTTTTGTGAAAAAGGATCAGCTGTTCATGTCCCTTTAGGAATTTAGAAAGAGGAAATACTCTCATCATCAAAGTATTTTTATATTAGGTAAAATGTAAAATTATTCTACAACAATACAATCCTTGTTTTGTTAAGTATGGGGGAAATAATAGACTCCAGTTTCTTCGTTTGCTGAAGCTGATGTAACAACTTTTGCTGACTTAATCTGAGGACAACATCTGTGCAGCCTGTTTGTAAAAGTGAAGGTGAAAATTTATTTCTCAGTCACGGATTGCAGCTGAGTTACTGTTCAGTGAACTAAAGGCAAGAACAGGAGGCTGGCAGCGTTCCATCCCCAAGCCAAGATGGTGCTCAACTGCATTTACTTCCCATTTGTGTCTTACTCACTGACAGCAACAATGACTCCAAGCCTGCAAAAGTGCTGCAGGAAACTAGATAAAAGGGGTCTAAAATTTGTAATGATTACCTTTTAAGATTAAACAGATATTGAAATGTTTAGAAAGCAATTTTGAAAGATATCAAAAGAAAAACAGAATACAAGGTGTGACTACAAAATGACACACAGAATAGGACATACTAGCAAAACTCTAAAATGGGAAAGGACACAGAGATTAATGAAAATGAGAATACCTCTATTTAGAATGCATTGAGAAGAGACCCCACATACATCTCAGACAATGATTCACTTGGGTTTTATTCTTGAAGCTTCAGTTCTCTTAGTAGTCTTATTGAGCTCTTTCTTTTCATACCACTATCTCATGCACAAACATGTACTAAAAAATTAATAGTTTTAAAAGAGGACCTAAGATCTAGGAAGAATAAATTTCCACCCTCAACATCATATTTTTCTGAGCAAGAACCTCAGGATACCAGTGACTTTTCATTACTCCCTGGACCAATTCTTTCTTTAAGACCAAAATTGTAGGCCTTAGGGCTCCAAGGAACTATAAACAACACCAGAGGAAAAGTGGATATAATATGTATGTATTTGCATTGTATTATTGAATATGTTAGCTTCAGTGTAACTGCAATAATAACTCCTCTTGATTAGACTTTAAGGCCTTAATTAGACTAATAAAAATGATGGGTTCCACATAGAAAGCTTCTACTCTTGACAAAACTGTTCCTTTTTAGTCTTAGCAATATTTTAAGTGTAACAAGGAAGGAAGGAGAAATTTCCTAATAGAGATGCAGGAGCTACTAGATCCTTATTATCACATTTATCACTAACTTGTCCTATACAGTAATGATCTTGTCTCACTCCAACCTTCACACTGATTGTCTCTCTCTGTAATATAGTTAAAGGTTTTTTTGAATCAGTTTACAGAAAGCAACAGCTTACCACCCTTATCAAACCAATGGAGAAGATCAAAACCTCTTGTAGGCAGAGCTTTGCTTTCTAGGATGCTGAGCCTTGTGTTAAGACCAATAATAAAAGGTGTTCTATGGGAGATGGAATGATTTACAAGCAAGATGGAGTGATTTAAAAAACATAGCTTTTCCACTCATGCTAAGTACTTTGCAATTATACAACTGTGTCTTTTTGATTTTAAGAAGGAAAATATTCATTGAGAAGGCAAAATTATATTTTATCCATATTGAGATTTGCTTTAAATCAGATCTCTTTAAATTCACTACCTTTTTTTCAATTCACAGATCATAAGGGTGACAATTAAGAATTCTCTTTTCCCTAACTGATCACTCATCAATTGAATTACTTTGATATTTGTTGTTGTGCAACTTTTAGCCGGAGGAATTACTGTTTCCCTGTGTACCAGCTGCAGAAACAGATGCTGGATTTGGTTTGCTGGCACACATCCAAAAAAGCTTAAATGCAAAACAAAAATTATTTCTGGGCTATTGCCAGGTGATCCCACTTTCCCATCTGCTGGAGAGATTTTAATTTATGATCACTTAAAAAAAATGTTTTGTGGACTTTTCAGTAATGTTTTTTTTTTAAATGCACACTTTACTGGCAGATAAATTTCATTTTGGCAGAATTCTATGGTTAGATCACCTTCTCAGTATTGTTGGGACTCTCTTCAAACAAGAATAAAAAATATTTTTTGTGGGTGTTTAGTAAACTTGACTGACACATATGAAAACATGGCAAGATGTCCAAGGCCATTTTGGATGAAAAAAGCAGAAAACTTCCACCTTTGAGAAAAGATCACACTTGCAAGTTCAACAATAACATGGAGTCTTTTCAGACCCCGAGCACAAAAGTTATGCCTGGAAAAATATTAAGACACAATGAGGAATTTTTTTTGTTTGTTTGTTTGTTTTAATTGAGATTATAAGTGCAAAAAAAAAAAAAAATCAGAACTAATGAACAGATGAAATGCAAAATTATGACTGTTCAGTAGTTTATCATACTAACATTGAAAGGAAGCAACAACATATCCCCTGACATTTTATCAGGACTATATGTTCAATGTCTCCAAAAGACCTTGTTGTACAAATCCTTGGACAGCGTTCTGGATGGCCATTAAAACTGACCACATCAATAAACAATATGATAAATAAATTAATAGATTAAATAAAAGTCCCCACTAAATTAAAACAAAGCAAAAGAAAACAAAACTGAGATTTCATTCAACAATTGTATTTACATGAATTACATGTCATCTGTTATCAGTTGTTGTCTAAAGTTATTCAAGTGTTTTTCCTATTTCAAGTGTCATAATTCCAGAAACATGTATTTCTGTATATTTAAGGCCTAGAGTTTTAATAAACTCTCACTCCTTTCAATAGGACTGGATGCTTTCTAAAGTAAGGCCACTACAGCTTTTTTGACAGCTGATGACATTCACTGTCCTAGGTTTCAGAGAGGAGGCAAAGAACAGAGATTTTTTTTTTTTAAATTAATTTGCATTGGTGAAACACATATGAATGCACTGATAACAAAACTGCCTAATCCAATACAAAGCAGACTCACTTTTCTTGAGGGTTCATAGCCTGCAAGCTACTCATCACCCTTTATTGGGGGTTGGGTTGAGGCAGTGTGGTGACAGTGAAAGAGAGGTGTTGATCCTGACCAAAAATCCAGAAATATTGTGCAAACTATGGTGACAGAATGTCCTCCTGCCTCATTAGCACTTATTTACTGTAGGAGTCTTACCTGTACTTACACACCACAGAGAAAAAGGATGTCTTTTTAAGTACTTTGGTGAAAATGGGCCATACAATATGTTAATAGCTTGCTTTCAGGTATTTTAAAAGCCCTTAATTTCCAATTTCTGTAATGATATTTTTAAAATTGAATTAAATGTTGTGGAATTTAAAGAACTGCTGAGAGGTGGAGGACTAAAATCCATTATGTGACAGAATATACATAATGGACCCAGCAGATTCTGTTTGTGTTCCCTCACTAATGAGAAATACAGCTCTGCTGCACATTTCAATGTCGTTCTTCTGTACTAATCTGTCTTCCAAAGACAGATGGCTTTTGCAACTTATAAACCTTTTTCTCCTAAAATTGATAAATCATCTGCACAGAAGAGTTTCTCTATTTCTGCCACATTCAGAAAGAAAAAAACCCAATGTGATAACATTCTTCCTACCCTGCCACAAGAGACTATTTGTCCTTCAAATTATCTCAAAGGAATACTCATAAGGAAATGCAAATGCTTAATATGTCTTAAGTGGTACTATACATTGCTAAATCCTTCCCTTGCCAATTGTATTCATTAGAGAAGCTCTTAATCTTATTGAAATAAGGAGAACTCTTCACACTTAAGATTTTTTGTCTCCTGTTTTGTTCCCTCTGGGATTGGTACTCCTCCAATTTATGGCCAGCTATACTATTCTTGACTGTCTGCCATTTCTACTGCATTTGTAATGACTTAAATGAGCTCCCATAATTTTTTCTAAGAGTTAACCTCCATTTGCTGTAGGGACATGAATATTTAGATTTCTAGAATATGCACTGTCTTCATTATCCTCCCTTTTTATTGTAGGGATAACAACATCAGCAGTTTCACATCCAATTGATAACTCTTTCATCAGCTCTTCCTTTCAGCACCAGTAAAGGGGTAACAGAATCATATTGTACTGCTTTTTTGTTTGGGATATAAATAATTTTCTTCATAGTAGCTAGTATAGAACTATAATTTGGATTTGTGAAACAGTAGCAGAGCTGATAACACAGCAGCCTTTTAGCTATTGCTAAACAGTCACAGCCTTTTCAGCTTCCCAGACTACCCCACCAGTGAGGAGGCTGGAGGTGCACAAGAAACTGGAATGGGACATGGCTGGACAGATGACCCAAATAGATCAAGGAAGTATTCCACACCATATGAGGTTGTGCTTGGCATGTAAATCTGGGGGAAGGAGGGAACATTCCAAGTTAAACCAATTCTCTTCCCAAATAGCCATCACATGTGATGGAGCCCTGCTCTCCTGGAAAGGGCTGAACACCTGCCTGCCCATGAGAAGCAGTGAATGAATTGCTTATTCTGCTTTTCTTGAGCACACAGCTTTTGCTTTACTTTTTGAATTGTCTTTGCCTTAACCCATGTGTTTTTTCTGCTTTGCCTTTCCTATTACCTTCCTAGTCCCTTGTTAGATCGACCGAGTGACTGTGTGGGACTTAGCTGACTACAATAGTTAAGTTGCAACACAAATAAATGAACAACGTCTGTGCACAGGCCCTGCAGAGACAAAAACTTGAGTCCCAAGCTGTAAGGAATAAACAGGTACAGACTACACTGAAGGAAACACCAGGGACAATGACAAGGAAGGCAGGGGACATGCCTTCTGACAACAGCAGGAGGGTTTATTCTCCAACTGCATATTTGCAGCTTCAAAAATATATATATTACCCTAGGAAAAAGAGGAAGAAGGAGAAGGAAAAGCAATCAGAATTGTAACACCTGTGTCTACTGAGATTGAAGCCAATATCTGCAAGGAATATGGTGGCAAATGATAGCGACTGGAGACTATGTTCTTAGGGGATGTGTCCAACCATTTTCCAGCACGACTTGACATCCTAGGAGTTTTTCGGCATGGCCAAAGCTCACATGATGGGTGGTAATGAGAGGTTGCTTAGGCCTTTCCAGCCCTCCAACTATTAGGTCTTATGACTCACTATATATCCTTGCAACAAAGGTCAGCATCATTCTGGGATAGACTAGCAAGAGTATCACCAACAGGTCAGGGAAAATGATTCTTCATCTCTGTCCAGCACTGGAGTAAAACATGCAGTATTGTGTTTCCTACTACAAAAAAGATATGGATGGGTAGACTGAAGTGAGTTCAGCAGTGACCACCTACATGGTGAGGGGACGTATAAGGAGATTCTAATATGGGTAGACTGGAGAAGAAAAAAGTGACGGGAGATCTTATTTCCATCTACAGCTATGTAATATGAGGATGTAAAAATAATAAAGAAAAAATCCTCTCAAATATTTAATAATAGGACAGAAGCCAAAACACTTTAAAATCTTACTACATATAAGAAAATACTTTTTCATGTCATGTGGGTGATCAAGCTTACAATCTGCCCAGAGAAGCTGTGGAAATTACACATTTGGAGATATTCAAACCTCCAGGCCGGATGAGGCCCTGAAGACCTTTGCCTTACTAGACCACATCTGAAGTGGGCATTAGAATCTACTACAACAAGGTGTTCCTTCCAATCCAGATTACTTGTGATTCCGTGATTCCACATTCTTCTTTCTGACTTATATAATACTTATGGCTACTCCGCGCTAAATGTACACCATTGGTATATGACTCTGTGAGAGTCTGGGCGGCAGGTACATTAGCCATGTATAATAGTGTTGAATTACAATTAAGTTTTTTGGTCCTTAGTCCCCCCAAAAAATTTCCACATTTGTAGGAAGTATTGAGTGGCTTCAATGCAGAAGTAAAAATTTATCCTTTTGTTATGTTATAGATAAGAATGAATGAGCAGACAGAATAAACTCTGTTTAAATTTAAATGGTGTAATCTGATTATTTATCAAGTATAAGAATTTTTGTCTGCAGGTTTTGCTAAACCCTAATTGAAGGTAATAGTGACTGCCTCTAACTCATTTAAATGGACCAGATACTTAAAGTATGTATGGAATTGCTTCTTTTGAACCTTATTTGGAGGAATGTCCCCTAATATTGTGAGTTTTGTGTTTGCTAGAAAGAAACAACTCAAATTAGGAATCTTATAAAAAAGCCTCACAGGACTACCTAAGTTAGCAAAAAAAGCTAAGATTAATGTACATAAATTAATATTTAATTTAATTTTAATTTCTCCTTTACGTGCCTGGCTAAATTCTACTAACCATTAACTAAATTGTGCTACCCCCTTCTAGCTACATATTATGATAAAATGCTTTTTTTAAAATTTCTCCTTTTTTAGATATTAACCTTATTATATTATAGACAATATTATCTAAAAAGGTATATGCATAAATATACAATATATATTACAGAAGCTTTTTACCAGCGTGTCTTTTGATTGGTTTTTTTTTAATATAACTCCCATTGGTGACTTGCAGACCAATAAATATATAAAATATATTAGCTTCTTTGATACAAAATTTCTCAAAAAATAGCACAGAAAGCTCTTATGGAACAGTTTTCCTAAAGATAAAATTGATTTAAGCATTATTTCTAGAATAATATATCTCTATGCCATTTTTAATATCAACCAGAGATCATACAATCCAGATCCTAACCTGCTTTCTGCTAAATAAATATGGCCAGGATACTACTAATGCATAAATATAAAGTGAATTTCACCATCATGACGGTCCTTTATCTTGGAAAACTTCTTGTGTTTGTAATGATTGCAAACTGTTCCCTAGAAAGAGATATTTTTATGAAAGCCATTCTCTACTCTAGCCATAGAAAATTTTGTACTCATAGCTGTTTCATCTGGTGTTATTTTTCATACTATCATTTGGCATGTTCCTGTTCTAGCAAAGTCCAGGTTTGGAGATAGAAGGACTGCTGCAGTTTTGATCTGATGTAAATAAGAATTAAAACCATACAAACCACAGAGCAAGCTGTTTTCTTCAAATTAGCTCAGTATAAGTAACACTTACCCACAATGTCACTCACTTAGGTGTACTCTTGAACTTGATATCTCCCCTAGAAAAAAAAACACTTTTTCATGAACTGCCTAAAGTTCAAATACTTGCAAGGCTTAACTTGGAAATGGTAGCAGAGGAAGAAAGGACATTAGATGTTACAGAGTAGTCCTCATGGAAATGTGTTGAGTCGTTAACTGAATCAAGGTCACATCAGCATTCTTCTTCAGTTTTACCGAGTGAGTCTGGCAAGGAAAGCTCCCATTGCAAGCCATTGCAAGTAATTCATATGACTAAGTATGAGTGTTCACAAGTGGGACAGTTTTCATTTTTGAAGTTCAGTTCCTGAAGATCCTGTCTGCTCAGCTGGAAGAGTCTGGTGGGAGATTCAGCTCTTGGGCATAGAGATGAGATGGGCTCCACAATCTAAGCTGACCAAAAAACAATCACAATGTTGTCAAACTGGATGTTAGACATCAAACTCACTTTTAGGCACAGGAGGCTCAATTTAGTAGGCAACACATAGGTCACCAGAATAGCTGAAGGGGCCATGGCATATCCTACCTGTTCTACAGATGTTGTTAAAGAGTGAACAAGTCAATATAAGAGGAGAATTTTAAAAAGTTTCTATAAATACATAAGCATTACAAAGGAGAACTAAGGAAAACTTCATCCTTTATTGGATACAGTCAAAACATAGTGACAAAGGATGGGGAAAAGGCTGAAGTACTTAATGCTTTTTTTTCCTCAGTCTTTGAGAGTAGGACCAGTTGTTTTGTGGATTCACAGTCATCTGAGCTGAAAGACAGGGAGAGGGAACAGAACAGACTCCATAACACTCGGGAAAATACTCAGCAACTTGCTACACCACTTGGAAATACAAGTCCATGGAGTTGGATGGGATCCGCTCATGGAGGTGGCAAAAGTGCTCACCAAGCAACTCTCCATCATTTACCAGCAGTTCTGGCTAACCAGGTAGCTGACTGGAATTCAGCAAATATGATGCCCATTGCCAAGAAGGGTCAGAAGGAGGATCTAGGGAAATAAAGATATTTCAGCCTGACCTTGGTGCCAGGTTGTGAGTGGCATCACGTGACATGTACAAGACTAGGGGGTTGTACAGGGGACCAGGCCCAGCTAGCATGGGTTTATGAAAGGCGGGTCCTGATTGACCAACTTGATCCTCTTCTATAACAAGAGGACCTGTTTAGTGGATGAGGAAAAGGTTTTGTATGTTATCTGCCTGTACTTTAATAAAGCCTTGCACACTTGTTTCCTACAGAGTTCTCCTGCAGGACCTGGTTGCTCATGGTTTGGATGGGTGCATTGCGCTGGATGACTAGGCCCAGAGAGTGTTGGTAAGGAAAATCAGAGTACCAACCTCATAGGCACTCTGAACCAATCCCTCCCTACTCGATATGAGGAAAACCACTTTCTCCTTCCAGATATTGGTAAATACAGCCTGGGGTGTTTTACATCAGTCCATATACAGTTATTCGTCACTGCTGCCCTCCAGGTTCTCCTGGAAGCTCCAGCTGAAGAGCAGCTCTCATAGAGCCCTTCTTGCAGAGATGATGTCTGAGGTGGAGCAATAAACACACACACAGAATATCACACTTGTCTCTTGTTTGGTCCTATTCTGTGTTCTTAATGCTTATCATGAAATGCTTATTACAGTATTAGGCAATGAAGTAATAAATTAATTTTTTTTTTCCTGTAGGTTATGCATATTTTACAATGCTAATTTGTGGCCCTAACCTTGAACTCATACCCTCTAGAAGCACTTCTCTATTAAGGACACAGGCAATTTTAGGTTGCCAGGATGAAGTCTGAAGTTGTGAAAGCAAAACCAGAGCTAAGTCTCAGCTATGACAATGGACTGAAATCTCAACAGTGTCCCTGAGCTTATTGAAGAGAAAGAGGACATCTTTAGACAAAAACTCATCTTTTGGTTTGTTTGGTTTAGGTTTTTGTATGTACAGTTTTTTATGCATTTGATAATTAGTGGTGTATATTTAAGCACAAAGCCAACAGACAGGCTTAGCTATTCATTTTCAGGATTTGCATTGTGTTTTAACTTGTGGTTAATTCTAAGATAGAATAAATAATTCCTATTAGCTTATCAGGAAAGAGTTTTAGAGACAAGTAATGATTGGGGGGTTTGGGGTTATTTTGTTTTGTGGTTGGTGTGGTTTTTTTTGGGTTTTTTTTTTTTTTTTGGGTTTTTTTTTTTTTTTTTTTATTGTTGGGGTTTTTTGTTTGTTTTGGTTTTTTTACTAAGTATAGCTGGGTAAAATGATGACAAGCTTTTGGGCATGCAAGCCACCATCAGGTTTAAAATAGAAACAGCAGCCTTCAGGCTAAATACAGGGTAAGAGAAGTTACTCGGGGTTTAACTTCATTCTGTTAATCATTTAGACAAATTGAAGAGCAGGCATCCTAGCACTGGTGGAGCTGAGGGAAATGTGGGTGAGATCCCAGCTCCTAACAGAAAGGCAATTAATTATTACTTTTGGTATAGTGGAGAGTAGGATGAAGACTAGGCAAAGTGAATGTGCTATCAAAATGGTATGTCTATTGAGTCTACAATTTCTTGTAACAAGTACATCTGTAATTCTGTTCACAGGATTGTCTTTTGAGATTACTGAGTACATCAAATTTGAATGAGGATTTGATGGGTAGAGGATGAGGCCTTATAGCTGCAATTTTTTTGAAATTCCTCTTCACAGCTTGATTTTCTCAACTTCAGCATCAGAGATTATATGAAGGCACGTGGCATATAGAATTGAGTGAGGAAGAAGGCTTTGTATATGTGTAGAATCTGTGGATTTTGTTCTGCTTCTATTGTGGGCGAGTTGAAGGAGTAGGCAATGGAAAAGAGTGGGAGAGAACTCTTTCTGAGAATGAATCAGAAATCAAAAACTCTAGGAGAAAGATAAGATTTCCTTAGGTGATACTAGGTCATGCAGGTCAGCCGGATTACTTCAGCAAGCTGTATTTCTTGAGGCTACTTCTAGGATTTCAGGGTATAGTTCAAATGAGTATAGTAACCTGCAGCTGAATTTTTATATAGTCTGAACATAGAATAAACCTTGACTGGAATCCAGACTTCAGACTAGCATTTAAGGTCCTTGAAAAGCCCAACTTAAGTTGTATAAATCTCAAAACATATATCAATAACTATGCTACATCTCTGTCATTCACATCAAGTTTAAAATACTTCAGAAACTGCTATATCTTATTTTAAAATTTGATGGATACCTTCCTTTTCCAAACCAGCAATTTAACATGTTTAGGGGTTTGCTATTTGTTTTTTGTTGTTGTTTTGTTTTGGTTTTTTTTTTTTTTTGGGGGGGAGGGCTGTTGATTGCGGTTTTTGTGTATCTGTTTGTGGGTTTGAGTTTTTTTCTGCTTTTGAGGCTTAATGGAGGCTCACAAGTATATTTTTCCACCACCAGCAAGGTACTAAATACCCTTGTCTGTTCTTCAGGCCATTTTACTATTGTGATGATTATGCTGGTGGTTGTCTTCTTATGCCAATGCACACATGAGTATTGTATGGTTTTTATCTCTGTACCCTCTCTTTTTATTGTTATCACACACTTCATTCTAAAGTTTGAAATATATTTAGGAACTTTTTGTTTTGATTTGTTTTTAATTTTATACATTCACTCCTGGCCACATATGCTAAAATAGATTTTCATATATGGTTAAATGTAGTGGGAAAAAATTGGAATGATGTTATTACTGGAAGTTGCTGACACATAAATCTTAAGTGAGCTTCTTCTGATTTAAGTTTTTTGCCACTGCAAGTAGAGGACTTAACAAGAAAGTTAGAAATACATGTCATGGTAAACCTGAAAAATGTGAGAAGCAGTATTAAAACTGTCATGTCATTGCTCTTGCAGATTTAAGCTTTCTATAGTCTATGGTAATTTGTATCTAATGACATTCCTAAAAGATTATCTATCATATAAGAAACAGTTTGTTTGACTTTCTAGTGGGACAAGCTGAAGAGAAAGAGAAAGCCATGAATATTTAAGAAAACAATGGCACTTCTTTTGTAACACCTTCTCTCCAAAAGATAGACTATCAAAGCCAACACACACAGAGTAAATACCTGAGTACTTCATGATACTCCAGCTTGAAATCTTTTTTTCCCCTTAATTTATATTAATTAATTCTAATATTTGATGTGCATAAATGTAAATAAAGATTTCACATGTCAGTTATCGGTATGTTGTTTGAAAACATTGCTAGAAAATTATCTTATTGACTTGAGACCTCATGTTATATGCTTGCCTTTGTTACTGGTTTGATACATAACAAATTAAAGCTGATTTATCAAAATGAATTGGCAGATTTTGAGAGGCAGGAGGGTAGAAATTTTAGTCTTTTAAAATGCCAAATATCATTTACTGCCTACTTGAAATCACCATGACATATAAGGGCTAGTGAATCATGATGAACCAATGAATACTGGATAATTATTTAATATTAGCTGTGGAATTATGCTGAGGATGTAAATAGTACCTTCATTAACTTCCTCTGAAAAAAAGCCAGGAAAAAAAACCCTCTCTTTGTCAGTGTCTCAGCCATAGCTGTTAATTGTAGGAAAAATGCACAAAATGTTTCCAGTTTTCTTCAATTCCTAACTACTCTACAAATAAGCAACATTTATATTTTCTTTACTGGAATAGCCATGATTAGTCTTATGATACAAAACTATTTTACACTGTAGATTTTGTATTGTACAGCTTAAAACTGAACAAAAATAACAGCATTCACCTGCTTCAAAAGCGCCAGATCCCACCAGAAACATTTGATGTAGCTTTTTGTTCTCTGTTGTAATTTTTGAAAGGGTAGCATTTATCTTGGAAATATGCTGAATAGTTCTAAATAACTGAGGTACTTGCAAATTGGATAGTATGCCAAATAACAAGCAAAATTTACTGTATTTTAACCCTTAACACTTCAATAAATAAATTCCATGAGAAAGTGTCAGGTAGCTGCTGACGCTTTCCTGTCACAGGAATTAGCATCACGATACCAGCAACTGATTCCATCATTGCATCCAGTCATGTAAGTATCCACCTACAGTCACAAAAATCACCCCATTAATCCCTCTTTTGCTCCCAGAAGTTTTGACATCTGGAGTGTGCTAAGAATAAGAGATTTGCTTTATCATTTACACAGACTGCAGCTTGCAATGATCAAGCCCAGAACAGTCCCTAGAAGCCCCAGTCACACAACTTGCAAATCTCATCCTCTAGTCCTTTCTCTTAACCATTCTATTTATCTCCATTGTACATCCCTTTTTCCTTTCAAGTCTCCTCCAAATACACAACCTGTCCTTAATTATGTTTTGCCCATTGATCTCAACTTTACTGCACTTGCAGACAGGCTTGCTGGTTCTGATACCACAACTTGGACAATCTGAATCTTATGATGTCACATCTGGATGTAGGAGGGCATCCTATTAGCCCACAAGAGCTTATCTGTTACTTGTTAACCAGTTGGATAACTCAAACAGAACAAGGTATCTTAAAATGAGTTATTTTGGCAGCATGGGGTTAGCATTAGCATCTCTCAACTTCCAACAGAGATCTGGAAAGGTAAGCTGGATTTCTGACTAACACTCATTCACTTTACAATTATAAAAGCCACAGAGAACGTACAAAAAGTAAAAATATTTTATACATTTTCCTAGAATTATGTGGAGTTTCTTCTGTTAATGGGGACACCTATTTCCCAGTTAATTCCCAGAGGTTAAGTGAAGGAATCTGTGTACATTATCATAATTTGGTGGTAAGTTACATTCAATTTCTAATTGAGACTATTTCCTTGCTAGCCTTAATATAGCTACCTTTATATCACACAATATTTTATGCTGTAATCTACTAGTAGTTCTTTTAGTTTTATACTGTATAGCGAGCAATTTTCATTAAGATCTTTTGTGTGTTTAATGTATAATTTATTTTTTAAATATACCTGATTTGCCATCATTAAAACTTGTAGGCTGAAGTAATTCCTTAAATTTAAACTGTCGCCAAAATCTGAGGCTAAGGCAGGATTTACCTGTGGCTGGTTCTGTCCCCTCACCGGGCGGGCGCTGACCTCCGGCTAGCTCTGGTCAACACAGCTACAGAAGTTCCCAGTTCGGATAGGCACACAGGTTATCTTTTACCTGCTGGTTTGGCTTCTCAGCAGCAGCTGGACCAAATAGTGTCGTGACAGCAACGGCAGCAGAAGAAAAGGCTGGCTCTCAGCTGGTTAAAAGATGTTTATTCAGGCCAGCTGTGGGAAGTCAGTCCACATCTGGTCCAAACCTCAGGCCAGGGGGGCCAGCAAGCCAGAGAGGAGAGCAGAGCAGAGAGAGAGATTCTCCCTCCTCCACCTTATAAGTGGGGGAGGGGTTCAGGGAGGGTTACAACAAGACAACAAATCAGGGGATTCAGGGGGTAACAAGGTGTGCCCACCCCCAAGCCTCGGACCACTAAAATCCAGAGCCAAAGGAATTCCCCCCAGGGGACCTATCACCTGAAGCCCTCTCCCTGAGATTTTGTAATCTGGGAGGACCCCTGGAGTGATAGACAGGCTGCCCCAGAGCGAGTGGGGGAGCATAGGGGATGGACAAGGATAGCTGGGGCATGGGATGATTGACACAAAACACATTATTATACAGAAAACACAAAAGGGTTACAGAATTGGGGATACAGTGAAATGAACCATAACATAAACTTCTTATAAAAACCTAATAAACAATTCTCGCACCGCCACATTTACACATATTTAAACCCCTTTGAGTGAAAGAATTTAAATACACAGAGGATCCTTTCTGACCTTCAAGCACAGCAGCAGGACTTTATTAATAAACTTTGTCTGAAGCTTCCACTCTCCCTTAGACAATGGAACTACCAAAGCAATGCTGGCCTTGCAGGACTCTGCTCTCCGAATAGTCCCAGTGTTTTCTTCCTGCTGCCTGTGTTTTTTGGATATTTCTTCTATCTTCTCCCTTAGCCACCTGTTCAATGTAACAGCTCCTTATGCTCTCATTTGTCATGGCCCATGAAATTCCCATGTCATGACTTTTTTTCTGCAGTTCTAATAAATTCATTATATGTGGGCAAGAGATTCATAGTATTTACAGTGAAAGGAGAAAAAGTGATTTGTTAGAAAAATTAGATTAGAAAAACCAATTCACCTCATACACTCATAATAATGAAATCTAATTATCTTTATGTGAGCTTTAAAGTTGTTTTCATATTTTCAGATGACTAAAAGTAAAAATAAAACCAAATTCATAATGGACTGCAGTCACATTTGTTATGAAATTGTGAAAAGGGGATATTTACTTGACCCTTAGTGTGGGGACATTTACTCAACCCTTATTATTTAATTTTTCTGTCAGCACCCCAGGAAATTCAAGACCATTATGCCTGACAGCCTGTCAACACCATATTAAAGGGACTTTCACTGAACAGTCCTGCTGGATCAGAGGACAGTCTGACTTAGTGAAATATGCCAAAAGCATGAGGGAGATGTGTCAGTGGGTCTTCCACTGTGTTGAGTATTACTCACTGCTGGTGACTGACTCACACTAAAAATTTACAGAATAAAACTCTTTATTAATATAAAATTGTAACAAGTTAAGTTTCAAGGATTTTTGGTGATAGTATCTGACTGCAAAAACATATTCAAAGCAATACTACAGACAAGCTCTAATTCCCAATGAAAGTATTCAACATGCATAGAGTGTGGTTCTTACCCAGTAGGTGTCATTATGGGGGAGAGGAGAGGTTCAGCCCATTGACTGATTCCAGCAGGTATGATGGAGTCTCCCCTAACTTTTCCTCCATTCTTGAATTATTTTTATATTATTTACATTTAGATGAAGTTGGAGCATCTCAAGTCATACATACCTTTGTAAGTGATGGATGTAAAATCCTCTCACTTAGTTTTTAAAGATACAGTTAAAAAAAAAAATAATTATATATATATATATATATATATATATATATATATATATATATATAGGGAGCATATGTCCAGTGAGGGATGGTTGTACCTTAGAGACAGGAACCTTTGGGATGTGGGTGTGCATTAATATTAAAATTAGGTTATAATGAACCAAGTTCACCTGAGGAGAGTGATTTTGTCACAGCTGATGGCTCTGCAGGAGGATATTTCCTGCCTCCCTTGTCCAACAGGTGGTATGCAGTTTCTCAGTGGTAAAACACCATCGAGTTCCCTTCCCCTCAAGGATTTCAGAGAAGCCTGGTCAAGGTGTCTCCACTTTGCTCTACCTTCTGTTCCATCTCCCTTAGCAGGAGTTGTTGCTGCAGATTGTGGGTCTCAGCAATCATGGCATAGTTAAGTTTCCAGCATACCAACCACATTCCATCCAGAGAGTAGCAAATATATTTTACCTTATAATTTCTGTATTGTTGAAACCCCTGTTAAGATGTGAATACAGCTTTTCAGTATTCTCTAATTTCAGAACCCAGCCATCTTTCCACATACAATGTGGTAACCCTTCATGTTATTTAGACTATTCAACTCTCTCCATTCTCTCTCATCGCTGTAGCTCTCTTCATTCCACAAAAGCATTGAGCTATTGTTTGAAGTGTTACCAGACTAGTTATAAGTATGTTGCTGCTGCTACCTTCCATACTAAATTTTGTGAACATAAAGAAACTATCAGCTGCTACAGCAGATTCATGACAGAATAGTAATTTTTTTCTTCTGATATTATTTAATATTTCAGGTGACCTTTTTTCCTATAATCCTGCAGACAGTTAGTATGCCTTTATTATTATTTTTGTGACCTTTTTGAAAGCTATGTGATGCCACAGGTTGTTCACGAGAAACTTCGTTATCATCTATAGAAAAAATAAATACAAAATACACTTACAATAAAATAAATTACTCTTAAAATTATTATTGGAGATAATAAACCACATAAACCACTTTTTAGTAAATAAATATATTTGGAGCTAATAAACTGCTTTTTTCAATACTTAAGAGAGCAGTGGTGAGAAAGGTTTTTGGAAAGGTTCATAACTGTGTTTGATTATTCTGTTAAGGTTTTCTACAAGTTTTAGTCCAAAGAAGAATTTATATTCAGGAAATGTTTGAGAGCATTGTTAGGAAGAGATGTTTTACTTTTAATATGGCAGTGAGATACTGAATATTAAGCATGATATAAATTATTTGCAAAGTTTTCTTAAGAAAGTAATTAATCAGAATGAATAAAATTAAAACAATTCAGCACTAAGTTACAAAATTCCTGTATTTCTATAATACAGATATTCCAAATCTGTATTATAAAAAATTATACAGAAAACTCTTGGCTCAAATGTCATGGAGCAAAAGGCAAGTTCTGAGGGTTTACTCTTTGATTTGTTTTCTCCACCCTTGCAAGAGGAAGGGAAGTCACTAGAGAAATATCCACTTCTAAAACTGACCATTATATGTAGACTGGCTTCTGTTCTGCATTAACAACTTAAAAACAGAGTGAGTTGACAACTAGTTTGCTGATCACCAAGCCTATAGTTTTCTGTTTGTTATTTTTGAAAACAATAAATAATGATCAAAGAAATAAAAGAATAGTGTTATAAGCATACTTGGAAGCAGCAATTGCTGGAGTGGAATGAGAATTAGTTGATAAAGAAACAGAAGCAGGAAAACAAATAGCAGTTGACGTGAAATTTTCTGGTTTTAAGTAGGATTTGAATTTCAGTATAAATTCAGAATGGCAACTGGCTGATGTCAAGATGTACCCAGAGGTTATGTTATTCACTGACATTTTGGTCATAGAATGAAGGTGAAGATTGCCCTTGCCTCAAGGTTTGGGCTTATGTGTGCCCCAGGAGTTGCTGAAATCATTTACACTACTTCACATCGTCTGTGAGATAATGGCCACATCAGATTAGAATATGCCGTCTGCATGATGCAGGTTAGCATCAGCAGAATGGAGACAAAATCTTTCTATCAAAACATTTAGAAAAGGAAAAAGGAGACCAAAGCCATTACGACTTGAAAGTTAGTATCTAGAAGATGGAAACATATGTCCAAAAAGACCGAATTTTTTTCTGCTGCCATCATCAAAAATTGATGACTAGGAGCTAGAAAACACAGTAACCTCAACAGATGGTCCTGTTACACAAATTAAATTTGTGTTTGCTGTAGAAA
Organism: Progne subis subis; assembly: GCA_022316685.1. Classification (NCBI taxonomy): domain Eukaryota; kingdom Metazoa; phylum Chordata; class Aves; order Passeriformes; family Hirundinidae; genus Progne; species Progne subis. Next base: position 5,019,165 of record JAKJHU010000048.1, on the reverse strand, counting down.
CTAAACAACCTGTAGAGATAACAAGTAACAGAGTATCATAAAGAATGAAAGAAATTCCTATACAACCTGAGTCACAGCTTTCAATCTGTTTTTTGAGGCTTGTTTTCTTGGCAGTTGTTTGCTTTATGGGGAGGGTGAGGGTGGTTGAGACCTGTCTTTTAATTTTATTTTAAAATAGTATCATGTTTGAAAGATCAGTCTCAAGGAGCTACTTGCCCTCATGTATAAATCAATATAGAGCTTAAGAGAGATGCAAGCAAAGAATTCATAATTATGAGATCATATAAAGCATTATGAAGCCTCACTTCCTTCGAAGTACAAGTCTGATAAAATAATTAAGTGGCTTAAGTAATAAGGAAGATGACTACCAAAGTCAATCAAAACCCTTTAAACTGTCATTATAATCTATTTTTGATTTTAAACTTCAACTATTTTCTGTCCATCTTTCTGCTGCTACTGCAGAAAGTATTGGTAGAAGACACATCCCATTTTATTTGTCTTTTTGATGCTTTAACGAAGTGTTCCTTTCTGGCATTACAGCAGATTTCAGTTGGTGAAATAAACCAGAGTTTCCTTGCACTGTCATTAAAGCTCTTTCTGTATATCAAATGAAAGATCTTCAAGGCTGGCTAGGAAACCACTCTTCAAATTCCCTGAGGAATGTTTTATCTATTCTCTGATATAGTCCAAATATACAGAATAGCCTAACACCAGAATTTGGAACAAAAAACAAACAAACCAAACCAAACCAAACCACCACCACCCAAAAAAAAAACCCAAAAAACCACCACCACCACAACAGTGGTGTGCTATGTTTCTGGTGTCTTGTCATAATTTGAATTCTATACATCTAGCTGTCCCAAACCCAACAGTACCTTAACAAAAAATAAAATTAAGCACATCAAGATATGACATATATTAATATTAGCTGTTTCTACTTTTTTTTGCTACAAAGGAAACTGAAAGAAACAGTACTAACATTAATTAGGACAGAGCTGAACAGTAGGAACAAAAAATTGATATAGCAATGTATAGAGAAGTTTGCTTCTAAAAAGCATTGTTTAGGATTTACAGTTCCTGTTTTGGATTATGGGAAGAGTGGATGTCCAAGCTCTTTGAAAACCAGTCCAATTCTCTTAGGAGTCTGAATCCAAACTATTAATGTCTAGAGCCATAGAAAACCTTGATTTCTGGTAACAGTGACTTCACTAGTGCCCAGAACTATACCTTTATATTAGAACTATAATATCCAAAAATAACCCATAACAAGATTTACAGACAGAAAATAGGCTGAATGAAATCAAGTTAAAAATAAAACTGTGGAGCTTGTGTTAATATGAAGTTTTGTAGGACTTATTTCTCACTCTCATGAATCCCTTGTTACTTTTTAGAAGATTGTTGAAAAACTCAGCATTTCAATGGTATCTGATCTCAAAAAAAAAAAAAAAAAAAAAAAAAAAAAAAAAAAAAAAAAAAAATCAGTTTGTGTATTTTTCAACAAGTATTGAAGATGTAGTCAAACTATCAGAAATCCTAGTCACTTGCACAAGATATCACAAATTGAACTACTTGAAAATTCTGCAGTGTGTATGTTGCGGGTTAGATTTGTTTCTTTTTTAATTATAGATTTTTTTTATTATTATTTTTTTTTTTTTTTTTTTTTTTTTTCCCCTCCCATAAGCTGCTAGGAGACTAACAGCTGGGTACCTGTGGGTGCTTGACCAAAACAAAGAAGTGGCCAAAAGTCGGGAGAGGACTGTAGCATTTGAGCTACATTTCTTTTGTCTCTGAGAGTTTCCCTTGGAGGGAGAGGATAACGAGGGTTTTGGGGGCAGGTAAAGGACTGGGCGAGAGGCAGCTACCCTCTTTGCTCTTGGCATCAGAGGGAGGAGAGCCAGGCTATTGCTTGCTGCAGGAGAAGTTCACTGTCACCACCAAGGCCAGTCCTGGGAAATCTATCACCATCTGCTTGTGTGCCCTGGAACTCTGAGCTTCCCTTCTCCTGCCCTGCTGCAGCTGGGCTTGCCCTGTCCCTGTCCCTCCACCAGTGCTGCTTCAGCACTACTCTGGGATTTTTTTTTTTCCTTTTTTCTTACACTGTACCCCCACACTCCCCTGCCCTGTTGGGACATCCCTGCCATTCCAGCTACCACTGCGGAGCTTCTGATTTATCTCATCCACCAGCCCTGGATTTTACACCATTCCAGCTTGGTACTCTCAGAGTCCTGCAGGGGTACCGAGATCAGACTGCCCTCAAGCCCTCAAACTTCCTGTTTTATTATTAACTTCTGTTTTATTATTAATGCTGTAATTGTTGTTGTTTGCTTGCCTTGTTATACATGCTAGTAAAGAACTGTTATTCCTATCCCCATATCTTTGCCTGAGAGCCCCCTTAATTTTTAAAATTATAATAATTCAAAGGGAGGGGACATTCCAAGGGAGGCCCTGCCCTACCTAGCAGACACCTGTCTTTTCCAAATTAAGACAGGGTATTTCAGATTGATATAACCAATACAGTAAATACTGTCAGGTGAGGAAGCATCTCAGAAAAAACTCTACCATTACTCAAGAGCAGTCTTTGATATCTTAGTTTAAGGAAGAGACAGGAAAAGTAACTCACATTGGGCTACATGCATTGTAGAAAGAGATTCCTTGAGATCATTTACTTTGCAATAAGCTATTTCTTTCTCACAGCCTGAAAACATATGATTAAAAATGATTTGACACAGACTTGATTCAGGTACTACTATGTTTAGATGAAATTAAAGCTTTGGATGCCTTTAACAGAAAAAAACCCTGAGCAGTAAATAAACTGGTGTCCTCAGGCAGGTGAACAGTTTAAGGCAGCTTCATCTGCCTTAGAAATATTTGAGTGTTCTGGTTCTGTGCTAGTTTGTAGACTAGGAAGCGCAGGCCATTTTTCATATGCATAATACTTGGTTAATTAATATTGATATAGTTGCAGATAACTCTTCAACTCAAGCTTTTTAATAAGGATGAGAGCAGTTTATGGATTTATTAATGTGTAAGTAACTGAAAATCAATCCTCTATATCATCAGATTTGATATCAACAATACAAGAGGTAAACCATGACATTAAATGTTTAAAAACAAGAAGGTGACAGCATCAGGAAATTTGTGCCACTGTGAAACTAAAGCTGAGCTACACTGAAACATAACAGAGGTCTTGAATGTATAAGTGATACTGAAAGAGAGACAATAAGGAATACATCTTCCATAAAGTTTCTTAGGGTGATAGAAGTTATGAGCCTGGCTTGCCCAAAAATATTAATATATATACAGTTTTCTAGGCTGGTGAAATCTAAAATTATGAGACAATTGCTACTGTACTTAATTAAACAATAAGTGGTCCATATCTGTAGGAATTTTCAGAACATGCAAAGCAAAAGCAGTACTGAAGTTCATGTCAAAGATTAGCTTTGACATTATTAGGCTTATTTGAAAAAACACGCACACAGGCATCTTAGACGTACTTAAGAGAACTTGGAAACAATGTGAAGTCAGGATTCTTTCCAAACCAAAAGGGTGTGTGGGAATTAAAGTATTTTACCACCAACCTATCAACCTTAAGAAAACTGTTACGGAAGGAAGATTTTCTGCTGTCTTTCTTGAAATAACACCTAAGGCTAGTCATCTGTTGCTATAGATACAACTTAGTCAAATAAAAGTAGGAAGCCTGGAGATATATAACCACTCAAAAATGCTTTGTTGAGGCTGTATTGGGTTACTAGAGACATCGTGACAGTCAGAATTTTATATGTGTGCCTCATTTAGTTTCAATGTTTCCTGGTTTTGTTTTCCTTATACAATTAAAAGAATTCTCTAATCCATTATTGTGACTTATACCCTTAAAAAGGAAAATAACAATACTTACATTTACTATAAACCAGTTGTAAATACTGCTTGTGTGCCTTGGTCTCCTTTACCTTCAGATCTAAAAGGTAATTTTAGCCAACCCAGGTGTCTTAGTGTAGAGATATTGATATTTAAATATCAATACTGATATCTAGTGATATTTAAATACCTAGCTATTTTACTGCTAGTTAATTAGTTATTTCTGATGTTCCTCTCTGGCTTTATTTTCAACCCATATATCTTCAAATATTTCTTAGAAAAGATACACACTTGAAAAAAAAAAAAAAACACAACTCATATGTGTAGGTTTAACTACTTGTTTTCTTTACACTTAGTACTTGAGTTCTACTTATAATGTAAAGTGATTAAGGCAGAAGATTGTCAGGCAGGATTTCAACAACTTGCTTGTTCATCCTGAGGCAAAGAGGTGCTACAGATTGCCATTACAATGGTAGCTGCAATGTTACAGTAGTTATGCTAGAACTCTACAGCCAGAAAATAATGAGGGGAAAGCACTTCCTTGGCTAGTAGGAAATTTCTCATCTCTTGCCAAGCCGAAATAATGTAAGGATTAGAAAATTTCTTTCAAATGTGGCAGAGCCAGATTTTGGTCTGCAATCAGCCAGTTCTATTTCTATTCCTAGATCCTATTTCAACCTATTTTCAAGTTAATAATGTCATCCCAGATCCATTGGGATGGAAATGAGCTCATATATCAAGCCATTTAAATGGAAATTTCTAAATGCATATGACAGCATCCAACTAGATATTTGACTGGATTTGCTAGACATAGATATCTAGTGCAGAGTGAAATGTCTTAAGAGATCCAAGAAATCCCCAGAAGGCTGGCAAATATGACAGTGATCCAAGTGGTAGTCTTGTTCATTTCTGGAGTGCAAGTGGAAGTTTGGCAGATATTCTGGATATCTCAAATAAAGCTGTAAGTCCAGGTTAGAACAAAATCACACATAAATTTATACCTTAGAATAAGGTGAATAGCATTCTCTCTTCCAAAAGCCATGCCCAGTGCTTATCAGCTCATCTGAACCTGAGACATATTTGCTCTATTATACAAGCTTAAACACATATTTGTGCAAAGACATATCTATACACCTACAATTAGATGTGATTTTAACACATCTGTCTCGGTAGACATACAGTATTTTCTGGCACATTTTGAAACTTCCTGTGTTCATCCACACACAGAAAGGACATTTGAAACACAGATTAGTAGTTAATGGTATCATAATGACTCCATCCTAACTATATACAATTTTCTACTATTTTTTTATTTTAAAATAAATTGAAAATAGAAGAAAAGGGAATAATTTTTCATGTTCATATTGACACATAAAATTTTGTTTGCCATAAAATTTTAGTTCTATAAATGGTGCTTATTTTTCTTAGATTTGCTTAATTTAGTGCAGTAGCATTAAATAATATCCTCTCAACAGAAAGTAGAAATAGCTATGTAATCTTCCAGATTACTTAGACCCCACACTACCTAAAATACAATGCATTGCTTACTTATCTACAAAATTCTTACTAGAAACTATGCTAGTTTAGTTTATATATTCAGTTACATAATTTTATAAACAAATAGAAATACAAGGTGTTGCATTGGAAATATTTTCAATAAACATCCTGGTTTTCTCTTATCTTAGCAACAACTCATGGATGTGAAAGCTAATACTAAAATTTTATTCTACAAAAAACCCCAGATCATGTAATCTGTCACCCATTTTATGAAGTGTTGTCCATATATATATATATATATATATATAATAAGACATAATGGAAATTAACTTGCTAACAGTGGAAAAAAAACCAACAGTATCCAGTAATACATTTTAAGGAGTTCTCAAGTAGTTAATTCATTGTAAAGGCCAGCATATTCATACTCTGATTCAGAGTTTCTTCTGTAGTTCTATCTGAAGGTTATCTCATAAAGAAATTTAAATTTTTACATACAAGCACATTTTGTTTATTTTCCTGAAATTTCATTTTAATACCTTCCCCCCCACACACCCCATTCCTCAGCATTGGTAAAAGATAAGATGTAGGCAATTGCTAGTCAGAGACATTAATAAAAGTCAGGAGAAGCCAAAGGTAACTTCCATAAGACTAACTTGATTTATTCCATACAGACATTTTTCCATATGTTTTATTCTATGTTTGCTCTTTTCTTGTACTTGCTTTCCATATGGCAATCCCTCCTCCCAAAACCTGTTCCCCTCTTTCAGTAACATCTGAAGTTTTTGAAGAATGAATGAAAATGTGGGTCTACTGTTTAGATATTTGTAATTATGAATTTGTGAGGACTGGAACAGATAATGAAACTGCCTATTTCACTGTGTAAATAATAGTAAAAAAGATATTTTAAGTTTATTATCATTCAGGTCATACACCAGATTACAGTCTTCATTCAAAACATTGAAGTACATGGACAAGACCAACATGTAGACTGAAAAAAGAAAATTCATTTATGGTAACAAATGAACCACTGATTCATGAGAAGAGATACAAATTAAGAAATACATACTTGTATTCATCATTAAAGATGGCTGTCTTCTATCAGGTCATAAGATGGCAATCATGCTTTTTGAATAAACAGCCCTTTACTTACTGCTTCACTTTCCGTAATTCCTCCTGTGTAGATTACTACTACATCTTCCTTGAATTTCATTCTCTGATTTTGATTCAGCTTATGATTCTGTCTCAGAGTGTGCTAAACTTCAGTGTGGCATCCTCATATGTCATATCAATAATCTCAGATATTTTACATCATCCCATATTCACCTGGGTTTTTTTCATATTTTGTGACCATTATGTTCATCCTATTTTCCTAACATATTAATTTACTTTTGGTTTTAATTCAGCATTATTATTCATTTATTCCACCACATTTTTAATGTTGTAGGCCAAAGTTGTGTCATCAGATTTCTGTTATAGCTTACAAGATTACTACTTATTTCTTATGAGAAAATAAAATTTTTATTGAATATCATGTTACAGCAATTTTTTTTTCCCTGTCCATCCTAGCCTTGAACACCTCCAGGAATTAGGCATCCGCAACTTCTCTGGGCAACCTGTTTTGAAGTGTGTCTCGCAACCCTCACAGTAAAGAATTTCTTTCTAATATCTGATCTAAACCTACCCTCTTTCAATTTAAAGCCATCACCTCTTGTCCTGTCTCTACCTGCCCTTGAGAAAAGTCTCTCTCCAGCTCTCTTTCAGACACTTTCTATGTACTGGAAGGTGTTATAAGGCCTCCCTGAAGCCCTCTCTTCTCCAGGATGAACAGCCCCATCTCTCTCAGCCTGTCTGCATATCAGGAAACTGATCTAGTGGAGGAGGCAATCATGAGTATCTATAAGGTCACTTCCAAACCAAAGCATTCTACAGTTCTGTGAATATTTCCCTTGGCAATAAGTATTCTGTTTCCTGCTTTCCCTCTTGGTCTGGCAGTGTTCTCAGGTGTCATATGTATTGTTTCTACTCAAGTGCTAGTTCTGTCTCTCAAGTGTCTTACTGATTTCCTGTCCTTTTATACATCTCAAATACCTCTTTCTTTTAACTGATAGTTCAGTGTTTCTCAGAATGGCAGACACAGTTAAACCACTTCACTTCTAGTCAAACAGAAACACAGATTTTAGAAAACATGCTTTAAGATATTAACTCCCCCCATAAACTTAAAAAAAAAAAAAAAAAAATCAATTTTCAAGTCATTTAAGATGACCTACTTGGTTCATCTTCTGAATATGAAAAGGCAATTGATCAAATATCCCAATTCCTTTTTTTTCCTTTTCTCCAGGGAAATGCTATCTTTTGAAAATAATCCACACTCTGAGCAACAAAAGTTGTCAGCTGACAGTGATCCCAACAAGTTATTTCCACACTGGCAATAACTCTGACAGCAAAGACTTCTTTATATTTACCAGTCGCTGTGTGGCCTAAGAAACTTAAAACTCTAAAAGACCTGGCAAAAAGAACAAAGTAAAAAAGATTGAGAAGTGATTAGAAAACAGCTAACTAAAAGCTAGTTGTGGTACACACTTTCTAACTTGGGACTGGAAAAATCATCTAGGATGTTTTTGAGGCTTAAAGTGAATGGCAATAATTCTAACCTACCTAGTGTGTTTATATACCCATTATATTTGATTGAAATAAAAAGCCACTTGGAGATGAAAATTCATCTCACATATTTCAGATGGAATGGGTTGCCTTGAAAGAACAAATCATGCTTATCTTTTTCATTTAGTACAAGGTAACTTAGACAAATGGCCTAGATTGTACTTACCTCTCAATGACTAGAGTTTAGGTAAAATGAATTCTTTATGACTTCCATGATGTGAGCAACATTCTGGAGAACACTGAAGTATCCCAGGAAATTACTTTTTGCCATGAATATAAACAATTTTAAATCAAGAGCAGCAGGCACAAAGGTATGTTAATTTTTTTTATAAAATCTAATGATTTCCTTTCTCTGTCTGGTTTGAACAATATTTTTCCTTAAAGTTTCTATTTTTTAACAAATTATTTATCTGTGCATTCATTATTTCATTAATTGCATATTTTTATTTTTCCTTTTTTTTATTATTATTATCTAATGACTGGCCTCACAGGACCACCATTAAAATACTGCACTGGATCCCAAGACAGATGGCAATAGTTTGTTGAACACTATTTCCGGAATTTCTTATGGTGATGTGTGACCTCCAAAATCTTAAGACAAACAAAAAAATCAAGACTAATTCAAATGAATTGTGATAACTAAATAAACAAATATACACACACACACGTGCAGAAAGAAAAATCTTTTTCTTCTAGTTTGTGAGCCTATGGTGAGCTGAAGGTACTTTGGGGATGTAGCAGGAAACTACAATACTACTCTTTAAAGTAGCAACACTTTAACCTGAAAATTATCTCTAAAAACATACAAATGCAGTAGCTATGACAAGGGAAGAGGCATTAAAATTAACAAGCAAAACAGGTTTAAAATATCTTGAGGTTTAATATTATATGAATGGCCACAGCAATCACTTTCTTCTAGCAAAAAATAACTAAAGTAATGAAGCAGCTGCACATACTACAGCTATTGTTTATAGTATCAGAAAAGAAACTTTTTCATTGTCTTTAGGATAAAATAAAGGTCTTATACTGGCTGTATTTATTCCTCTGACTACAGCAAATTCTGCTTCAGGCCTTTAATATATCATATATGTTGAGGAGAATCATTATCTGAGTGACTTGTTAATTAATTAAACTTTTTTTTTTTTCCCCCCAGGTATAAAACATTCTGTTTCATATAGAACCAATAACATTGTTAATGTTCAATAATCGCAATATGGTTTTCCTGTTACAAAATGAATAGTATTACTCAATTTCTGGCCCTCTTTAATTATTCAAACATTAATAATAATTTTTTATGCATTAATCTTGAGGTAATATGAAGCAATAATTGACTCATACTGATATATTAGTATATCATCAATATTTTAATTTTGACTAGAATTATGTTTTGAATGACTTGAAACACAAGAATAATTCTGAAATTAATTTAAACAACATTGGATTATACAACTTTCACGTATAAAGTACACTTCCAAGTAACCAGCTTTGTTTTTGTTTGCTATCTTCTTGTCTACATCGGAAATATTGAGAAACGCAGATCTGGTGAAATTTGAGCTTACACAAAACATAATCTCTTGGGCCACTCCAACAGTTATTAAGGTGGTTGAAGTTCCTTACCAGGACAAGGGTAGGTAAACCTCAGACTACTCCTCTCGGTGTCGAGAGGGCCTCATTCAGTGTGTTTGCTGATCAGGCAGCCTGTAACAAACCCCCACGACAGCATCACTTGACTCTGTGCTCCCTTTTACCCTGACCTGTAGACTCTCGGTTGGCACCTCATCTATCCACAGACAAAGCTCCAGGCACTCCAGCTGATCATTGATGTTGTTCCTTGTCTGCCTTGCCTTGTCCTTCCTCAAGAGCCAATATTTTTCCATTCAACACTACAGTCATAGGAGTCATCATACAATGTTTCTCTGATGCCAATAAGATCATAACCCTGCAGGCAAGTGCATGTCTCAAACATCTCTTACTTATTCCAGTGCTATGAGCATGGGTATAGATGCATTTAATTTGGGCCCCCGATGACAATGATTTTTGACCGAGAAGATGAAATTACTTTATTCTGCTCTCCTGCTGACCTGAAATCCTTCCCCTTGCTCTGGGCTTATGGTAGCACTGGGACATTGACACATACATGTATTTTTCTGAGGGGTTTAAGATGAACAAAAGCAAGAAAGGAGCAATTGTAGCTTCACAAGATGAAAATATGACGTTCTACAGCTTTGAACTTCAAGAACTGGAAGAACTGAAAGGAGTAAATTTTACTCAGCAGGAGAACATTCTGATGAAGACTACTATTTTAATTAATAACAGTCAAATAATTTCCGTGTAAAAGTATCTTTGATGAGGGAATCAGCATATCTATATTTAGTCTAGAATTATGTATCTTTTCTTCTGTAAGCCATAATATTATTAGACCTTGCTTCAGGGTCCATCAGCTCATTCTTTAGGGAATTGAATTTGTTTGGCTGTGTGTTAGGTGGAAAAAGAGCTATGAGAGAAAGCCAAAAACAGAGAACAAAGAAGACAGGGAAAAAGTTTCCTTTCATACTGTATTCACTTGTCAGGATCTTCTTTATTAGAAGTTGAAGAATGACATGTAAGCATAAACACTTCCTGTCCCATCTTGTCTTCTTTATTAGTTCTTTTTTTAGAGACTTTCTCTATTGCAGAGGATTGTTGTAGCATTTTGGCCACTTAAAAGACATAGAATTTGGTTTCTGTGATTTATGTTATTTTTCCTGAAGTGTTCTAAATACAAGAAAAAATTTAGGTGCCAGAACTATTTTGTCACATTATAGCTAAGAAGAAAAGATCAAGTTTATGACAGTCCTTACTCTAAAGCTAATAAAAAAATTCCCTGAAAATGTATTCTCAGTGAGATAGTGAGTTGAATTAACTAGATAAATAAATAGTTTTAAAGTCCAGGACACATATTTGCATGCAATTTCAAGGCCTTTTCTGTGTTTAAACCTATAGAATAATAAGTTCTATCGTACTGTCAGTGGAGTCCAATATGTTTTAAGAAATAGGACTCTAATCTAAATAACTTTGTACCTTTTTAAATAATGTAGTAGTTGCATTTCAATTATACAGCTCGGTAAAAATCCTTCAGGATCTTATTTTGTCAAAAATTGTCTTTTACTACCATAAATAGATTACTGCCTCCTAATTTATAAATATTGCACTTTTCTGCCACGTAAGTGACTGAAGAAATTTAGCTAAACCTCACTGTACAAAAGTGAACCAAAAAACCCATTTTCTTCTTTGGATAAAAGGCCTTCTCTCTGTGTGAGACTGCAGACAAAATTAAAATTTGCAAAATTCATCAGCTTATGAGACAATTTTCTCCTTGGCAGAGGTAGAGTAGGCCTCACTATTTACCTACATACTCATATGGTATGTATCTCTTATAATTTGTATTAAATTATCTTATTTCTACTGAGCTAAAATTTTCATCTCCAGTAAAGATGAAAAACCTGGAATAAAATTGCAACTACACTCTAAATGAAAAGGAGGTACATTGTGGGGAAAATTGTCATTGTTACTAAGGATATCTTCCTTAAGGCTGGGGTCTCCAGATAATATTTCTACCTTTGAGTTCCATCTTCGTTTTGCCTTTGCTTCTCTTAGCTGACTGTGAGACGTTGTCCCTACATCTGTTGGCCAATTTGTTTCTCTGCCTTAACTGGACTGGGAAACTGAACCAGCCAAATGGAAAAAAACAAAACAATACAACCAACCAACCCCATCTGCCCCCCCAAAAAACCCCAAGCCATTGAAAACAACCACAGTTTCCTGATTTAGTTCGGTATATGCCTGCATAAAGAATTTCAGCTGGAATAGCAGAAGATGCTTTAGAAGAATAAGAACAAGCAACCAGAGAAAACTAAAGGCCATGGTGCCTAAAAGCAGTGCTGCCATCAAAGAATTTCAAGTGGAGTAGTGCCATCAATACAGACATTGTTGTATCCCCTTTTACCTGTTTTCCTCCTAATATCTTGTTATTCCACTTTATAATTGTGCCACAAACACCGAGAATAATTAACCTGAATTTTGGTCTAAACCTAATACATTTCTTGTTTAAACAGTTGCATTACAGCATAATTCAAACTTGAAACACTTCTAATCTGTAATCAGTTTAAATTACTACTTCTGTTTCAGATCTGGAGAGGAACTTTTGTGCTGGCAGCTGGTTTATTTTTTCCACCTATATCCGTCTAATAAAATTAGAATTTATTTCTATTTATGAAAGAAAAAGTCTCTTTCCAAAATTTCTGCAGCTGAGAAGTTTCTAAATTGTTTCTTGTTTTGCAATTTGATCAATTCAAGAGAAAGAAAAAATCTAGATAAGTTTTAGATCTTAATAACAGTTCAGTATAAAGGAAACAAAAAGTATGTAAGCTGTCATATCCTGTGCAGACACAATTAAAACAAAGTTGATCATAAAGTTGGGACTGATTTCAGAAAGCTAAATTAGACATCAAATATATTTTGTATGTGTACACATATATACAGACATTCTAAAATATGTGTATATATAATAATGATTTTAACTGTATTAGTTTATACACACAATCTTTCCAAGAATAATTTACCTTCTTTGAAGTTAAAAACAAACAAACAAACAAACAAACACAAAAAAAACCCCTGTCTTGTATGGCAAGTCCATCCTGCAAGGCTTCTAAGCTTCTGTTGTTAAAAAAAAAATAGCATGATGACTGAAAAATTAAATTACAATGGCTAATATTTTTAGACATTGCAACCTATCTGGTACTAAATCTACTGCTTGATGAAATTTATCTTCTCAACTTGATATCAGGTCTCGAGCCTGCCACACTAATGATTTTTGCACTTCTGGATTACATGTGTATGTGTACACATATATGGCCACAACAGTTCCCTAAAGATTAGAACTGCTCTCAATTTTATGCTTATGATTTATTTAGAACTGTTATGGTTGAAAGGGACCTCAAAGATCATCTAGTTGCAATTCTGTTGCCATGAGAAGGGACAAATTCTTTTAAATGATGTTGCTCAGAGCTCCATCCAGCATGCAGCCTGGCCTTGAACATTTCCAGGGACAGGGCATCCAAAATTTCTCTGGGCAGCCTGTTCAGTACCTCACCACCATCACAGAAAAGAATTTATTCCTAATATCTAATCTAAACTTACTTTCAGTTTGAAGCTATTCCCCTTGTCCTGTCACTACATGTCTTTGTAAACAGTATTTCTTCATCTTTCTTGCAGGCTCCCTTCAGGTACTGGACAGCCATAATTAGGTCACCCTGAGTTGTCTCTTTTCCAGGCTGAACAATGCCAATTCTCTTAGCCTTTCCTCATGAGAGGTGTTCTATCACTGACTCCTACAACAGAGGGGTTCAAGGTTTGCTCTAAGGTTACAAATTAATCTTCTATTTTCTTCTAGATTGTCATTCATTAACAGTGAGAAGCAGTCAGACATCTGGGAAAGTCTTGAAAAGATCTTCATAGAGTTCATAGAAAATCAGTGCTATGCTGTGAATCATTGTGCTCCACAACTATGACAAGCCTATTCCAAATAAAATATAATGATGTTCAATAACCTTAAATTTGTCTTTAATTCTATTCTAATTCTCTACTTTCTGGAATAATGTCTATTGCCTTCCTTTTTCTCTTTTGTGGTATTGGAACATTTGAATGAGAGGAAAGTATATCTGAAATACTGACTAGAAAAGTTACTGTCATTCTAGTAAAGTGATTTTTAAAAGTCCTATGTAAAACTGCCTCAAGAACTTTGTTTATTGAATAGTAGCTGGCAGATAAACATACAATACAGTTCTCAGAGTTGTGCAAATTTTAAGTCTATTTGATAGAACAGATATAGACAAGAAATGATAGATGCACATATTCTAATATATTTAAAGAAATATGGTTATAGATATAAATACTACATCCAGTTTCTGGATGTTCTACCTACCACAAAATAGTCTCAAGAAGACTCCCAACAAACATCATTTATCGGAGTAATACAAGGCAGCAAAGAAGAAGTCTTAAGATTAACATATTTTTGTTACATTTTCTATGCAAAAAAAAAACAAAAACAAACCCACCCAAAAAAAACCCCAAACAAACAAAAAAAAACCACCCTTCAAAATTAAAGCAAACACTGACAACTGGTCAAATTAAGTAAAATTCACACAAAATTAGCTGATTATTTCCATGTATTGTTGCCCCTAAATTTTTGGGTTCATCCAGTTTATAACTTACACTGTGACCACATTTTAGTATGTTTCTAGAGAATGCCACACATTTTACATGTGAGCATAGAACATTTCCTTGAGCTAAATGTTTTCCTTGCAGTCTTGAAACAACTTTTTTTTTTTTTTTTTTTTTTTTTTTTTGGTCTACCCCATGGATTCCTAATTATTTATATAAACATTGGAGCATATTAATTTCTCTTTAAATCATGTGGTTAGCATAGTGTCAGTGAATATATTACATTTTAGACTCCTAAAAATTAATATTAAAGCTACATATAGACTCTGTCATGCTTAATTAATGATAGAGGAAACAGAACCTGCAAACAGTCTTTCACAATCAATAGCATTTTGACTTACTGAAAAGTCATTTTCAAAATAAGGAATTATTGAAAAATCTTCTTTACAAGTTTCTATCCATCAAACTATAAATTATTTATATTTTCCTTGTATACACTGGGCTTGTCAAATAATGCAAAGTGTCTACCATTCACAAAATGATTAAAAGAAAAATATTTAACAACTCTGGAAAGGAATGTAACATTGTCAATTTTAAATTGGGGAATTCAAACATTTAGTGCTGTACTTTCAGTCATTGTAGAAAGGTCATCCCAGATGGTGCAGATGACGCACATGGCAAATGAGAAGGGAGGCAGAGAGCAGGTTTGAAGATAAGAAAACACCTCATCAGTAAGTCTGAGTGGCATAAAAATACCTTAAAAATCATTATGCTATTAAGTTATACAAAACAGAACACTCCCCTGGTATGCTGCTTTCTTCTTTAAGCTACAGCAGATGTATTAATTCAAAAGTGGCTTTACGCAAGTGGTAGAAAGAAGAGAAATGCAGGAACATTATTACAAATTGACAATGAGTGGATCTATTGGCTGGATATGACATCACAGGGTAATGGCCAGGGTGAAAATATAACCGCTGTGTTTTGCTTTGAATGGAGGGTGAACTGAAATGTAAATATAAAAATATTACTACTTCTCTGTTAAAGTCTGATGTGAGTTATACAGGTGCCCTAGAGCCTTGGAACCATCTGGGTACTATGCTAGCTTGACAGGCTATGGGCAGAAACAATTGTCCTGCCAAGAAAAATAACTGAAAGCAATCTGTGTTTTACAAGCCTGAAAAAAATAGCATAGCTTATTTTTCAAGTGCAGTCCTCAGTTCATTATAACATTCTGTTGTTTAACAATATTATCTGACTCCATGTAAAGCAACCAATTAAAGAAGCTAGATAGGAGCCCTGTGTACATCAGCTTCAGGCTGTAATTTGTCCTAGAAATCAGATAGAAATTGATGTAAACTGATATAAACACAACTGCATCTCTTCCACTGGTTATTCTTTTTACACCCCCCTCCTCCATCTCAAGAGATCAGGTATGGCATTGTCATAATTTTTAATGCACTTATTCTAAGACTTTTTTTTATTATCATGAATGGAGTATGTGCCTTGAGGCTATTGACTTGATACTTGCCTCATAAAAACTGCCACAGCTACACCAATTTAGGGTTTGTTCTTTACAGATGATTTTTCTGTTATGACTCTTCTGTCATTTAATTTCTGCTACAGTGAAGTTCAAGTACGTCTTTCTGAAGAACATGTCCTTCTCCACAAGCAATAAGCTCAAGATTTTTGGAGAATATAATTAGTTATATTAATATTAATTGCATTTAAACAATTCTGGCTGCGTCTTGAGCCTTATGAATATTCAGGAAAATTAGTTCCTTGACTAAAAATATTTTTTAAATATAAATCTTACAGATATTTCAGAAAAACCATATCTATTGTTACAGAGTGGAGAGAGGCAGCCCATTTAAAAGACATTGAGGAGATATCTTTTAGAATTATAGGTAACCTAAGAATTTATAGTGGAATCCTTTTTTTCCTGGGGACTATTTAAATAAGAAATCTGAAACTTGGAATCTTACTAGAAATTATGTATATTTTCAGGGTCACCTATGACTATTTCTAAAATTTTTCTGCAAGCTTTTGTCATGCTTCAATAGAAGCCTGGGTCTAAAGATGAGAAAGTCTCTCTGTATTATGTAATAAAGTTCCTACAGTCCTGCTAAATTAAGTCAATATGAATTGTTCCAGTTCATTCTGTAGATCAAGCCCAAGGCTCTGTTTACTCATGTTTCTAAAAAATTAGATGCAATTTATAACAATGTAATTTTTTTATTTTTTCAAAGATTTTTTTTTTTTTTTTTTTTTTTTTTTTTTTTACATCCACTGCATTGTACTGTATTATTTTGCTTCCAAATTTTAGCACACCATTACTTTTCCCTTTTACACACAGTTCACTTGGAAAGAAACGCAGAGCAACTAGAGAGAATGAAACAAATGTTCTGAGAGCTGGAGGAGCTCAGATGTACAGGAGAAAGAAATGTAAGTTTTAGAGTCCACGTAATGGCAGTTAATATGTAATGAATACCATGGCCACAGAGTGTGGACCTGCTCTCAACATTCCTTTCCAAAGATACATAACATTGATATCGCTGTTGTCTTTTCATATCTGAAAGAGCAAAGGGGAAACTGTGCTGGTTTCACTGCCAGGTGGATGCAGTACATCTCACAATTCTCTCTTTTGCAGTTCATGTTCTAGCCATGGTTGAAGAGAGCCTATTCATCTTTCCAGTAGGCATTTTTCTCTATTACCATTGTACCTCTAATTGATATCACTTTTCAAGTCTAGATACTGCATTATCTTTCCTCCTACTGGCAGTCTGTTATGCTGTGTTCCTGTAGAAATCTTTTATTTTTTTTCCTGACTTTTATTTTTCCTCCATTTTTCTTCTTACAGTGGGTCTATTTTTATTTTTTTCTTTTATTTCCTGTACTTTGTTTATATTATATTTAACTTTTGTTATAATGTTTTGTTATCTCCTGTTTTATTAAAGCATGCAATCATCAAGGCTCCAATTGCATTTTGGGGGTTTCTAAGCATAAGCTGACACTGGATGATGAGCATCCTACTAGAAGAAAGTATTTTTCTCAGATTTCTGGTCATTATAATCTTCAAACCTCAGTATCTACACTTTTTTTTTTTTTTTTTTTTTTTTTTTTTTTTTTTTTTTTTTTTTTTTTTTTTTAATGCAAGTCACATTTGTTGAGGCTCTTTAACTTCTTTTCTTAAAAGAACCAAACCAGTTCTTTCACATATTAGAGTTTTTAAAACAGTATAGACTTATAAAGTCTATAAATAAATTATGAATGTCCCTTCTTATTAGCAGCAAAGAATATTCAGATTTGCTGCAAGTACTCCAACATGTCTGCAACAGCGCAGCTGATGCAAATATTTTATTTGAAGATGCAAGTGATTTGCTGAAAACAAAATTAAATTACAGTATGCAGTTGATCCAAGTTGTAACTGGAGATCTGAAGTTACAATCTACTCTGTGTGTAATTGAAATATTGAATAAATAAATGTAGATAAAGAGAATGTTGCAAAGTAGAAACAACACGCTAAAAAAAACAAGAGTTTTAAAGACATATAGAAAAAGTGATGTATTATTCTTTTATACTATCTGCCTGCTAGTCTCCTTGGTTTTAAAAAAAATTAAATCTGCTTTAAAAATTGGTGTTTGAAAGGAATGAGAAAATTTCCAGGGGTTTGCTGCTCAAATCTCTACTGGAATTGCAGTACTACTTGCAGGTTCCATCAAAAATTACGTCTGAACTAGATGCTATGTCAATATACAGGGTGACATTTTCTCTTAAAGATTTTAGAGACCTTTATAAGAATATACTAACTTCCTCAAGCTTAGCAGCCTGATATTCTTGTCTTATATTCGTCTAGAGCAAATGCCCTATATTATCTGTTCAGTAGCGTCTGTTGAAACAGCCTGTTTTTATTCATCAGCTCTAAAGAAAGGTAAAACTTCAAAGTAAGAGTCTGAACAAAGTTTATATTAACTATCTCATTTGATGAGGGGTTTATCCTGTGAGCAGGACTGAAATGTGATCAAGAATCTTGTATGGCCATGAGAATGTTTACATTATAGATCACACAAATTTATTAAAAGGTATCTATGAACAGAAATTACACACAAAAATCAAACTCACTGAGTTATAATAAGTCACTCTTTCAGTCACTCAGCTCCATAGTGCATCCTCCATGACACTGCAGTAAGTTCCTACCAAATCTAAGTACAACAACATCATTCATATTTAGATGTGGCAGCAGACCTCACATTAGAGATAGAAATGAGCTGAGACACACTCTTGTTTGACGTAGTGTGCTTCATGGAGCAGCATCTCTGTCCACCTGATCTAGCCCGACACTGCGGTCATGCAGGAGACACTCCTCCGGATCCTGGGAACCAGAGGGGCAGCTAAGGGGACTTTTGCCTTGTCACAGGAGAGGGCCATGCCGATGGCGGAGGAAGGAGTCTGACTCAACTGAAGGGCAAAGTCCAAGGTCTTTATTTGGTCCCAGATAGGATATCCGAGCCTCAGGGATGCAACCCCTGCAGAGCCACCTCAGGAAAGGAGACCTGGGCTTAAATGCAGGGGAGGGACTAAGGGAGGGGACAAACAATTGTCCAATGACAGACAAGGTGGGAGTGGAACAGGGTTGGAGGGACATTCAAAGAAACTAGTAAGACTATAAAGGGAGGAACCTCTTGTGCTCCTGCCCTATCACTCGATGCCCTTACCCAAGCTTTCTAGAAGCCAGGAAGAACAATCAAATGACAGTGTGGGCTTGAAGGAGGGGACTGGGAGGAATATGGGAGGATTGACAGGGAGGAGGGGTGGGGACAAACCTTGGAACACAATATTTCTTCAGGAGAAAAGGGAGGTGCGGAACAAACCATTTTAACAAAAATAAATAACATAAAATGCAAAAATAAATAACATAGAACACAATGCAACACTTGTTTATCAGTGTGAAAAGGTCCTGATTTAGTCTTTCTCACAACTCAGCCATCCTGACTCCAACTACAGCCTAGTTTAGGCTCGCCTTGCAGACTCTGACTGACCTCACAGCAAATCCCTCATAGCATCAATTCTCTCTACCATTTGGGCTTCTGGATCATTCCTTCAGGATCCTCCCTTAACTTACTCTCTGACCTGCCAACCCACCCTTTTATCACACTTACCTTTATTGGATATAGCTGTGCCCTATTAAGGGCAAGGTTGCTTTTGGTAATCAACATAGCTGTGACTTATCAGGAGTGAGGTTGCCTGTTATCTGTTCTCCTACATTTAGATACAGTGATATGTGGAATTAGATAAGGTCTGTAATGGGAAAACAATATATTTTATTAGATCAATTTACATGGGAAGTATTGACAGATTTTCAGATATGCTAGATTCTTTTATTATAAGTTTTAACATTACTTCATGGTCTGAAAACAACCAGACTTTAATCAAACCAATTTCCAGAGGTGATTATGCCTCAAAAAGACTGGGCTGTGTAAAGGCTACCATTCATTTAATCTACTGAGTCATTAGCCAAAGTGTCACAGATAATTTAATTGTCGTGAGAAAGAAACAGCACATGACAGGAGAAAAGAAACACTAAAACAAATGAAAACAAAAAATCAGAAAACCCTAAATTGTGAATCTGACAATTATTCAGGCTGTGAGAAGTGACAGCAAATGACCTCTCAGAAAGGTAAACCTAGATGAAAGTTGTGCTATTTGTCTAAACAAATGCAGGAAATTATTTGATGATTTTAATGACTTAAACTTTTACCTTTTAGAATTAAACAGTAAGTGGAGAGAAAGGAAAATTACAGAAGTAGTGCATTTCTTATGGGAAAGTTATTGAATGCAGGAACTGCTATGTGGGAGTTGACTTTTTGCTTATTAAGGTAATGTACCTTAATAACAAATGTACCTTAAATCCAATGAAATTCCTCTCTGAAAAGGCTTTGATGCTTTGCCTCTGAATCTATGTGCAAAGATGGATGGATGGCGCTTTTCAGTGGAATAGAATAAACTAATATCAAAGAAACTTCTACCTGAAAAAAAATATTTCTTATAACTTTATCTGCCTTTTTAACTTTTTTTTTTTTTCCTCTCTATTTTATGTCTAATACAATTTTTATAAACATGGTGTAGTGTTCTTCCATATCTGGGGACATTATTTTATTGAAATTAAATGTGAGGGTTTTGTACTGAAGAAATGGATCTTCAAGTTTCTCATGGACGGGTCTCCTATTGTGTGTAGATTTGGAAGGGAGAACCCAAAACTAGTAATCAGTATTTCTTAGTTCTTGCATCAAAACCACAACACCAGTGGATCAGGAAAGTTAATTTGGTTTCAAAAATTAATTATCTAGCTAATAGAAAATCAAGCAAAGAAAACCCCAGCCTTTACATTTGCATTGCATTTTTTTATTCTTGTTCAACTAGTCTTTTCCAGCTCTTGAAATATAAGAAAAAAATAACTAAGCTTATTCAGTATACACTCTGGCTTTCATAGTATACACAATTTGATTACTGTTTTCTTCAACTAATAGATCACCATCTTGGAAAAGCTGAGAATCATTCAGCAAGAAAACCATCAGTGATTCTACTCAGCTGATTTGTGACAGTCTTTTACATACAATAACTTTGTACAATAACTGTAAACTGTAATTCTGTAAAAAAATTACTCAGTTTTAACAGGTAAGCACAGAAATTGTTTGAACACCTTTTGATAAGGAAGCTAGTTCAAGTTTGGCCATGGAGGTTTAGATGGTAAACAATATTAATAATTCTCTTATCCCTCTTTTATATCTTTAAGAAAAACTACTCTCTGGGAAATAATGTCAGGTTTCAAAATGTAAGTTTATTTTAAGATTTTTTGAATCATCTTATCATAGGTTGATATTGATATGACTTCTTTGTAACTGCTTGATTAGAATGCTCCAGAGCTTGTTGGGAGCAAACCTTCCTCCATCAACCACCAATAAAATTGTGGGTTTTTTTTTTAAAAATTCATAAATGGAATAATTAAAATTGATCTGATCCTTTTTGAAAGCACATAAAGTATGAACAATGTTTGCTTTTTAGCAAGTAACACTTCTCATCTCCCTTGCTTGCCTTCTCTTCCTTTCCTTTTCCCCCAGATTCTTTTTAAAATCCAAAGAGAATCTTAAAATGTGCTGAAATTTTTCTTCTGTAGTTCTCCAAGGATAAAAAGGTGTACTTGAACTTGAACCATAGGCTGTAGCTGTGGCTTCTGTTGTTCTGGAATCCAAGGTTCAGAGTTGTTCACTGTCCTTCTTGGAGATTTTTTGTCTTTCTAAAATTTATCTTTGAATTATGAATAAGCTTAAGAAAAAGCAAGACAAACCAATGTTCCTTTTATGAATGCAGCTTAAATATGCAAAAAAACAGTTTTATTGTGGGGAAAAAGAAGTTCTGTTTTTCTCATTGACTTCTAAAGTAATGATACACATTCAGAAACTAAAAATAAGGGAAGAAGCCTACAAAACAAAACAGCTGAGTTTTATCAGTATTACAACTTTATGCTTATATATGTGTACAATGTTTTCATGGTTACAACAACTTAGTGGTTTTATTGATACTGCTAGTATTCTTTTTTTCTATTACAGAGATGATTTTCTATAATTGATAGCAATTTCTAACATATTCTAATTTATTCATTTTCTCAGGAATGTTCTTGTAGAGTTCCTGTTTTGAAATCCTTTTATGGAAGGATTAATTTTAGTAAGAAATTTCCATAAATATATGTTAAAGAAATGCAAAGCAGACTCAATAAAGTGATATTTTTACGTAGTAATTTTCTTCTTCGGGCAAGATACAGTTTTGAACAATGTTGATGTTAAAGTAGTCACTTCTCTATTAAAGGACAATTTAAGAATGAGGACCTAGATAAAGATCTTGGATAGGAGTAGGTATTTATGGTATTGACGGTTTGAATTTCTAAAATACAATCTTAACTTCCAAGTTTTCCTTCTCTTTTTCCTATTGATTATTTGTGTAGCAATACCCTCCAAAAGACCCTAGAGGGAAATCTTTCCTAGTTTGGAAAGCAACAGTGTCCAGGAGCTTGTGACTGCAAGAAAATGGCCTAATTGATATGGATTAAGCCAGCAATATGCATTTTCATATTCAATTCAGATTTCTAAATTTCTCCAAGCCAGGGAAAAAACAAAACAAAAACAAAAACAAACAAAAAAAAAAGCACCATTCAACTAAAACTTCTCTTACCTTAACAGATAACAGTTTGATTTCCCTTCAAAGCAGACACTATCATCACAGTGATTTATGAATTATAGAATGTATGATCATTGATAGAAGTCAAGCTCGAAAATGAGCGTTCAACAACTTACAGAAGTCACTTTGTTTTATAACAAGTGTTTTATAGGAAGGAGATTTTTAAGTCATTATAATTGAGGAGAATTTTAATGCTAAAAGCAAAGCACTATGTTCCTTGTTTCCTGAAAACTCCCTATTTCTTTAAAAAAAAAAAAAACCAAAACATAATTAAATATCAGTTACTAAAGAGTTTCATAGTTACAAGACAGATATATTTGTGTACAACAGTTAAAACAAGTTTAAATGTGGGGGTTGTTTGATTTAGGGAACAAAAATTTTTTCTATTTGCGGGTTGCTGCATTTCCCCTCATTATTTTTATGACAGTCTGATTTGTGGTCCAACTAGTGAGAAGATTGTATTCCTCACTGCCATGATTTTTGTTGTATAATGAAAGGCAAAAATCAGTATGCACAAATGTTACAGTGTGTTAATTGGGTTAATATTGTGTTTCATTTTTATATTGCAGTTTGTAATGTTTCCTCTTGGAAACTGTATCACGTGGTTTGTCCCTGCTTGGCTGCGCCCATCACCCCTCTGGAATGTAACCCAGCTCAGGGAATGTAACTCCCACCTTATTCCTGACTGGGCAGTGGCTTGTCCCTGCCTCTGGGCCCGTTCCCCCTGGGAAAAAGCCCTGGGACGGCCGAGGGCTTGGTCTCTTTGGCATCAGAACGGGGACGGGGAAGGAACTAAAGAAGTTCTGAACTAAAGAAAGCTATAATATCCACCCCCGGACAAAGAGCAGGCTCTTTTCTTCTGCCATCGACGGTCGTCTGGGTCTCTCTAAAGAACCACCACACACAAATGACAACACAGCCTTCTGCTTTTGCAGTTACTAGCTCTTGGAGAAATAAATAGTGCAATTTGTCTTTCCTCATCTTTGTTGCTGTGAATGACTTCCCTTAGAGAAAATATTTTTACCAACATCTGTTTTAAAGCATTAATTGATATTTTTGATTATGAATACTGTGCTATTGATACTTTGTGGAGTCTGAGGGGTGAAATAGAGATTAAAAATAAAGCAGGTTGGACAGGTAACAAGCTCATTATTGTTCCTATAAGAACATTCAATTCAAGAAAAATTGTGGTATGCTGCTCAGTCAGGGGTTTTTTTGTTTGTTTGTTTGTGGGTTGTTTTTTTTTTTTTGTTTTGTTTTGTTTTGTTTTAGTTTGGTTTGGTTTGGTTTTTTTGGCTGAAGGAAAGCAAACAAAATAAAAAGAATTGATGACTAAAAGATGCCTGGGCTCAGATCTCACAAATTAATCTGTCCTGGTTAAGTATTAAAAAAAAAAAACAACCCTCCTCAAATTACTCAAATTATTAGGTTGCCATGTTTTTGTAAAACATTTTACTAAAAAATACATTAGAAATTTCTTAAAATGATTGGGGAAAAATTAGCAAAAACAAATCAAGTAATAATATTTTTTTGTAAAAAAAATATTTTTTCTTCCCATTATCTACCAGAGGCAAGCATGGTCTGGCATTTGAAAATATTAATGTTGCCACTATTATTCCACTGCTGGAAGCTTCATTTCTTGTGCTATACATGTAATATATATTCTGGACCAGTGATTTCTCCTCCCACTCTTCCTTTCTAAGATCTGTCCTGCATACTAGGAAACAGATGACTAAAACAAAAGATGCAATTTTGGTGGGGTTTTTTTTTGGTGTTGTTTGTTTTTTTTTTTGTTGTTGTTTTTTTTTTTTTTTTGGAGGGGGGGTTGTGTTGGTTTTTGTTGTTGTTGGGTTGGGTTGGGTTATTTTTACAAAATTAGGAGTTATTTCTTTAAAATTAACATATTAGAAACCACATATATTTCAACTGAGTTGAATTTAAGGAAAAGCCAAAATGTAACAATTCAGTGACTTGGAAAAGATTGCTTTTGTTTTAAAAAAGCAAGAACCTGATGTGCTTAATGTGGAATGACTTTTTTTCTCAAGGGTTCAAGTATCTTCTTGGATTAACATCTTGTCTATGTAATGTGATTTTTTTTAGTATCCCTGTTCTTATTGCCATGAATTAGATGGGCAGCATCTTGACTAGTAATATATATATATATATATATATATATATATATATATATATATATATATATATATATATATATATATATATATATATAATTCTTTACCCTTCTATGCCTCTGGAGCCATAATACACTGCTTGAGAGAAAAAAACAAGACTCATGAACCACACCCCTCCCCCCCTACCCCAAAATTGGTGAAAACCAAATGTAACAAAAATACTTTTTAGGCAGATTATTCTGATTTAGTTATTTTATTTCTACAAGAGTTTCTTCACCATCTTGCAAGGAAATTAACTTATTTCAATGGGTGTCACTTTCTACTCCTATCTCTTATAATAAGAAAATTTCTTCCAAACTGCCTGGGAATTTAAATATAGCCTATATTACCTAAGGCTGCTATCTGTACTTTTTCGTAAGCTAACTTGAGTTAACTTGAAGATGAGTGATTCAGGTCTTAGTTTCTTATGAATATAGACCTTGTCCTCACAACATTGCCTGAAGTACTGAAGCATTGCAATCTCTCTCCCTACAAGGCAAAAAAAAAAAAAAAAAAAAAAAAAAAAAAAAAAAAAGGCATATAATTACTTAACTCCAAAGCATAATCAATTATTTTTCATAGGAATGTTTTTCTTGTGATTTTAACTTTTTTAGTATAGTATTTATAAAAATACATTGCCAGTTTACATGCAGATAAAGACAGTAAAACTGTTGAAGTAAAGCGTAGATTAAAAAAACAAAAAAACCAAACAAACAAAAAAACCAACCAACCAAACAAACAAACAAAAAACCACCCCAAAACCCCCCCAAAACCCACAAAAACCACAACCTTACAAACTTTGGTAAAATAAACTGGCATCCTGGTTCTGGCCAGGACAGGGTTAATTTTTGCAGTGGGAAGGAGGGGGTGGGGCTAGGAAACAGAGGTTATTCTGTCCCACCCCATATCATTGCCTGGTGAGAAGAAGGAAATTTCTACTTAGGAGAAGGGATTGCTTCTGGTGGAGTAAACCTAGACAGGGCAGTCATGTGTTTCCTGTTTTCAGGGGGTTTCCTTTGTGAATCATTCATCTCTTGTACTCTTGGTTCCTAGCAGTGTTCCTATCTCAACCTATGATCTTTGCCATTTGTCCCTCCAGTTCTCCTCTCCCTCCTGCAGCAAGGAGGAGAGAGAGAGGAAAATGGGGAACGCCCAAGCAATGCATGGTTTGGAGATGCAGTGTGAGCACTAAACTGGGGAGGACCATGGCGCAGCCATGACATCTAGATACATGTATATAGACAGTATGGAAGGGAGCGAAAGACACACGTACAAAATTATGTTGGGCTTAAGTATTTTATAAGTTATTGCTCGGTAATTAGAATGAAACCAAGTTCCAAAAGTCATGTAGCAGAAAATTAATTAATGTTTACTTTTCAATAATTACTGATTTTGCTCTCAGGGAATCTCTGAACAGACTTCCAGAGCAAGATTCATCTCACCTAAGCTAAGCTGCCTGCAGGGAAAATGGCAATGTCTGAGCTTATCACCTTAAAATCTTTTGTAATCAATATGGAGAAAAAAAAACAAATCAAACCAAATTTTTAGATTTAGTTCATCTGACCTGTAGGAGATACTTGCTTAGAATGAGCTCAACCATAGCCTAACAGAGATTTTTTTTTTTTTTTTCCCTACTATAAAGGAAAATGAACTTGCATGAGTTGTATGTAGCACAAATACCTATTTTTGACTAAATGAATCATATGTCACAATGTGACATGGTTTTGCTCACAATTTTGTCAGCGTCTCTAATGTATTAAAAGGAATTTAAAGAATCTGTCTATTCTTAATTGCATAATTTTCCTTTTGAATTGATTATACTTATAAGAAAGTTAGTAGGTATTTTTGGTAGAAGTGCAAAAGACAATCCCTTGCTTAGGGCATAGGCATCCCACTAATTTTTGTGAAGGTGAGGAGAATGATCCCATGTGAATATGGTAGTGTATAATTATCTGTCATGTGGAATTTATATTTTTCTGCTGGGCATCTGTTGATAGCTGCAGGGAAGTGATGAGGCCAAATAAAGAGGACAATTGAGCTTGAACCAGGGCACTCCATTTAATATCTCACTATTGTCACTTTTACTACCTGCTGCACATTTAACCTCTCTGGCCCTAATTTCTTTCCTTGTTTTCATTTTTGTTTTTGTTTTTCACAGTTCTTCCCAGTTCACAGTTGAAAAGAGAGCTACTTTAGGGTGAAGTCTTTATGCACCACAGAAATAATAATTGTATGTAATACATGGTATTAAAAATTTTTCAATGAAATATCTAGTTTATGGTATTGCCCTCTAAGATGAGTCTCATAGCAGCTGCAACATTAGAAACATAAGCCTCAGGTGCAGAAAATGTCTTGTGCTAAACGAGCCAGTGGCCTAATAAAGGGAACTCTAGATCTATTAAAGGGAAGATTAGTTAATGACAAGTCCCTAGCGTAAATGAGGTCACTTCACAGCCTTTCACAGTATAAAGTGGAAATAAATTTGATTTTAGGAATAATAAAATATAAAGGAACCTCATTTAGTCATTAGAATGGATTCTTAGAGTTTGAGATTATATTTTAAGGTGCACTCTCACAGCAGCTGTGTATAAAAATGAAGTGCTGGAATATTTGTAATATTTATAATGTTTTAAAATATATAACGTTTACATGCAAATCATTGTCAAGATCATATGTAAAACAAAGGTATTTCTGAACTGGAGCAGTTCAGAACACAGAGTTTAGTTCAATTTCTCCTTTCTTTTTTGTATTCATGACTAAATATTGCAGTGCTGTTCTTCCTGGTTCTCATTCTGCTGAATCAGCTCTAACAGAAGCATCATTGTTCTTGGAGACTGACATAGGTTACAGACTGCTTAAGAAATGTGAATTAGGTGCACCGGTGCATAGGAATGAGCAGAAGAACTTGAAAGCTTTTTTCATTATTATTTTGTCCAAACAACTCTGCCTGTCTCTGTAGTGCCTATATCCAGATTAACCCCAAGCTTCAAAGAGTTTTTCCAAAGCTTCAAAGCAAGCAATTTATGCATCATTATTACCCTATTTTGAAAATAAACCTCTTACTGCAGGGTACAAACATTCTTTAAAGAGGGATTGAAATCCAAAATAAAATTCCAAGATATTGAATTAAGTGGTGAAAAACCTGATATCTCTATCCTAGTAATTGGGTGGGGGGTTTTGTTTGTTTTTTCGGTTTTGTGTGTGTGGGGGGGGGGGGGGGGGAGCGCTGGGAAAGGTGTTGTTTGTTTGTTTGTTTGTTTTTTGGGTTTTTTTTAAATGGTTTTGACACAATGTGCTTTGCATTTCTTTTCAGAATCATTTTGTCATATCACATAAAATACAGTGAGGTTCATACTCCATATATGGTTGCAGATCTGTTCAAGAGGTCACTATACAGTTTCAAGTGCATGCAGAAAAAATCAGAGCAATTACAATGACAGAAGCTGACATGATATAGTTGTACCTCTGCAGGACAAGTATTCTGCTGTGTAGATTAAGTGGGCCACTGCATGATATCTCTATGAGATTAAAAATTACTGCAGAGAAGACAGACTTATAGGTTGCCAAACGATCCCTTCCCTATGGTTAGGTATCAGTGAAAATCAGAATTCATCCTGCATTCCCAGGACACCTTCTTAAATGTCCATGTTTCTTCTGATAAAGAAGCAAGTAATATGAATATCCAGGTTCTATCTGCATTACAATAGAGACATGATTAACGAGTGACCTCAGACACTTTTATCCTTATGGTGCTATTCAGTGGAATTCAGCATTCAGGTGGCAAAGTGTGTTTTTCTGTAATGATTAACGTCTGTATGGTTTCAAATACACCAGTATTTCCAAATCACAGTGTGCCTGTTGCAGATGGACTCTTAGTCAAATAACTTGGCATCTGTACCAGTATAACATAACTGTCTGAATGAGGATGTACCAATTTTGATTTTTCATCAACTGATCAAACTGGTACAATACTAATATAACCCTTTATTATCCACTGATGATATAGAGTGGGAGTATTAAAGGTATCTTAATGTTCTGACCAGAGAGAGAGCTGCAATTTTCTGAACGTGTGGTTTTTTTAATTTAAATGTGATTTCCCAATATTCTGAGCACATATTTGAAATTTAAATATAAATAATTAAAAATTGACCATGCCTACATTTTGAGAAAATACTGTAAGGAAATTGAATTACAGGAAATCAGCTTAAGACCCTTTAAATGGTAAAAGAGAATATCCATGGAGGAGTTTGATGCAGTTAAACTACTCAACTTTAAAATTATTTATCTAAAAAAATCAGATTAATTTGGCTGATGGTCCTCCATGAATGAAATACATTTTTGCATGAAAGGTACAATTACAGAATGATTTGAGTCTAGATTGGAAATTACCTCCAGATACCCTCTACAAAAAGCAGAGCCAAAGCTAAGGCCTTGTCAAACTGTCTTCAGTGTTTCCAATAAGGAAAAGTTCTGAACACCCTGTCTGATGTTTAACTGTCCTCAAGATTATTTTTTTTTCTTGCATCATAATGGAGTTCCCCCTGTGTTGGCTCATACCTATTATCTCGTCTGTTCATTTTGTAGCCTTTTGAAAAGAATACCTCCTTCTCCTCTATAACTGCCATTCAGGTGATGGAAAACCGTGACTAGATCCCTCTTGAACCATTTTTTCCTACTCTTCTCCCCTCACAGGTCCTTTGATTTTTCTTCATACATGAAATTCTCCCGTGCTCCCATCATCTTGTGTCTCCTCTTCTGATCCCTCTCTGTTTGGTCTGTATTTTACTTGGGCAGGGGGGAGGGGGGGTGGGGGGTGGGGGTAGGTTACCAAAACCGGGCACAATATGCCTCATGTGGCCTAACAAGTGCTGTGTGGAGTGAAACAATCACGTCACTTGTGATGCTGTTGCTGGTGTGATCACTGAAATTGTTTGTCATTGCTGCAAAGGCGTGTTGCTGTCGCATTCAGCTCCCTGTCCATCAGCAGCCCCAAATCTTTTCTGTCAGAGCTGTTCCCAACCAGTCAGTCCCCCATTAGTTGTACTGATTGAATTATTCCATCTTGGCTGCAGGATTTCACATTGTACTTTGTTAAACTTCATGTAATTCCTTTTAGCCTGATTTTCTCGACTGTTGAGGACTATTTTACCTCTTCTATCCAGTGTTATCCATCTCCTGTCCCAATATGGTGTCAGTTGAAAATTTGTTTCTAGTGTAGTCAGTGCCATCACACAGGTTGTTTTTAAAGACCCTGAAGAATCCCATTCATGACCAACAGACAGTTTGATATATTGATGACTTTTTGAGTTCAGCACTTGAGACACTTTTCCATCCATCTTCAAACTGATTTGTCCGGGCTGCCTAATCAGCTTCAACAAGCATGTGAGAGACCATGTCACACATCCTGCAGAGGTCAAGGTAGATGGATATCCACCGCTCTCATCCATTCACCAAGGAAGCCATTTCATCATAGACAGCAGTAAGTCTGGCTCTGCAAAATTTAATATTTGTAAACCTGTGTTGACTCTTCCTAATCTTCTTCTCTTTCATTTGTGTGGAAAAAGTCTCCACATGGATTAGTTCTATTATATTCCCAGGAACGGCTATCTGGTCAGAATTTTTTCTCAGATTTTTTTTTTTTTTGAGATTGTTGATTAACATATTTGTCTTTTTTTATCTGTGTTCTTCTTCAATTTCCATGGCCTTCTAGAAATGGTAGAGGAGGTTTGAACTAGTATTTTCTGATGTCTCAGATTCATTCCATCAGGTCCTAAAAACCTCTTCCTGTACAATTTCTACGGATGGTCTCTAGCTCAATCCTCCCTTGCTGTCGGTAACTCACCATTTGTTTTTCCATTTCAGTTTGGAATGGAGACTTGAGAGCTGACATCAACCTTAAACATTGTAGTGGTTTCACGTTCACTAAATTCTGGTCTTAGTACTCACTCTTTTTCTGTGGGAGAGAGCCTACGAGAAAAATAAAGCAAGTTAAACCTTAAAAATGAACAAATAGTTTTATTAACACACACTGAAAGAATGGAAAAAGAAAATTGGGGAAAAAAACTAAAACAAAACAGAATGAAACTCCAAAACCACTCTTCCCACCCCTTACAAACTGTTCACTTTCCTACAAAACAACATAAAGAGACAAAACTTGTAATTTTCAGTCAGTTTCACCAGCTGACAATACTCTTTCACCAATTCTTTAGAAGAGTCTCTCTTAGAGTCATGGATCCCACTGACAACCTAGAACAATTCTCTTGTGGGTTTTAAACTGTCACAAAAACAACCGCCCAGAGAAACCTGCCTTTGTGACTCCTCCCATTAGCAGGTTCCCAAGCTGCTTATGGGTCACGGGTCTTAGACTTTTGCATACTGGGGTGTCACATTTTAAAGACTAATAACTCCAAAAGCAAACGGTTCTTCATCTCAGGGTACAGAGATATCTTCTCACTTCTTCACTGGTACAGAGATCTTCTCATCTCTATCTCTGTTCAAGCATCTTGTAGGATTAATATTACTTAGACCATCACAAACACCTTTGCTCAAATCCACACACAAATCTAAACAATCATTTCTCCAAATGCATATTTTTCCCATAATTTAAAGGAATGATCTAAATATAAAGTTCATTTCCATGGCTCAAATAAGAATGGAACAACTAACTCTTCAACCCTCTGTCTTAATAGTCTTTTCACTCTCTCTCTACTGACTTCATGCTGTTTTTTTCTTTATGTTCACTCTGTCTTTTTTTACTCTCTGAGAGAAGGGCCAAGCTCTGGAAGCTTCATGTTGCTAGGAAAGGGTTAAATCTGTCCAGAGTCTTTGTCTCTCCCTCTGTAGCTCATGGTGTTAGATGTTCAAGGCTGCGCTGGTGAGGGAGGAAGAACTCACAGACGCATCAGGGATCAGAGCACCCAGGCAGTCCGGAATCACAAAAAACCCAGGCAGGATCGCAAATGCCTTCTCAGCCCACCCCTCAGTGTAAATCGGGGTGGCTTCAGCCTAAATGGTGCCCATAACTCTTATCAGGGGCCTGGCAGAGATCTCTCCCTCCTCCAGGGAAGTCTGAAGAAAGTAGCTGTTGTAAAACAGCAACCTCTCCTCCCCCCCATCACCCGGGAGCCGATGGAATCCGGCCAGGCCTCAGGCCAGCTCCCCCCAAAAAGGGGGAAGCAGCAGGCCCAACTCGATGTTACCTGTCTCTCCCTGGCCAAAGGCAAGAATAAAAAAAGCCCACCTACAAGAAAACAAGGGATTTTATATGGTACTTCCCAAAGTCGTAGCCAACAATTTTCAGTGGTTAGAACAGATGCCAATATTTTAACTAACCCTCTGATAGTCCCTGTCCTTTCTAAAGCAATTCCCAGGTCCTGACTCAGAAAATCATTCTACATTCCTCTATAACTAAAAAACCAAACTGTAATAGCCCATGACAAACATCAAGATGAAAACATGACTGAGTACTTATTTTCTGTGTCATTTCTAAGCAAGTTGCCAGCTCCATTCAGCAGCAGTTTGTGTCTTCCTTGCGCTTCCACTCAGTACTAATCAACATATAGAAGTCTCTAGTTTGAGCTCCAGCAGAACTTTTCCCTTCCTAACTTCCTATTTTCAACCTCAAATTATAAATATTGTATTTCTCTTTAGGCACATGCCCACTTTCTAATCTAACGTCTTCTTTTTTTTTTTTTTTTTTTTTTTTTTTGTGTGTGTGTGTGTGTATTTGAGCTCTTTGCGTGCTATATGTTAACAAGAAGTCTGGTTTATTGCTTTCTAGGCCTGCTCCTTTTTCATTACCTTTTGTTCACCCCACTCCAGATTAGGAGGATGGACAGATCTGAGCAGGTTTTCTCTGAAAATTTCTCTGCACCTTTGCTCACCACAGCTGACTCCCACAGGAGTCCTGACAGTTCCCTGAGCAAAAACTCTCCTGAAATCTGTACTTGTGAAATCTAAGGTGTTTATTTTGCTACCATAATTTTGAGTGAAAACTTTAAAGTGAGGAGTAGGAGGAAGATTGTATATTGGTATTCATATGTGTTTGTGTATATTTGTGAGATTTAAAGTAATTTTGTTATTTGTAATTACACACACATTATACATACTAGTCATAAGTATTTACCATTCCTTCTGAAGTGCCTCAAGAGTTTACAATAAAGGAAAACCCTCCCCTCATTCTAACTGACATGCTTCTTTGCTTCTTCTGCTCAATCTATATTATTTTGACTGATTTTGTGTTTAGAACACAAAATATCAAAATATTTCCATTTTAGTAGCAATATCTAATTAAAGAAACAATAAAGAACACTTTCATGATAAAAACAACAAAGAAATAAAGTTTTCACATGGAATTTTCAAAACATACTTTTAACTAACAGTTAAAGCTTGAGTAGTATAATGTAAATTGGAAAAAAAATCACGGAGATACTCAGCTTACAGTGAGACAAGTGACTGTAAATTATATCCATTTCATCTCAATTAACTCATTTACAGTACATACAGTCCAGTATATAGTACAAATCAGATGTTTATACTCTCCAAGTAATCAATGGAAAGAAAGTAGTGAGACATCCAGAGAGTGAATATTTAATTTTTAAACAGGTATCTATTAGAACCATGATAAATATATCTCTGGAGATGTTGTTTTCTTTAATGTCTGTGGAGGAAGTTTAGATGAATAGCAGATGTGTTTAATTTGAAGATCTTTAAAATGAGGTGAAATTAACTTCATTACCTGTGTGAGCTCTCCATGCATAAATATGTTGTATGAGCCTTATAAACTGTTTTCTAATATCCTTGAACAGTATCAATTGGCACACTGAAAGAATCCATGCAAACAGCAATATGATGTCGATTCCTAACAGATGTTTTCAGTTTTGTTCCAGAGAAAGACTGACCATTTTCTTGAGTTGAATTAGACTGAACAGCTAAATATTTCAAATTTATATTGTTAGAATTAGTAATTAAGATATTTTGTGCATGCGCACTACCCCAACCCTTTCCAAATTCATTCTGGAGTAGAAATCCTTTCTTTATATGACGTTATTCAGACCAGTTTATCTTATCTTTGCTCTTGATTGCTGTAATCACTCACTTGACCGTGGAATTTTCACTATGAACAACTGGAAAAAAAACCCCAAAACCTACTATTACAATCATCACCTGTAATCCCTGGCCTGTTTACATCATCTGTCTTCTCATGCACTATGCCAGTTCTCATCCATTCCTTTATACAAATACTTTTAGTCTTACAGTCCAGCCTCTTTAGAATTTGATCTGTTTTGGTACTCTTCCTTATAATTCACTAATTATGTTGTCATACTTTTATGTCTCAATTTTCCAAGTTCCTGCCCTTAAGCTAATTTCCCAAGAGCATAGCTTCAGAAAAAAAAAAAGAAAAAAAAGAAAAAAAAAAATATATAAAATAAATAATAATTTTAAAAAATTTAATGCACAAAATTTATTGAAAAGGTCAATTTCTCTAGTAAAAGGAACACACAATTTATTTACTTCTAAAACCACTAGATGTTAGAGCTCTAGCTCTTCTATAAAACTATTTATGTATTATTGTGTATGTAATTAAAATATGCAAATAAAGTCCCAAGTAGAGCACTCAGTTACTTGTCCAACCAAGCAGCAGACAGTTGTCAGAGAAAGTAGATATCTACAAAAATAAGTTTGAACACTTTAATCTGAAACAACAAATGTATGTTACCAAAATCAAAAGGAATTTTGACTAACACACTCCTTCCTGGCTAGATTTATGTCTGTTTTCAGAAAATATGAAATATTTCACGTCAAAGAGAGAAATTAAAATAAACAAAAAATTCTTAAACTTTCGCCAAGGAAAGGAGCAATCAGATAAAATATATTAACGAAACAAGTATCTACTCTTGTGTTCCCAATAAATATTGAAGGCAGAAAACAAGTATTCTGCTGTATATTTGGAACTGGACAGTAGGCACAATGACCTGAAATATTCTTTAAAAGATTGTTTTTGTAAGCAAATGGTACAAAAAGGATTTTCAAATGTATCCTTGAACCTCAAAAATATATGTCAGAAATTATGTAAATCCATCAGAAAAGGGAAAAAAATGAATTTTGCTAATTCTCAGATTTCAAGGTATTTCTTCCAAGAATCAGCTCAAGAAATATAAAGAAGAAATGAGATTATTGCTAATTTATATGGACTATTTCAGGAAGCCACACTTCCTAATCCAAAATGCAGATCATATGGACTTTTAATTTTTCTTCTTTAAAAAAATTTCAATAGAGACAGACTGTAAGAATCTATTTTCAGACATTAGTGATACCTTCTCATTGGCTATGAGTGATTTTTTTCAGATAGCAGAAATTTACAGTGGGATTTAATTAATTCCATTTAATGCATCACATTTTTAATAGAAACACAGTTGTTATGCATGAAATACATTCATTTTGTTCCATCTAACTCAGGTAATTTATTAAATCAAATAAAATGCAGTAACAATGGGAAATAATCCTTATTTCTCTTGCAAATCAAGCAAGAGAGAGGTTTATCATGTAAAATTTGCTGGATTACTGAAATCTATTCTATGATGATGACAAAAGACAATAGTTTTATAGGGGTGTTAATATTTGTTAACTTTCTTTACACCAGTAAGTAATCTTTATTACTTCCCACTTGAGCGACCCATGGATATGATGCATCCAGTTACAAACTTGGGAAATCAGGAAACATGGTACAAAATTTCATGTTTCACTCTGGTATAAGATGCTCCTGTTCTGTCTACATTTTGACAGGTATAAAAAGTTCTGTACTTTTTTACTACCTGACCTTTTCTATAAAGTTTTGACTGGAATCTTAGCTGTCACAAATGTGTGTTCTCCAAATGATCTTAATTTGAGGGTAGCTGGTTCAGCTGACATTTTAACCACTGGTGTATCCACTGATTTCTACTTATCTTGTTAAACGTGAATTGTTCTGTTTAGCACTTTAATTTTATTTTTCCTGTGGCTGTAGTACTGGATGCCGTGTCACACAAGGTACCGATGGATAATGGCCCATATATCAAGGACCCTAATAGCCAGAGTTAAACAAACTATCATGCTATACTTAAGCTGTTGCATATCTAGGTATGAAATTCAGGGAGTGTTTTGCAGTCAATATTCATGCTCTATACAACTCTATTTTTCCACCCAACAGTAATTTGAAATAAAAAGGGTTGCCAAAGTATTGTTCAGACAACAAACCCTCATGGTTTCTGCTTTATTAAAAGTGTGGGGGGGTTATTTCTATTTCAGTTTTCCCTGTATTGGTTGGTTTCCAAGGCAATATTACTCTATTTTCAAACTCTGTTCACATAAATGTTCAGACAACAATAGAGATTTGACATGTGGGTGATGTTGAAAATATTTGAACTCACATGTCAGCATCGTTGCTCTCATGATTCTCATTACCTTGTGTCTTATAACTGCATAGCTGTCCTAAAATTAGTACGTCACAACTTACTGGCAAAAGTTACTGCTTTTGCATGCTAATTCTTTTTTCAGGATTATCAAAATGTGCTCAATTATAACAGCAGAAAACATCCATTTAATTCCCTCTGTTTTTAACTCTCCCATTAGGGCAGTAGCTGTGGTCATTCTTGTACATAACTGTGAAGAGCAAAGCCAAGCAAGAGTACATTCTTTCAAGCACTATGACTGGGAGTGTCACAATATGCAAGGACTCCTAAAGCATTGATTTTTGGAGCACTGGTTATGCATTTTTCCTTCTCACGTGTTTAAATATTAATTTAGCTATCAATTTCATATGAATTTAAAATAAAATATTACAAAGTTTATAATTGAGAACTTGATCTCTTGTTTTCATCAATTTTCTTTTTATTCTCCTCTCATTAGCAGCAGTTCGCCAATCAATTTTCATTTAAGAAAGTTAGTCATTCAAAGATTCTAAGCTGAACATTATCACACAAAGTGAATCAATATTGTCTTGCTTGTACAGAAGTGATTAGTGAATTATTTATTAAAAGTCACAAATTCAGTTTTTGCTTGCCAGAATAAGCACCTAATGTACAATAACACGCTGTTTTACAAGGAAAGGTACAATTTCATGTTATAAGGAGTAATATCACTGCACTTTTTGTAGTTTATTACAAAGAAGAGAATTATATTTTCTTTAGATTGTAAAATAGCTCAAATGCCTACTTCTGAGGGAGCATCTAATGGAAAATAAATTTATATATATATATATATTTGAGATTTTATTTTTAAAAAATTAAGCTTAAGTGTTACTTATTAAAAACAAAACAAAACAAAAACAAAACAAAACCTTCTCTAAATGAAGCTCTGATTATAACAAAATCTTCCATAACATCTGTGGATAAATTCATTCACAAGGATAAAAATATTTTATCCAGAGTATTTATTTCAAATGAGTCTCTCTGTGTGAGATATAAAAGTTTAGCCACAGAAGTCATGAACAACCTCTGCAGGCTACATCAACAGTTCACAAATATATTACCATGTTTTTAAAGTTATATTGCTAGTGTTATATTTTCATTAGATTAATGAAGATGGTAACAAAGTGAAAGAGGGAGAGAAATAGGAGGATGTCAAGTAACCTGTGTTAAGAATATCCTAAGGAGCAGATATCTTATTGAATAAATAACATTTAATTTCTTCCTGCTAGTTTCTAGTATTAGAACAGTTTCAGTGTTTGATCTTGTTTCTTCCTGAAAGATGGTCTCTATATACCTGCCTCTAGTATTCAGAATCTAGACATGTCTTCTTAACACCCATTAGATATTACCTTTCTTCCATTCAGCTATTATGCCAATTCCAGCCAGCAGTTGCCTGCTTTTAATTGATTTCTTTAGACTTAGTATCGGATTCTCTCTGAATAGTCATTCTTAATGGCTCTTTAGGGTTTAATTAATGAACCAGTAAGCAATATAGACCATCATCAGCAAATACACTGTGTAAAGAAATTCCCTGTATGATATAGTACTTTAAAATTCTAACAGACTATCTATTACCCTGCAGCTTTCATGTATCTGAACAGCATGAGGGACAGCCTTCAAAGCCAGTGGCAGACAGCTCTGCATCTCAAACCCTTGTGGTGATAGCTCACTTTCTTGCTTGTGCAACTCAACAGCCAGACATCCAATCACATTTTGGATAGAGCTGTGAGTCTGCTGGGAGAACTAGGTCACTTGCTAAGTTTCCCACAGCCCTGGTTTCTGGCAACGGGGTTAAATAAATATCCTGGATAAAAAAATGGCTTGGAGTCATCCAGCTAGCTGAAATCACATCATACCAGATTAGGGTAAACTGAAGCTCTTCTTGAAAACCTCCAAAATGGTAACATGTCTAAAAATAGTTGTATAAGAAATAGGCAAATAAATAAAAACTTTGTTCTGTTTACATGGCAACTATCAGAAAAGTCTGTCATTCTATCTAGTTTTGGCTTTCCTATCCTGACCAAGGGAAAAAAAAAAAATCCAGGCTTTGGTTATACCTTCTCTAAAGTGCTTGGGAGAATACTAGCCTTTACAGATTTCTTCTTCTGAGATATTAGAGAAACTATCAAGAATAACTTCTAAAGAGCTGCTGGTGAACAGTATCCATGTGAGCAGAAAAACAGCCCTTTTGAGTTTCTTTTTTGATAAGAAAAAGAGTTGTAGAGACACACCAGCATTTAGGAGGACCATAGGGATGGACAAAAGGAGTGAAAGGAAAATCACCAAAGTATCTTATGAGTAAATAATGATAGCATTTCTGGTACATTTCATGGGTTTTTTAACATTAAATTAACTTTCTGAAAGAAATACTGCTCAGGGGTTTTTTTTTTGTTTGTTTGGTTTTTTTTTTTCCCCTTTTTATTTTTTTTTTTTTACAGTAAATAGAAATGAAAGTAATAATTGATCCCAAACAAATCCTTTCATTGGGAAGATATTAAAGTTTAAAAATTGTAAAGAAAAAAAAAGTCAGAATCCTGAGCAAGTGAAAAAAGAGCTCAGTTACACAATATGTGAGCATTCTGTGAGCTGTTGGAGTTTCTTATCTCTCATTGAACATACAGATTCATATGAGGACTGAACAGAAAGGCACAAAAAAGAAGAAGGAAGAAGAACATTTTATTCAAAATAAAGTAGAAATTCAATTTTCAACTTTTCTCTTTTTTTTTTTTTTTTCTGTTTTATCTTTCACAGCAGAAGGAGGTATACACAAACCCTATTAAACTAATCACATCTACATCTTAAAATTCAAAATTAATGAATCATAATTGTGCTACATTAATCCACTTTAGGTCCTGATTGACACTTAAAAGCTGTGTCCTGATTGGTTATTTTGGTGGTTTGGATTATATTATTGCTATTCACCAACCTTCAGCAATGTGTCTTTGTAACATAATCACTAATAACTCCATGACTATCCAAAAGCTATGATGAAAAAAGTAAATGGGTGAAATAAGTAATAATTGCTTCATCTATTTGCGTCCTTCCCATCTAACAATTTAGCTTCTAGATAAGTCTTTTCAACTTCAGATTCATTTTTTTCACTTTGCTTCTCCATCCCTTGAACATTTAAGTTCCCATGATACATGCCTGGTAAAAATCTGAATGGTAAAAACTCTGTATGAATCAACAGAGTCTGACTATATAAAAATCGGCCTTTTTTCCTCACACAGGCTAAATTAAAAAAAAAAAAAAAAAAACCAAACACCTGAATGTTTGAGGTTGGAAAGAACATTTGCAGTTCACCTTGTCCAAACCCCCTACACAAACAAGGCCACCTAGAGCCAGTGGCCTCAGACTGCATCCAGGCAGCTTTTGAAAATCTCCAAGGATGGAGACTGCACAACCTCTCTGAGAAATCTGAGCCAGTGCTCAGTGCTGAAACTCACACCAGGTCATGTGAAAATCTGATACACTGCTCAAGGATTTTACAAGGACAAAGCACTTCCCAGAAGAGTGGTTGTTATCCTGAGAAGATAAGGCTTACGTAAGAGAAGGCTTACATGTTTAACGGTACTACAGATATAAAAAAACAACATAGAATCCATTTCCTATAGATGATGATGTATTAGACTAGGCTCCTGCCTTTTGAAAAGGTCATAGAATTTGTGACCTGAATGTCAGATGGTAGTAGGAACACGAAAGACAAAACTTCTTTTTGTAATGGAAGAAGTGGTGACTTTTAATGCTTAATTATTATACAAGTTATAAATTCTATATATTTAAAGGTAGCAATATAAACTTTCTTTAAACTTATAGGGAACTTTTAATATGAAAAAAAAACCCAATCCTGATTAAACTAGGGGTTAACCAGATGAATAACTGCAAATTAAGGGAAAATTATTTCAAGGGGAAAAAATCATTTAATTATACAAAGCAGATACCTCCTTTGCTGACAATTTAGGAAGATAAGAAAATTTGCCCTTGTGTTTCTGTAAGAGTCTGTCTGAAGTTCCCCTCATTTGCCTCACGATCATCATAAGGACCCCGAGGACCCCACTGCAGTTCTGGCCTGCTCGAGGTGGATGCTTGCCAATCGTCTGCAGGTGCATTTTCCTGTGTCACCACGCCACGGTACACAGGCTTTGAGCAGTGTAATGGTAGTTCTGTACCTGAAGATTACACCTGCTTCACGGTCCCTGCTTCACGACAATAGCCTATGAATTTCCCCACCTCTTGGCCAAGGGAACTTTCTGGGGTAACTTTGGTGGTCCCCCACAGAAAATCCTTCATCTGCTTCGCAACCACCGTGACAGATAGAGATCAAAACCCCCTTGCAAGGACTGAGATTGAGACCCCTATATGAAGCCCCTCTCAAGGACTGAGACATCAGACCCCGACAACCCCAATA
Organism: Progne subis subis; assembly: GCA_022316685.1. Lineage (NCBI taxonomy): Eukaryota > Metazoa > Chordata > Aves > Passeriformes > Hirundinidae > Progne > Progne subis. Next base: position 4,978,702 of record JAKJHU010000048.1, on the reverse strand, counting down.
CTGGGGGTGGGGGCTGACTTAACCAAAGCGAGATGTTTGCCTGGAGGCGTGATCGTTGGACCAAGAAGACAATGGCTCTCACTTACTGCTAAGAACATGAACTACCTGTTCCCCCTCTGGAGCTTCAACACTTTTACCTGTTCGCCCCGTGACTGAGGACTATAATAAAAACCCCTGAGTTAACCAGAGATTTGGAGAGCGCCTCTCCCCGACGTGACAGGCGGACCCATCGACCGGACCCATCGACCGGACCCATCGACCGGACCACGAGGACTCCGTCTCCACGTTTGGTAGCTATATCCCCCCTTTCCCCGATCTCTCTCTCTCTCTCTCTCTCTCTCTTACTCTTAATCCCTCTATCACATTTGCTGGGGTCAATCAATAAAAGGTGCATTTGTTTTAATGCTGAAATCCCCTCTGTGTTGTGTTTTGCACTCTGAGATCAGAAAACGAACCATCACGACCCCCGCTTGTACGAGTGGATCGTGACAGTTTCCCAATGGGAAAGAGCTCTTTAAATATACAAAACGTCACACAAAAAAGAAGGGGTTTTTTTTGTTTTTTTTTGGTGGGTGGGTTTTTTTGTTATTTTTAATAAAGAGGGTGTGCGTGAGTAGAGAGATGAAGGCTTTCAGAGCTAAATAAATTGCTTTGCACTCCAAGTCTCCAAATCTAACACTGGCAGTACAACTCAGGATAATCATGTAGAGCAAAGAGCAGTGTCTAGAAGCGAAATTTTAAGTTGAACGCTTATTTTGTTATGCTTTATGTACAATTTTTTTTTCTTAAATTTGTAACTTGGGGGTTAATTTACTCCTCCTCTAGTTTATATATGAGCTAATATTTCTGACATAATTTTATTATCAATAAAGTGAAAAAAAAACATGGGGGAAAATTTAACTCATTCTACTGTAACAGTCTAAATTATGTCAGAGGAATTGTTCACTAGAAATATCTGTTTCTCTGGAGAATAGCAACCAGGGTAATTTTAGACATCTACACTGCTGTCTTGGTTTAGCCCCAGACAGCACCTCATCCCCATACTGCTTGCTCACTCTCCCTGCAGTGGGACGGGGAAGAGAAAGAGGGGTAAAAGTGAGAAAATTCATGGGTTGAGGTGAAGGCAGTTCAATAGGTAAAGCAAAAGTTGCATATGCAAGCAGAGAAAAAACAAGAATTTATCCATGGCTTCCTACAGGCAGGCAGGTGTTCAGTCATCTCTAGGAAAACAGGGCTCCATCACACACATAAGGTACTTGAGAAGACAAATGCCATCACTTCAAATGTCTTCCTTTCTTTTCTCCTTTGCCCAGCTTTATCTGAACATGGCACCATACAGTACAAAATATCCATTTGGTCAGTTCAGGTTGGCTGCCCTGTGTCTTTTCCCAACATTTTTTGCATACCCAGCCTAATCTCTGCTTGGGTGGGGCATGAAGCAGAATACCCCTTGGTTCTGGGTAAGCCCTGCTCAACAATTAAAAAAAAAAAAAAAAAAAAAAAAAAAAAAAAATCTCTATAGTATCAAGAAGTTTTCATTGGAAAACCAGCACAACTATAGTAGCTACTATAAAGAAAATTGACTCACAACCAAATCCATTACAACTGCGGATATAAAATTTATGGGAGATGGATGTCACTCCAAATAAAGCTTCTTTTTTGTTTCACTATTACAAGTGCGTGGTGCCAGTAGTCAATGAGAAGAAGGATGTCTTAAGAGACCTGATCTCATTTACATAACTCAAAGAGCTGGTGTATACCTCCTGCCTGCCTGTAGTGTGCAGTCATGTGTTAAATCTTTCAAGATCATACTCCATCTAAACCATGCAAAACTTTGAAGACAGAAGAGATACCACAGAGATACTTCTGACAAATGCTGCTATAATATTTCTTATTTAATACAGTTAGATTTCATAACTGGTGATGTAAAATAACAGCACAGGTTCACTATTAGTCAAATCCTATAATGTTAGGAGTTACAATATTAGGAAAGGTAGATTGTAATCACAGTCTTTTTATTATGTATAGATTTAAATAAATAAACCTGACAGAAGCTACTGATTAGTCTTTTAGTCTTTGGGTTTTAGGGCTAAAACTTACAAGTTCATTGTCATAATGTGATATAGCATAATGTGATGAAGCAGTAACTGCCTCTACTTTCTCATAGAAGCAAAAAGCTTGGTAGATGAAACTTACCAAATGTTCTCAATTGTTTAATTATTCTCTTCCTTTAATGATGCTAAATAACCAGCTGTTCCTAACTGGAAAAGAATAGAGTGAATACAGAAAATTTCTGAATGCATAGGTTTTCCATCCCAAGTAATGCTTTACACATTCTTGAAATTGCTTACTAGTCTGATAGCAAGAAAGACTTGGTCATATTTAATTAAATTCTGTTTCATCTAGTCAATGTAAAGTCATAATATCCTAATATTGTTAATATTGTATAGCATATATTGAAACATGATATTTGTCTGTGATTCTTATGTCTAATTCTTGAAACTGTCTTGCTATTTTTGTTAATTATTCCAGTGCATTCACCCCTGAAGGCATACATCATTGACAAACATTTTTTTAAAAGATTTTTTGTTGTTGCTAAATTACAAGCAAGCAAATATTAATCTGAAACTGAGCTCAAGCAAGCATCTAATGCTTCAGACCATAGCAGCTGCTAGACAGAAGCCAAAATCAACAAATCATACAACATTCTGCTTGCACTTCTCTTTCTCGTGTCTGTAAGTGACAATTCTGCATCATTCAGCTGGGTAGGAGGAAGAGCAGATTTGGGCTGAATAAAAGAGCTTTGTTCAGACCAGGAAATCTGTTATGGTAGCTACTGAAAAATCATCACAGCAAAAAGAGTCATCAGAAAACAAATTTGTTTTTTATAAAGACCCTGTGAAGCATATGTGATGGGATGGGTTTTGTTACTGTTCTGATTTCTTTATCTCTGCTAAGGTCAGGATGAAAGACATGGGAAACTTAGAGTTGAGTTTGGACTTGAATGTTTATTATATCTTATCTATTTACAGTCTCATGAGGTGTGAACTCCAACTAGCAAGTTAGAGAAACCATGTAAAATGGTGTGCTTCTAAATTTTTTTAATGGCTATTTAAATTATAATTACCCAATAACAAGGTGACACCTATATCAGTTATACTTCCGACCCAATAATGACCCCCCAAGGCCCGCAATGTGGACCTTTTTCACCCAGTTACAGAAAACCACCTAAACCCATGAAGAAGGAAGAAGGAGGTGAAGAAGAAGGACTCAGACAACATCCAAAATCCTCCATCTTGACTCACACACATTACTAAAATCCCAAAATCCTGGTTTTAGAATTCTAACAGTGGTTGTGGTTTTCTTTGTATTTAGTTGGGGATTTTTTTAGCATTAGATTTAATTTTCAGGGGAAAGAAAAATAAAATAATGCATCTAGCTTCAATTTAAAGCATGAAGTTCAACCTCTAAGATACTGTAAGCCAAAGTGTGTGGTTGTACTCCACAACTTAAGTAATATTTCACATATAGACACAGAAAAATTCTTTTTAATACTTTTAGAAATAAGTAATTCTTGGCTTGAGTTGTCTTAAAGGAACTTCTCAAGAAGTAAATAATCAACAGATTCTGAAATATATATATATATATATATTTTTTTTTTAAATGTTACCAATTTAATCTCTGCAAAGGATTTTTCACCTTCAGACATTTTGATCACTTTGTCTATATACCTCTTGCAACAGAGTCATTTTTTATGGATTAATTATTTTAGATGAGTGTCATGGTATAACTGCAGGCAGCAACCATGGAGTCATGTGCTTTTTGACATTTTTATAGAAATATTATCAATTGTTCTTTTATTTAGTGTGTCCTTATTTTCAGGACATGGTTCCTATTCTTCTCCAGTGACATTCTAAATTGTTTCACTCAGGGACAAGAAAACCAAAAGAAAACAAATATTTGCCTACCTAAACATCATAGCATGATATTAGAAATACAAATGAAATTGTTAAACATAAAAACACTGAGAAAAGACATTATTTTCTAAACTTGTAGCCTCTTAGGGAATTTTGTAGTCTTGAAGCCTCTTCCTGTCATACACAGAATGAAATTTAGAAATACAATCAAGTCAAAGTGAGATTTCTCGCAATCTGTCAGGCATGGAATATATGTGGAACATTCTTATGCTGGTTAATTGTTAGATATGCATCTTCATTTTAATGTACTTATATATATTTGGTTTTGAGAAATAGTCTGGTAAGAGTAAAACAGGAGCCAATTATTGGATGTTTTGACATAAGGAGACATGCAAAATATTCCTCCAAAATAAGCATTATTTTATGCATTAGCATCATCTTCTTTCTCAATCTTCCAAAGTTACTGTTCTATTTTTTGTGTATGTTTCATATCAAACAGATGAAATCTGTGGGGAGCTCATTCTGGAAAGAAGAACTTGAGGAAATAAAATCAGTTCAACCACAATAATTTTCTAGTCAAGTCATCAATCAATATTCAGTTATTCAGATATTCCTATCTAGTTGTTTATGTCTAGCTGTTCTACTGCTAGAAGCAGGAATGCTTATCTGCAGTTCCTACTAAAACTGCTAGCTTAGTAAAAAGTGTTTCTTTTTTTACTTTAAAACAGTATTACCAACTCGATTTTCAGTCATTGAGAGGTAAATGGATATTTCTTTTCCAGCTTTAATTTTGTAATTTTATTTTATGGAAGTATAAAATAGAATAATAATGAATGTATTTTCTTATTGTTGGTTTTATCTTCAAGGGTTAAAAAACTAAGCTGTTGTTTATGTATGTACTTCATCCTGCTCTTGAAAATTAATGATTCTTCTGTGAGACAATTCAAGTGAAGAAACAGTAAAGAAATATGGTGGATCGCTTCTGGCATACGAAAACATGGAGTGGTTATGTTCAGCAAAATGAATAAAGGTCTCAGAATTATTAATTGGGCCACAGATGCTACTCCTTCAGAAAGAGAATAACAAAATTATACATTAACAATAAGAGACTTTTTTTTTCTTTTTTTCTTTTTTTTTTTTTTTTAAGATATATTTCTGAATACAAAAGGTTGTGTTTGAGAAAAAGCTCAGAAATTTGTTGAAGAAGATGGATTTAAGGTTACAGGTGAAGTGGCAATATGGTTTTGGGGAGGCATGTAATACAAGTTTAAGAAAAATAATTCAAGTCAGAAAAACAAGCTATTAGGAGGAGGAAAAGTTATAAATAGAATACATAAATGTACATTTGTGCAAAGAGAAGGTTAGTTTCCCCTGTCAGAAACATCACTACCTCATCTCAGTTAGAAGATAGTAAAAGCATTGGAAATGGTTAACCAGGGAATGTGGAATTTCTACCCCGTTGATGTTCAAAACCAAGTCAGTGAAGACCAAACAACCCATTCTAACTTTGAAGCCAGCCTGCTTAGAGAATGAGGTTGGACCAGAGGAGCTACAGGAGTTGTTTCTAACCCAAATTATTTTATTATACTGTGATTCAGCTTTTCACAGATTGTTCTGAAAAACTTGTCAGGATTAAAGTTTTAAGAAATTAACATAGTGTTCCCTGAAATAATTTTTTAAGTGTTTAAGTATATAGTGAACACATGACAGTTGAATGATTTCAGTTCTGAAAAAGAATTGACATTTTCTATGCTCCTCCAACCCCTTACAGAAGGAAAAAGCCAAACACTTCTTTTAGTATACCAAAAAGCAAAATTCTAAAAATATCAGCAACAAGATTGTTCATAGAGATCAGTCTCACTCTGCAGAACTTTTCTTCACAATACTGTAACATTGTATTAAAATGTAATCTTTAATTCCTTTTTTCAACAAAATCTCTAAATACAATAATCTCATTATATCTGAGAATTCCTTTAAATTACATTCCATGGTTAAGTAAGGGCTATCTAAGAAAAGCTTGCATCCTAATGTGACTAAATATGACTAAATATCTCAGTTGTTAAGTTGTCATCAGTCATGATTACTTTTCTATTATTTTGGCAATATGAGGTAAAAGGCTAAAATGTCTGTGCTAAAAAATCTGAAATTATATGGTAGCACTGTATGAATAGACAGCAGGACATTTAGGATAAGAGTTCCAAAATCATTATAAGTTATTGTTATACCTACTTAAAAGTGTTAAATGTGTGTGTGTGTGTAATGAGACAGAATGCAACATGGTAAAAAATTGCTTGAACAGCTGCCTGAGACCTAGGGAACTTCAAAGCTTTAGGATTCTTATACTTTCAGAAATGAGAGCTGAAAATCTTGATTCACCTTCCTTCTCAGAGACATATCTAGAAATTCATAATTTAAGATCTTACAAGATTTTTTTTTTTTTTTTTTTTACTTACCTTGGAAATCACATTCACCATAGTAGATTTTATGCCTTTCACCATAATAGATTTTAGATAATTATAATTTATTTCTCTTCCATGAGTAACTAATGTGTAACTAACATGTGTAACTAATATACTTTTAAATTTGTCAAACTAGGTTGAAATTACGTGTCTGGTAAACACTTTGGTGGACACAGGATTTTACAAAACTATACATTTATGGCTGCATGAAACTGGTATTAGATAATCACAGCAACAACAGCAAAACAATTCCACTTCTTGGTAATGGTACTTAACATTGAATGATATGAGATTTAGTCAAAAGGTTGGTAAATTTAAAGCAAGTACCAGCAGATTTTCATATATGTAATGAATGCTTCAAACAAGCATGAAAAATGTTATTTAATATAGGAATAATATAATGATTATTTTTTGCCCTGCATTACTTAGAAGACTGATGTAATTTTTTTTTTCTCTATGGTTGTAGCCCAAAAATACCAAAAAGCTAAATGCAAGTAAATGGATATTCTCTCCCTCATTATTGACTGACTTGGGATACAATATTTCATAATAAGCCCTCAGAGGGTAATGGGATGTCACTTTTTTGAAGAAGAAAAGATGAAGTTTTGCCGCTTGTAAAGTTACTTAAATAGAAAAAAAAAAAAAAAACCCACAAAAAACAAAAACAAAAAAAAAACAACAAAAAACCCAAAAAAACCCCCCAAAAAACCAAACCAAAACAAAACAAAACTGAACCAAACCAACCAACCAACCAACAAACAAACAAACAAAAAAAACCTAAAAAACAACAAAAAAAACCCCACCCCTCAGTTTTGTAAGAAAATGTTGTGATGAATAAATTCTGCATTATATATTCCAATCAGGGTAGAAAAATATATTCTTAGAGAAAAAACCCCAAAAACTCTTTGGTAGTCACAATTTGTTCTGCGTTATATATTGTGTAGATATTGGTCTGTCTCTAGCTTGTTATTAAAAGCAGAAAAAAAAGGGAGGAAGTAAGTAAAAAACATTTTTCAAGTGCTAGCAGGTATAAAAAGAGTATATTATCTAAAAGAATTTTAGACTGAAGCAGAATTTCAGCTTTTCAGGATGTTACATTGTCAGTATGCTTTATGTAATGATATTCTGAAATTATTAAAACCTGAAAGAGATGCATGTTAATTTTTAGATATAAGAGCTTTATTAACTTACCTTGACTCTTTCCAGATGAAATTAAAGAGAAGAATAGCATAAAAGAGATATTTCCCCTTAGATAGTAGCTACCTACTGTTACTGAAGTCTAAGATTATTTTTTTGTATTTGCATAATTTGGATGTTTACAGTATGAGTGGAGTAGATATTACCCCATGTTTTGTGTGTACTATTGCTGTCTATAGTTGCTTCTTCTAGTGCTCAGTTGTGATTCCAGATACAAGATATGATGTTGGTTGAGGCCAGAGCATCAGCTTTTTCAGGATTAAGTACAAATGCCCAGGTTCACCAAATTTGCTGTAGTCAATTTAGACAGTAGGAGGTAATTCCCCTGTTATTCCATTCAGCTTATCTTTTTCTCAAGGCAAGATACCTGTTCAATAACAGTGTTCCCTAGCCAGATAAAATTATCTGTTTTAAGTTCACATTCTAGATTTTGTTAAGTTTCCTGTTCATGTGCTCAGCATGGGTTAGTAGCAAGAACTTCATTATCTCTTAACACTGATAGCTCCATTTGAACCTTTCCAGAGTATTAAAATTTTAAATTAAGTCTTTGATTACATTGGTCCTTAAACTTACTCTAGTGAAAATTACTCATGTTTTTAGACCTCATAATGAAAAAAAAACCTGCTTACTCACATTGTGGTCTTTCTCAGTGATTCTTTGTATGAAAAATCATTAAGCAGATTCGTAAAATGAGTACTAGTGTAGAAAGACTTTTTTTTTTTTTTTTTTTTTTTTTTTTTTTTTTTTTTTTTTTTTTTTTCTTTCCAGATGGGTTTGAAGACAATGTGAGTCTGGTAGGGCTGGGACATTCATAACCTCAGTTCCCAGTTGTCTGTTTCTGTAAGAAGAATGAGGCATTGGAACTGTGGAAGAGTAGATAAGACATCTGAGTTATCTCAGGAGACAAAGATTGTGCTTTAAAATCTCTCTTCTTTTTAATTTTTTTTATTTTTATTTTTCAAAGTGAAGCTGTCGGTTTTAAGAACTAATTATGAATGAAGATGATTGGTAAAGCATGTCACCATAAAATTCTAACAAGAGAGTGCAGCTATCCACAAAACAAGCTGAACTACTGTTCAAAGAAGAGAATTCAGAAGAGTGATAGTGATGACTTCAAAGCTAGAAGGGAGGAGCTGAGGAAAATTTGCATCAGGCAGTGTAGCAATTATTTTGAATGTGACAAGGATAAATTAGAAACATATTGCTGAGAAAGAAGCACATTGCTAAGAGAAAAGGCTGTAGTTGAGATCATCTCAGTAGTGTTTCAGACAGACTGATATTTAAAGTCTGGGGGCACTTCAAGCCAAGTACTTCAAATAATGTGCAGTCAACAGTTTATTTTACCAGTGCAGCCAGATGTGCTTTGATAGAAAGTTTAGAGCCTGGAAAATTTGCTTGAATGTGTTCTGCAGCTGTTGGAGTTTTTAAAGGGATGAACAGGCTGTAGTCAACTAAAAGGCAGCTTGACCCAAAGATGCAATGACAGCTTAATGTGCCAGCCATGTCAATGCAGGTTTTGTAGTAAAATAAACTATTTGCTTTGAATTTTTAAAATTTGAATGGATTCAAAATGAAGACAAACTTTGGTAGCTTTTTGGTTCTAAGTGTCACCAAAAAGGAAATCATCTCATGCGGATATCTCTGTCTAATTAATATTTCAAATACATCTCAAAAATAACTTAATTTTTGTTCAGGGATGCTCATAACTTCTCATATCTGATGTTTACTGAAAAGGTCAGACCACTTTTATGAGTAAAAAGAGCCTGCAGCATCAGCAGGTAATGCAGAAAGCTCTGAGCCAAGACTTTGCTAAGGCAGCAAATGGTATAGGAGAACATGCCAACGAGTATGAACTTTCTAACAAAGTGCAGCCCTCTTTTAAGTGATTCTGAATGTGATAGAGTTGGCAATTCACATACATACTGCTATCCAAACTTACTTTTACCCTTGTGGCTTTTGCTAAGATCAAAAACCCTGTTCTGAATGCAGTGAAGGTCTGCTGCTCAAGAAATGGCAATCATTGTGACAAACACGAGAAGAATTTGTACAGAACTGTTTCAAAAAGTATCTGTTAAGAGGTCAAGATGGTCTTAACTAAATGTGTAAGGAAAGAAAAGACAACAGAAATGAAAGAAATAATGAAACTCAAATTAAGGACCAAGAAGGAACTTTATCAAATTTGAGGGAAGCTAATAATACATGAAAAATGTTCAAATGGGAATCAATACAAGCTACATGGAAAAAAGAAACCCAAACTCAGAATGACTAGGAGTAGAATTTCAGACAGTTTTTACTGGAAAAATCTGTTAGCTACAGAAATAAAGAGGAAAAAAAAAAAAAAAAAAACCAGCTACACTTTAGGACCTTACACATGAATTGTATGCATGGGGGAAGATAAGGGAAGAAGCAGAGATGAAAAAAATCAGTGATTCTACCTTGTTAAACTGATTTATGACCAAGCTTCATCTGGTGATATGAATTTAGATGTTACTCAGCACTCATACTACCCATTTGACATTTAAGAACTCAACTTCTCTAACTCTCATAGTCACTTATCAGTTTATCCTATCTTCCTAGTGGCTAGAGAATAGGAAAACAATTATAATATTGTCTCGGTTTGAAAAAGACAGTTGTCTGCTAAGGAGAGGCAGGCCTCTCTAGGAAAATGAGGAACTTAAATCCTTCCCTCCGTGTTATTATAATTTGGAAGATTAAAAGGAAAAAAAAACTTTTCGGTCAGAGCCATGGGGAAAAGGAATAACAGTCCTTTACTAGTAAATATAACAGGACAGACAAACAACAACAGCAATTACAATAACAGTAAAACAGAACCAAAGAACCCCGAGGGCAAACGGTGGAAAGCTCCGGTGCTGATGGAAACGGTGGATTGTCCTCAGCAGGCAGGTAGGGGGGTGCCCCGGCAGGCAAGGTGGGCAGTGCCGGAGAAACCGCAGCGGCTGTACCAGGGTTGACCCAAAATCCAGCAGGACAGCGAAGAAACTCCGAATTCCTGGGCACTCCAACAGATGGTAGAATTCCCAGGACCAGACTCCTACGTTAACCGTGGACTCCAGGCAGCCAGCCGTCCCCGATCCATGCTCTCCAGAAGACTGAGAGCCGTGAGCCCACACCTCAGCTCCCCGGGAGCCTCCTCCCTTCCCCAAAAGCAAGTGATCAACTTCTTTTGTCAGGTTAAGCACCGCTTAACTATCCCTACTTAAAAATCTAGCAACTCATGGGGGGGAAAAATTCTACAGGAGAACTTAACCCTCAACAAATATGTGGCTTGAATCCTTTTTATGGTATGTTTTATATTGTAAAGAATCTATCCCTGATTTTGACTGTACCCATATCTATACTGTTCTCCTTTTTTTGTTTCATTTTAATTTTTAGATTAGTTCATATTCTGTTATTTTTTTTAATTAATTTTTTCAATAAGAAATGCAACAATTTTCTTCTAAGTAATTGAATTATTTATACCATTGGTATTTTAAATAAGTGATGTCCAGAACTTGCCTTATTACAGAAAAAAAAGGTGAATTATATCAGTATAAAAATATTTCTTGGATTAGTCTCTTATACACAAATTCATTCTCTCCATTTTTATAAACTCATTTTCTCCTTTTCTGATTACATTACATTTTAATATTGTTGTGGATAGAGCTGCGTTTTCAAAACTGACCTCTGAAAAATAAAAAATCCATTTTCCTCAAGTTCTAATTCTCTACTTGTAGCAGTTTTCAGTTAAAGAGAATCATTATTCCTTACTTTTTCTTTTCTAACAACCCACAAATTGTTTCCTTGAGGCATGTTGATCATCCTTTCAATGATCAGGTTCTTGAACTTTTTGTTCTGATCTTTCACAAGTGAATTAATCTTATTTTCAGGTACATTGTTCTTTTTAAGTTCAGAGAGGCTCCCAAATTTTTAAAACACTCCTTTGAATCATAGATGTATTTTAACTGTTCATTTTTGGTAATATTTGTGGAACATTTTTTTCCTTTGACATAAAACTTAAGCATTTTGTTAAGATATCAGTGGACTTTCCACAGATTAGTCAGAAGAAGATAGAAAGATGAGTAAAGCACACTTAAAAAAAACTCCAAGCAAGACAAATTGGCAAAAGGGACAAAGGAAACACGAAAAGAAAAGAAAAGAAAAGAAAAGAAAAGAAAAGAAAAGAAAAGAAAAGAAAAGAAAAGAAAAGAAAAGAAAAGAAAGAAAGAAAAGAAAAGAAGAAGAAAAAAAAAAAAAAAAAAAAAAAGAAGATTCATTGCAATAGATTCTCCAAAAGGTTGAAGCATACAAAACCAGGAAGTCCTCTACAAGGAGGGGGTAACAATAATAGTAATAAATAATACTTTAAAAAAGAAAATAGTTGGTGGAGTTTGCAACTGTATTTAGGCCCTCAGGAAGCAAAAAGTATTATTGCTCCATTTTGGTTTTTTGCAATGAAGCCTTCTAAATAATGTAAAAGACTCAGAGAGCTCAATTTCAACACATTACAAATACAACAAAATACAATCTAGGCTTGATTTGTTACCCATGGTGAAAAACAAATTTTCATTTTGAAACACATTACTGGTCTGTCATGCTTTTAGGATGCAAGACTGGTTAAAGGATGAGGAACTTCGGGAGCTCTGGAAGTTGTCTTTGTATAATGAAAAACCTGGTGAAACTGTTTGAAAAAGGATTTTTGCCAGAAATGTCAAAGAACACTAGTAGAGGAACTAAAGCAGTTGTTTGGGAATACTTACCAGAAGGTTTGTCACCTCACAGAGCGAAGGATGAAATTTTGTATGTCTTTTTCTGAAAGATATTATTTAAATATAATGTATTTTGGCAATGATGCAAAAGTCAAACTTCCTGTGGACTGCTAGTCTTTACTAATTCTCTAGAATGATAGAACTCTCTGCTCCAGCTGGCTGTGGAGTGAAATGACAGCACAAAATGAAAAGAGAGCATTCTGTACCAGTGGGAAAGGACCTGAAGGACATGGTAATAAATCTGATTTATTTTACCAAATAATTCATTTGCATAAATGTACACTTGCATAATAATATTAAGGAGAAATGAAAACATGAAAGAAAAATTCTGTTTAATGAAAAAGGTGTAAGTAGAGAACAGTCCAAGACACTAATCAAATTATATCTTTGCATTAAATTATATTTAAATGAAAGTTGACATGAGCATCTACTAAGACTTCATCACAGTGTTTTTTGTTTGTTTGTTTTTTGTTGTGGGTTTTGGTGGTTTTTTTTTTTGGGGGGGGGGTTGATTGTGGGGTTTTTTGTGGGTTTTTGTTGTTGTTGTTGGTTTGTTTGTTTGTTTATTTTTTATTAATTTTTAGTGGAGGTTGATGAAACCTGACAGTGGATGTGTTTTAGTTTTTTCTCAGCAGCAGAGTTTTGGTTTTTTTCTATGAATCACTCTACCTTGAAATAAAACTTCTGGTCTCATAGGAATTTCAACATGGTTTAGTTTTTCAATCAGCACAAAACACATTCACCACTGTAGCACTGCTGGGCTTTTGTGTCAGCCTCTTAGAAGAATTCACTGTGTCTCCACAAGGCTTAAAATGCAGAGAACTCATCTGAGAGGCAAATATGGTTCTACTTCACCTTTATCTCCCACAGCTGTGAAAGCTGTCAGCTTCTAAAACTGACAAATTGAGAATTCAGAATATTCTCAGAATGTTCAACTGTCTCACACCAATGTTTCTTTCACTTTTTCCTGCCTTTCCTCTGGATTTTCTTATTTTCAGAAATAACAACAAGATCAGCCTTCTTCTTATGTATTGGTTATATGCTCTATGTTTACTACAGTGATTAAATGGCTATAAAGTATTATCTTTAAATACTCAGTTTATGTAAGTATTTGAGTTCTGAAGTATCTTAAGAAATGCTCTAGTAGCCAGTAGTCATGAAAAAGCCTTTAAAGACTGGAATAGTTTCAAATGCCATTTGCTCTGCTGCCAAAAATCGCATTTTAAAATGTCTACACTTAGCCTTTATTTCACACACAGCTATCACCGGAGCTGTGCAAGATGTTACTGTCTATTTAGCTGAAAAATGGTATTTCAAAATTTGTTCTAGTTCCAAATCAAATAACCACTTTTCAGATGATTTCTCATAAAAGAGGGGTTCTTTTAAATCTCAACAAATAAAAAGTTTTTTGTTCTAGAAAGACAAAATGTTTTTTTCTATTGATTGCATAATTTGGCAGCTTCATAGGTTCCATAGCAAAATAGGTTCCTATTATGGAATATTAATGCTTTCTATCTGCATATGCCATATAATTCATTGAATCATAGAATATCCTAAATTGGCAGGGACCCATCATTGAGTCAGCTTCTGACTCCCCACAGGGCAACCTAATGGTTAAACCGTATATCTAAGAGTGTTGTCCAAGTGCTTCCTGAACATCAGAAGCCTGCAGCCATGACCAGCTCCTTGGGGAGCTTTTTCCAATGCTTGAATGCTGGATCAGTGAAGATTTTTTTCAAAATACCCAATCTGACCTTTTCATGACATAGCTCTAAGATATTACTTAGCATCCTCTCCTGAAAGCGGAGATCAGCATTTCCATTTCCACTCCCATGTGGAGCTCTCCACTCCTCTTTATGACAAAGTTGAAGACAGCAATGTTTCCTGTCAGTCTCCTCTAACACAGCATCCTCAGCCATTCCTCATACATCATTCCCTCTAGCCCCTCAGCATGATTGCTACCCGTCAGTCAGTCTAGTAATGTTATACCCTTCTTACGTTGTGGATCTTAAAACTGCACATAGGTGCAGGACACACCAGTGTTGAGTACAGGGGGACAATCACTTACCAGTCAGACAAGTGCAGCTATGCTGTGCCTAATGCACCTCAGAATATAGTAATCCTCATGTTTGAATTCTAGCAGTACATATTTTTAATTTTCACTAAAACTAGACAACATTTACACAAAAAATAGGGTTCATCTCAGCTACATTTAGTTGCCTAAAAACTGGAAAATTAATCTAAGTCAGCTAGACTTAGTAGTCAGTAGACAGAAACAGGCATCTCTAAATCAAAGTTCTGTTTAAATAGCTGTCACCATCGTGTTATGTACCAGTGTTAACTCTCACTGGCAACAGAACAAGGCCTAAAGTTCACAAGTTTTGCTGTTCTTGCTAAGACACTCTTCCTGCAAGTATGTAAATATCAACATACTCTCACAGTTCACCAAGTTAAAACTTACAAGAACTAAATATAATGGCATTTCTCTTATAAATAGATGAATAAATAGTTCTACTTATTTTTTTTTAAGGAAACAGAAGAAAGGTAATGTTTGCACACATTTTGTGTACAACTTCATTGATTTATAAACTATAAAAAATGTGCCAAACAGACCTGAAACCTGCATGTGAATAAATAGTTTGTTTTTCCACAGATGTTGCAATATGGAAAAGATTTACATAATTGCCAATATACAAATGGTATTGGCATATTAGGTTTTTCCATTCATACTTGTTTAAAGTAGACTTTGGATACAGATTTTTATAGCTCACCAGAAATTATTTTAAAATTCACAAATGTGGCATAAAATTGTTAAAACCAAATAGAAATGTATTTGCATTTTAATTTAGAAATTTAGGGCATGTAAAAATCTGGTAAGAAACACTGCTTAAAAAAGAGCATTTTAGATTGTATCAGTTGCAAAGAATGAGAACTTCCAAAAACTGTGACCCTGAGTCTTTAAATGTCTTACAATAACACATAAAACATGGCTTGTCATATAAGTTCCAAAACTTTAATTAGCCTTTAACATATTGTTTTCTTTTAAAATGTCCCTCTTAATTATTCATTTCAGTGAAGCAGACTAATTATGCTTCTTGGATAAAAGCACGTTGGCTCATTAGTCTTTCAGTGACATATAAACAGCAACTATGATGAACAAGATAGCATTTTTTTAATTATAATTTCCTTCCTATAAAAGTTAGACAAAGTTTGGGATCCTGAGGGAATGCCAATGTTATTTAAAGATTATAGCTATGATTGTAACATTCTTATGAAATGTTAAGAAAAAATGAAACTAGAAACCATCACTTATTACTTCTGAATTTTATTGTCAATTAATATCTGCCATTAGTATTTTTCATGTTGTTGGCTATTACTGTAAGCCATATTTGCTTAGGTTTTCCCAAAGCATTGGTAATAGACGTAACTGTTCAATAGTAATTAAGAAACCTTTAGGACATAAGAAAAAAAAAATTTTTTTACTATTTCTTAATTTAAAAAATAAATGAGAAAAAAAAATATTAATCCTCCAGAAGACTGAATGTTTAAAAGTTTCCTCCTTCCTAGTCTCACAGTCTTATTATCATTGCATTCTGTCTTATGGTTCCTATTTCTGTAGAACTGTGACACAATATTATACTGGTTAGCAAATCTGGTCCATTGCTCTGGATCAGGGGTTATTATGGGGTTAGAGAACACAAAAACTACTTCTGATCTGGGAGACTTAGTCAAACTCTTTAAGCCTTGTCTAGTTAATGTGTGCCAACTTCTTGCTTTCGTTCCTTATTTTACCCTCTTTTTTTTATGTGATCTTGATGTTACTTCAAATAGTTCCAATTTGTAAAATTATTTTTGCATTCTAGGATACCTGCAATATACAAACATAGACAGGTATGCTCACTTGAAATTACTTAATTGAATGATAGAATGGTTTGGATTGGAAGATCATTGAGTTGCAAACTTCATGCCATGGGCATGGATGCCACCCTGTTTCTCAAAACCCCATCCAATCTGTCCTTTACTACTTCCAGGCATAAGGCATCCACAGATTTCTGGGCAACCTGTTCCAGCGTCTCACCACCATCACAGTAAAGAATCTATTCCTACTATGTATTTCTAAACATACTCTCTTCCAACTGAAAGCTATTCCACCTTGTCATATCACTACATGCCCTAGAAAACAGTCCCTCTCTGTCTTTCTTGTATCTCGCTTTAGGTACTGAAAGGCAGATATAAAGTCTTCCCAAAGTCTTCCTTTGGGATCGTTCCTGAACGATCTCAACTCTCTTAGCCTGTCTTCATTGGAGGGGTGCTCCAGCCTTCTGATCATCTTTGTGGTCTTTCTCTGGACTTGGTCCAGCAGGTCCACTGCGGGTGCCAGAGCTGGATGCGGCACTCCAGATGGGGTCTCATCAGAGTGGAGCAGAAGGACAAAATAACCTCCTTTGACCTGCTGATCCCATTTCTTTTGGTACAGCCCAGGACGCCATTTCCTTTCAGGGCCTTGCTGACTTATGCCAAACTTCACATCCACCAGTATTCCCAAGATCTTCCCCTTAGAAAAGCTCTCAATCCATTGTCCATCCAGCAAGTATTTGTGATTCAGACTGCCCTGATCCACATTCAGGGCCTTGCACTTGGCCCTGTTGAACTTCATAAAATGAACTTCATCTGCACAGGCCCACTCTCAAGCCTGTCAAGGTATCCTCTAAATGACATCTCTTACCTCCACCGTGTTGGTCACATCACAAAGTTAGGTATTGTCTGCAAACATGTTAGTGGTGCACTCAATCCCACTGTTCATGTTACCAAGAAAGATGTTTGAGGGTGCCTGGTCCCGGTGCTCACTCACATACAAAATCACTCATCACTGGTGTGTACATTCCCTCCTGACCTTTCACTGTGCAGCTCCAAGACGAAGTCAGGAAAACTGCTTCTTATACATCATGCTCCTGTCCCCAAATCATTTTAAAGACAAGCTTGTTGCGGTTTCTCAGTGTATTCCTTGAAAAGGGAAGACCAAAACTGGGCACAATACTTGAGAAGAAATTTCACACACAATGCCAAGCAGAAAGGAGTAGCATTTTCAACCAGCTGCCTACTTGCTTGCTAATGCAATACAGTATATCATTGGCCTTCTTTGACATGGGTATTATTCTGCTGATTTATATTTAATTTGCCACAGGAATACTCAGGTTACCATTACCTGGAAACCTGCTCTTTAGCCATTTGACAATATTGTGGTTGTATGGGAATATGGGATTACTCCATTCCAAGGATGCAACTTTGCAAATTTTGTCAAATTTCAGGAGATTTGACTGCAAATATAGTATGGCTGGCTGTGAGAATATTGCTAAAAATCAAAGTAATTTACATACATGGCTCTCCCCCCTCCCACACAGCCAGACATCTCACCAGTGAAGACCATCAGGCTCCTAAAGAAGCTTTGGTAAATACATGCTGCCTGTTCCCAATTTCCTTCTTCATGTAGGTGTAAATGACTTACAGCAGGATTTGATTTAAAATCTTCCAGCATAATGAGGTAAAGCTGATTATAATTTCATTTCCTGGATATTTCTTCCTTTTTTTATTGAAAATAGATGTGAAAATTCCATTTTTCCATTTTGAAAGCAGCTTCACAATGTTGTCAGCTGCTGAACATTAGCCCTAGTAGGCAGCTAAGCCCCACGCAGCTGTTTATTCATACCCCCAAAGAGGGATGGGGAAGAGAATCAAAAGGATGAAAATGCACAAGCCTGGAGTTGAGATAAAGACAGTTCAATAGGTAAAGCCAAAGAAGGAATTAATTCACTGCTTCCCATGGGCAGACAGGTGTTCAACGATGTCCAGGAAAGCAGAATTCTGTCACAGGTTTGTTTCTTGGGAAACAAATGCAATGACATTGAATGTCATCCCCTTCCTTCTTCTTCCCCCAGTATTTATTGCTGAACATGATGCCATACAGTATGGTATATTCTTTTGGTCAGCTGGCTTCAGCTGTCCTGGCTCTGTCCCCTCAAAACTTCTTCTGCAACCACAGCCTACTCAGTGGCAGGGAGGCATGAGAAGCCTACTTTCCTTGCTGGCCACCCCTAAGATCCTGGCCCCCAAATTCTCTAACATCATCCACCCAGTAGCAAAACTGTGGATTTGTCCTGCTGTTTTGCATATGGCACCCTCTTCCCACCTGATTTTTCTTTGCCTGTTTTATCCAAAATTCCCATCATAATTCTCAGATCGTATGTATTCATGTACTGACACTTGAGATCATTACACCTGCAACATTTTCTACAGGGAAGTGTGAGGGCCTCCCTTAATATATTCTCCCTAGATATTTCAGCCCTGCACCCCGTCCTCCAGTTTTCTACAGTTTGGTCTTCATCCACCAACTAGCCTATTACAAATTCTTCCTTCAAATATTTTTTTTAATGAAATGAAATGTATTTAATATGTCATTTCCCCTCAAAATGTATATTTTAAATTTTTTATTAATTTTTAAATTTTAATTTTTAAATTTTTAATTAGTATAAACTGGCACTGATGTCTACAGCACTGTGACAATTCATATTATCCACATGCTGGTACCTGTATTTATTTAAGCTTTTAAACATAATTTGAATCTAGACAAGAAAATACATATTGCCTTGGATTTGCCAAGTGTTGGATGTTGAAGGCTCTTAAACATATATTTTTAATGTATTTAGGAGCATTACTTTGCATAAAATTTAAAAAATTTGGTTACAAATAACTCTTCATCCCCGTCTTATTGCATTTACATATAAAACATTCAAAAATCTTCCCCTGTAAATGTTATCTTCAGGTCAACCTGTTGTAAACTCTGTTGTAAACTGTTGGTTGCACAGAGAGTTGATTTTGTGAATAGCACTTTGAATGTCATCATTGGCTGCCAGATGAAACCTATGAATGATTCTTTCAACACTCTTATGCATTTAGTAATCTTTGTTTGAAAGGTTAGAAAAACCTTCCACTTTTAAAATTTTACTGAGTAGATCAAACAGCTCCTCTTTTTCAGAATCTTCAGCTTCTTTCCTTTTACATAACTTTCTTCACTGTACAAATCTATCTGTACAGTGATATGAAAATTGTAAACTCAAACTACTAAATTTTAAACATTTATTGTGTTATGACAGATTATATTAAATATCAGAACAATGAGAATGATTGTCTCATACAGCTTCAGAATCTTTTGTTGTACAAATAATTATGAAGAATACTCTTGAACAATTCATATGACCAATATAAGATACCTATTTTTGGGAAGAAACAAACAATTTGTTAAAAATAATGTATGCTGCAAAGGGAATTGAAGGACAAAAAACTCTTGACTAGATGCAGATATTTATAGTGCAGATGACTAGTCTGACCAAGTCACTTTAGGCTTTCTTTCTGATTAATGAAGATAAAGAAGCAGCGATATGCTAGAAGTTTAAAGACAGGGGAAAAAAAAAAAAAAAAGCAAAACAGCCCTCTGGGTCAAATAGACATAGAGGACACTATCATCAATTCCACAGCCAGTGCAGATACAATGTCTAAATGAATCAGCTTGGTTCTTGGCCTCTGGGGCATTTACTGTGAAATAAAGCCACATCAGGTACTCGTGTTATGTAGGCTTATATATGTTATGATTAGAACTGACCTTCTATTGAATCCTTACAAAGAAGCATAGAGATCTTTGCCAGTGTGTGTCTATGCTTAACTTTCTCTTGCCTTAACTGCCATTGACTGAGAAATCTCCTTGGGGCATCTCACACAGTTCTACATCTTTGTATTCAGGCAACTGGACAAAGTTGTGGAGATTGAACTCAAAAGAAAATATTTGATATTAGGTGAGTACACATAATCCAGATTTTTTTTTTTTTTTTTTTTTTTTTTTTTTTTTTTTTTTTTTTTTTAAATTAAGAGTGATCTAAAGAATACAAATGAAACTTCTAAAGGTGCCATGTAGTAACCTTAACATAGATATCAGGAACCATTTAATATAACAAAGCCATCCATCCTGGCTTCCAGATTCTTCTCAGAGAGGATATAGATTTACAATGCATCTTCATGATACCTTCTAAGCTCATGCATATTTCTCATGTATCAGAAGACCTTCAAAATTCATGTTTGGTGAGCCAAGGTCCTAATCACTACTGACACTATTGCAACTTTAGATACCTAGCTTAGGATTTTAGCTCTGTTAAGTGTGTTTTCATTGTAGACTGAAACAATAACTAAACGACTATGAAATCCGAACCCCTCTAAGCTATGCCAGTGTTCACCTCTGTACTGACACAGTCACCATGTCACTGGAGAAGAACTTCCATTCTCTCCCTAAGGGTCTATAGAATGTATTATATATTTACAGCAGAGCTATCCATGACTGGGTCTGTATTACTAGAGTCTGCATGGTTATGGCACAGAAAGTATTCACTGAGGTCACTGAGCTCTTGTATTTCAGAAAGCAAATATTTCCTTTTACTCACAGGTAATTTATCATCAGAAACAGAATGCATACAAAAAAAAAAGACAAAAAAAAAAAAAAGAGCTCTAGGTCAAGTCGTGCTTTTTCACAAGGCTCTTTATAACCTATTTAATGAATGTGTCTCTATGTGATTTGCAGCTTCATCTGGAAGTCTTTAAACAAAGAGTAAAGAACCTTTTTTGTCAGTGTTCTAACATTCATCTAATAAGACAAGTCTAAGCTTAATTGAGCTAAGTCTAGTAAGTGTCCTAAGCTTAGTTGAGCAAGTCCAGTAAGCTTACTAAGGTAAATAGTGACAGACTGTTGGCTACCTTATGCAATATAAGTGCATTTTTAAGATCAGTACATGCAGTAAAGTAAAATATTTTTGGATAACAGATATTTATTTTATACTAACCTGAATTCTAGGAATAGTGTTCCAAAATGTAGAGTTCTTGATGGTTCTTCACTTCTCGTGAGGGTAGCAGCTTTTATGCAGAAACAGAGAGCTATGTCCGTCCAGATTCTCCTAAGTAAGTCTGTAAACAGTTTTTCCATATGCTTATTACACCTAAAATAAAACAAGCAAATAAACAAATCCTCCAAATCCTCAAATTCAAATAACCCTACCAAACTCATTAGTATCAATAAAATTTTCACTTACATTTTAAGTAAAGGCTCAGGAAGAAAAAATTAAAAACAGGAAAGAACATCAGAGTCCTAAATCCAGCAACTAGTAGCATCTTAAAAAAAAAACCAAAAACAAACAACCAAAAAAAACCTTAAATGGAGATTCTTACTTGAATTATGGTGAGATTTATTTCATTTAAATAAAATATTAGATTCCTTCTTGTCAAAGACTGATAAGAACTTCCAGAGAAAGAGTTTATTTTTCTTAAAATAGTGATGGAAAGTAAAGCTAAACATCTAATCCAGGAAAGATAAAGATTAGAAAACCTGAAAATATGTTTTTTTCCATTGAAGTTTTATTTTACTTGGAGAAAAACAGCATTTTGGATGAATCTTGCCCCCTGTTAGTTATTCAGAGAATCTAAATACTAGAGCCTTAGGACTTGATGCCCTGGTTTTCAGTTATTAGACAGCTATTGTGTTGTCTTTGAAAAGGTAGCTATTATCCTAGACAAAGTAAACTCGTTATAATAAAGAAAGGAAAATGAACAATTCAGGAATCGCTTCTCAACCAAGCCATATGTAAAGTAACAATTACTTAGAATTCTGTTAAAATCATTAATAGGAAACTAATGTGTTTGTAAGCAAATTCTTTGTGTGTAGAAACCTCAATTACTCTTTATTTTTAATCAGCTGTTTTCAAAGAGCTTACTCTGTAGATTTTTAATACACTCTCTAAGAAAAAGAAACACAAAATGGAGATGCACCTATGCTTGTTTGAACAAAACACTAGTAAAAATTTCAACTATGCTTCGTGACACTCAGTTTGAGTGTTCTGGTTCTCTTGTTCATTGTGCTGCCCAGCAACCAGGGTCATCAGTTTCTTGATTCAGAGAAATAATTTTATAAACTAGATTTACATCCTGTTTTATCTCAAATATACTAAGTTTCTCCAGGATAATCTAAGACAAAAATTATTCTCGTCAATTAAGCAACAATAGAATGAAATGAAAAAAAGTTCCAAAGAAACAAAACTGAAAAAAAAAAACCCAAAAAACAAACCCAACCCAGAGATAATAAAAAATCCTAACAGTTTTAAACAACTGTATTATTGAATGCAGATTCATATATTATTAGGAAAAAAAAATAGAAGGATCGATTGTTCACCATGTTTCATAACAAGGAAACAGTTTGCAGGTGAGTTGCTTGTATTTACAGATTCTTCAAGAACAATCATCTTCTCATAAAGAACCTCTTTTTTGATAGAAGAAATGTATCTTTTATAGAAAAAATATAAATACTTAGCAATTGGAGTCTTAAATTATTAATTTAAAACTTAGTAACATCTTTGGAAAGTAAGACAATATATTGACTACTAGTTATATAATTTCCATGGGGAAAAAAAAAATATAATCTCACACTTAATTGTCTTATTCCTTATTAATGTTTGAACACTCATTTGTGGTTGACATCATATTTACATCAGGGTGTAGTTCTTCTATATATTGACACTAGAATCCCTGTATCGCCTATGGAATTTCATGGAATTGGCCAGTTCTTCCCAAGCGCTATAGATGGAACCCTACATATTTAGTCATTTAGTAATTTCTTTTAAACTCCTTTAATTTTGTATTTTATACTTCCAAAAGCAATCCAGGACATAAAGTTCTGACCTTATTTTTCACCTCTGCAGTGCTATGGCCAATGAGGACATCTAACAATGAATATGTTCAATTAAATCTGTACAAAAGTTTAAACTATTTAACACAAACGTTTTGTAAAACCTGTTTTTACAGATGCTTGAGTTTTGCATATTTTTGTACCACAAAATGGGGCACTGACTAGAGATATCTCAAGAGCTTGAATTGGTAGGTTTGCATGAGTTACCACAGAACTATTTAAGGATATTAACTCATGGCATATAAACAGTATAGTCAGGTCAGCAGGGCTGTGTTTAGCCCAGAGCTGATATATTTCCGATTTCATAACTAACTCCTTTATAACTAGCTGAGACATTTCTGCACAATACACAGCACTAGACTGGACATACCTGTAGGCTGTTGAACCCATGGTAAATCACATGTACTGAGTAACCAGTCTGATTTTCAGAGTGACTGAACCTCTTCAAATAACACTGTGGATTTCAAATAAAATTATAGAAATTTCAAGCATAAATATAGTTAATTAAAAATACAAAATTCCCTATATTATTATTCAAATAACTCTGGAGTAAATTCTGGTGGGTGTGATGATGTTGCATATGTTTACAGCATAAACCAACTAGTTCTATTCAGAAATTCAATATCATTATAAAATTACCTAGACAATTAACTTGTGCCTTAACTTCAGATGTTTAGACTGCTATTTTGCCTTTTTTTTTTTTTTTTTTTAATTCGAGTGCTCTTTTCATCATATAAAAATTAATTAATATGGTTGTCTTTGAGTCCTCCAGAGACACATCTGTGAAACTAAGTTGAAGTACTTGAGTTAGACATACTGGCTCTGTTCCATCCTTTCTGGGAAGAGGTAGCAGACTATTCCTGTGATTTATATTCTAGCCATATGAGTAATGTTATTTTATTATGCAGATTTTTTTTTTTTTTTTTTTTTTTTTTTTTTTTTTTTTTTTTTTTTTTTTTTAGCCATTTAGTTTCTTTTCATTTAGTAATTGAAACAATTGGGACTTAAACAAGTACTTAATCAGTCACTTGCATGCTTTGGCAAATAGTTTACATCATCAGAAAGACCATATGTATGCAAGGAGAACATTTTCAGAGACTTCAATCCAAGGAGATGCAAGAGAGCGTTGAACAGAATTGGCCTTTCTTTAATCATTCTTCAGAAAATGCTTTTGTTCTCTCATCAAGATGTAATACAACAAAGCTTTATCCTGAAAAAGGAAATGAGAGAAAGAACAAATCAATTAATTGAAGTTTTTTTCATTCATTACTAAAACCATCCCTACCAAAAACTATTAATCAGAAGCCTCTTAACGCATCGTCCTTAGCTCTTCTAGGGTTTACCAAGATCTTGCTCCATTGAAGAACATTTTGTACATGGACTGATATTTAGAGTTGTTTTTTATTTCAAAAATTTTAATTACAATTTTTCTCCTTTTTTTTTAAATAAGCCCTCCTAATTATATTTACTGTAATGTCAGGTCAATTATGTATTTTCCCTATGCTTTCTTTGAAACAGGACACACAGGCATCTATTTACAACTGATTTTCAAAGTTGTATCAGTTTTAAATTCTTCATTGAGAACCTTTGTCCACTTTATTCTTTATGCACTTTATTCAGGATGATGACTTTGCCAAACAACTGAGAATAACAAGACAGATATATAGAAAATGATGGTATATGCAAATATATGTCTATTGGGTGCACACATCACGATAAACACATGCACCTACAAAAAAATCTATTTTTAGTAGAAATTATTTTCATCCCAACCATTTAGGTTGATTTCTTTTTCTTTTTTTTTTTTTTTTTAAGACAAATCACTCCTTCCCAGTCTCACACAATATGCAAAGGATGAATTTATAGCATTTAGGGAAGATTTTTAAAAGTAACATCCACATAAGCAATGCAACAAAACAAAACAAAAACACCAAAACAAATAAACAAACAACACATATTTAAGAGCACCTGAAAATCTTAAGAAAAGGTTCTCTCATTTTCTTCAAAAACTGGATTTATTCATCCATTAAATGAGTGATACTTTAGACTAATTCCATTGAAAAAGAGAGAAATGGAGGAACAGTACATCCTCAAATTCTCCTCCTTTTGACTTTTATAACCTAGCTCTTTAGAAATCTGGTGAAATGAATTTTTATTTCCCACTTAATAATACCCCATTTATAACTGGCTCAAGCATTTAGGCCCAGTGCCTGCTGCTGAGACTAATCCTCTTTACCACTCACCCACCTCTGTCTATTTCCTTGTGGCAACAAATGAATTTTGTAATTTATTTTATCAATATGGAAGCTAATTCCATTTTTTGCAAGATTTTCCTTTCCTTGGATGAGAAAGGTAACTTGACATCTTGAAGAAGCACAGGAGCAGATACTGTAAAAGACGGGTTCAGGCAGGATTTGGAAGATAGAAGATTCACACTGTGTTTTCAGCTTGGTGCAATCACACATCAGCCTGAAGTCAAATGAGGAGTTACATTTCATATCTAACAGAGACATCATAGTAAATATCCACTATAAACCTAGGTAACTTGCTTTACAGTCTGTCACAGTTGTTAGGGTGTGGATTTCATTTAAGGACTAATAAGTAACATGTTAACACAATAAGAGAGCAGTATTTCTCAGTCTATACTTTAGTTGGTTCCATTAATACCCTTAAATTAATTTAATAATCGATATATGTAACAAGATGCTTTTCCAAAATCATTATACAAAATGTTGCATATCTGTTAGGTGCTACTAAGGGAAGGAAATCTAATTGTTCTGTAGGCAGAAAATACAAGCATAAAAAAAATAAAAAATATGAGCCTTTCAGCTTGAGATTTCATATATTATTTTCTAGTTTTGTTTTGCACATAAATACAAGCATAAGTTCTTATTTTCAATGTACAAAGATCAATTTTTCCCATGATACTATTATGCACTCTTGTGTTGGGTTGGCACGGTAATGTTTTGAAGAAGGGAAGTCTGGGGAGCAAGGTGTTTTTAAGATTTGATTTTATTACTCATTACCTACTCTGATTTGACTTGTAACAAACTAATTTCCTGAAGTCAAGTCTGTTTTAGCCATGGTGGGTTCTGATTAAGTGATCTCTCCCTGTCTCCATCTTGACCCACAAGCTTGTCATATATTTTCTCCCCTGTCCCACTGAGGAGAGGGAGTGACAGTGCAGCTTTCATGGGCACCTGGCATCCAGCCAGGTGCAACCTACCACAACTCTGTTTCCTAATCAAACATAAAAAAATATTCCTTTACTAAGGTTATTTGATTTCTTCATGTAATTTTTCTTTTGTTCTTTAATCATATTTTTTCAATATAGTGTCCATGTGTATAAATACTTTGTCAAGACTGAAAGGAATATTCAACTTAAATCCACATAGTTTCAGCTGCATGTTTGAGAGACAGCAAGGGAAACACTAAAACAATTATCTTGTTTCACTGCGTATGAAAATTTCTTCTTGCCATTTCCAGCATGGTTGCTTCAATGCCATATGACAGTTCCTCCCACTCAGCAGATGTCTCTCCCCATACTACCATCTCACAGTTTCCTCTTTATTCCTGCAGCCAGTTGCTGAGGAATAAGCACCATCCTGTAGTGACATGCTCAGGTTGAAATACATACAACTGGAAAAGCCATATTAATTTAGACCTAATATGCAATTATCTTCCTGTTTTGGAGAGCCAGACTACTGACACACACACACATATCATAATGATAATATTTGAAGTCAGGCACTAGTTACAGGTGTTAGCTGACATAAATACATTTTGCAAATTATTTCTGTTGTGAGATCCCAAATCCCATATTTTCACAGTCAAGAAGTCTTTTAATTGGATGAACTTGTGAATATAGACCTGCTATTGAGCTAAGAAACCAATTCATTTTTGCTTTTTCTGATCAGTTTCTGCACATCAAACTATCTTGCTGTGTATCAAATAATGATTCTAATTCTATATAAGAACATGTGGATCTTGTACATTTTGCTATGCATATTTTTGCTGTAACTGTATGTTTTGTTATATCACTGCTCTTTCCAGGTTTTTGGGGGTTTTTTTGGGTTTTTTTGGGTTTTTTGTTTTTTTGTTGTTTTTTTTTTTTTTTGGGGGGGGGGGGTTTGTTTTTTTGTTTTTTTTGGTTTTTTGGTTTTTTTTAAATCTCAACCCATGATTTTCCTTTTGTAGAGAGTTGTCCTCTCCAGCCCACCTTTAAAGGTGGAAGGATTTGTGTAAAAGCCCATTTGTATCTGAACAATTAACTACCTGACAATTAGATTGCTGTGCTGTCTACATTGTAAAAATTCTAAGTACATAGAGCAAAGATTTCAGTGGACAGAAAGTCAAAACATGACATAAATAGCTAGTCATGGAGGCCTGCATTTTGTGTGTTTTAGAGAACAGATATGAAAAACATCACCCGTTTTAAAGTGATGATATGGAAACAATTATCTCAGTCCACTTAATCGTAATGAAAAGAATAAAAATCTGTGTCTCTCCAAGATTAAGTACTTTTTTTTTCTTTTTTGTCTTAAATTATTTGATCCTTCATACTGTGAAGTATTTACAAAACTTAGCTTAATGGTTTAAATATTTGAGAAATTGCTGTGTCCTACTCATTTTTGATCTTGTCAGTCTTCCAAGAACTGTGGATTTAGAGAAGTAAAACTTATATGTAGCTGGTTCCATACTATGGAAGTAATACTGTGATTACGACTTCATTAAAGTCTAACTAAATTTTGTCTGTGCTACTTATAAAAAAATTATGCAAAAAAGGTAAACTTCCTTTAGAGTTGGAACATTAGCATATTGAATAGGAATTATGTTTTTCTGGATATTTCCAGATGTAACAAATAATATACTAAATTTAAAATAGAATCATCACAAATTGTGTAATGGTGTAAACTTTTTTTTTTTTTTTTTTAAACTTTCATGAGTGAATGGTTTGAACTATGGAACATTTTAGACAATTGAAAATACAACATTGAAGCTCTTTCAAATGCCTAAGTCACATCAGCAAATATATCTGTATTTCAGATAGAAATGGTAACAATTTAATCTTTTATTTTAATACACTGATGTAGTCTAAAAGAATATTTAGAAAAATTCTAAAGTAGTACTACTCATTGTTGACATGGCTGAATTTTGGTTGTCATTTTTCTTAATTTCTGGGTATCCTGCAGTTCTACACTTTCAAATTTGTGAGTGAGTGAAAGCACATTTCCAAAGTCCTCATTTTGGAGTACAGGTTTTCTTGAGTTTTCTGAGTCTTTATGTATATTTTAGCATTAACTATCAGATGATGTTTCCATCTGTCATATTTCCCACAGAACCATGGCTTAATGCTGTAAGTATTTGGTTCTCCAGATTGATCCCTTCTCACAGTTCAGGTTTAGGTTATTAACAAGACATCAAGGTAGACTTCAATTAATACAATGGGAAAATTCATTCTGACATCCATATCTTGGTCTTACCTTTCTTGTTCCCACTTTTTTCAGCAATTCCCTGCTTAAATAGCTCCCTGTTACTCTTCTTAAACTCTCTTCAATGTTTCCATGTCAGCAAATCTGATAACTCAAAAAATGATGAAAAAATAGAATATAGAGTATCCTGATTTGGAAGGGTATTCACAGGGATCATCAAAGTCCAGTTCCTAGTCCTGCACAGATGTAATGGTTTAAGAATGATATTCCCCAATTTAGTTTTTATATTGAAATCCATGTGCCACTCCCAATGCTTCCCATTACACCTCCACTTAAGGAGAATTAGAGATACAAAAGGCAAGATCACAGGCTGAGAAAAGATCAATTTACTGGAAATAACAAAAATATAAAAAATTATTAGTAATAGTAGCATTATACATAATAAATTGCGCAAGATTCATGTGATTTCTTGGAACCAGTGTTCCTTCTGCCACATTTACACAACCCAAAGGAACCCCTTCTCCCCAGAAGGGAATCCCCCCCCCCGCTTTTGGCATTGACATGAGGTGGTATAGAATAATTTCCATGTCCAATCCATGCACCTTCCGGCTACAGTAAAAATTAACCCTGTCCTGGCCAGAGCCAGGACAACAGAATAGTCCCAAGAATCACATGATATGCCTTACAAGATATTGGAAAAGTCTCTTTAACTCTGTCAGGCTTGATGCCATGACCACTTCCCTGGAGAACCTGTTCCAATGCCCAGGTACTCTCCGGATGATGAAGATTTTCTGAACATCAAACCTAAACCTCCTCTGACACAACTTCATGCGTTTACCTTGGGTCCTATCACTTGGGTCGTAAGAGAGAAGAGATCAGTACTTCCCCTCATGCAGAAGCTGTAGACAACAAAGAGGTCTCCCCTCTTCTCCAGGCTGAACAGACCAAGTGACCTAAACGACTCCTTGTATGGCTTCCTCTTTAAGCCCTTCACCAAACTTATGGCCCTCCTTTGGACACTCTTTAATTTGTACATCTTATATTGTGGCACCTAAAACAGCCCACAAGGACTTGAGGTGAGGATACACTAGCCCAGAGTGGATCAGGAAAATCACCTCCCTTGACCAGCAAGTGACGCACTCCAGGACAGAGTGGTCATGTCACACTGTTGACTCAGAAGAATCTTAGAAGAATGTTAGAAGAACCAAGATCTGGATAGTGGAAACTAGTAAGTTTATAAGAGTAGTGGTATATGGAGGCTGAAATATTACTGAACCAAGGGGAACTCGGCTCCTGATAAATTATGTTTTTGAGATCTTTTTTTCCTCTTTTTATTCTTGCAGAATTCTCTTCTGCCATTTAAGACAGAAGAGAATGCCTTTAAATATGTCTATAGAAAGCCAAATTATTTAATTACCTTAAGATGACGTTTTTTATGTAAAATAAAGTAACAGATGGTAATGTGCAGGTCTAGAGACAAAGGACTTTTCCAATTACTTATGAAGAGGTGAAAAATGAACACATCTGCATAATTTTTTATACCATAAAAATGTAGAAAGCAATTTCCAGACTGATTGGAATAGGATGCCATTAAAATTGCTTCTTAAGGGAATATTTTAAGAGCCTGTTTTTCAGAGTGAAATGCCTGTAATTCATGGGTGTAGATAACAGCTCTACTGGCCTCTATGTGAAAATGCAGTCATATTTCCATGTATTTCAACATTTTCATAAGTTATATGAAAATAGATATTAAATATAGATATAAATATAAAATATTAAATGTATTCAAAATAGAAATAGTAAGAATTGATGTTTACTCAAAAGCATCAGAAATGCATTTAAGTGCTACTATTCAGAAGACTTGACAAAGGATTAACACTAGCAGATCTATTTTCTAAATGTTATTGTCATTTTATATCATATCCTTTCCAGTATCATGTCTCTGTACTACAATAATTTCATTGTAAAGTAACTGAGAGAATAAAAGCCAGCTGAAGAAATTATTATAAAAAAGACATAATAAAGAGATGTATTTGTAAAAACACATATAATTAGAATTTTAGTAATAGAGAAAATATAGGGTTTATTTATAAAACCATTTAACCTCTTTGTACATATCCTGACAAAAAAAGCATCAAGTATGCTGTTATGAATTAACCTGAATCTATTTAGATTTGGTATGATTTTCTTATTATCAGTGTATGTAAAATGTTTTACATAACTTCCCATAATTTAAAATATTCTGACATTGCACTCCCAATCCTGTTGTTATTCTTGACACTCAGTGTAGGTTGTATGATACAGCAAAATTAACAAACTACCAGAAAATACCTTTTTTTTTTTTTCTTATAAAATTGAGTCTAGAAAAACTATCACTGGTGCTCAGTTGATTGTAATTGAAACCAACATATCTTTGAAATATTTCAAGCAGCAGTCAAATTTAATATGCACATGGTTTTATGAGTGATAGCCATAAATATTCAAAGTGGTGAGACAAAGTTTTCCTGCAAATGCAATCTTCTCAAACTGCAATGCTTAATAGACTATTGCTCCAACATGCTGTATTTAGTCTTAGTATCTTCTATTTAAACACAAGTCTTAAAAGGAGAAAAAATTGCTTTAACAGCCTGTGGACCTTACAGCACAGATCACTGGTGTCACTGAATGAGGTAGAAGTGTTGAGTGCAAAATATTAAGTAATTTAATGTGGGTTTAACATTTTTAACTATATAGAAAAGCATTCTTATAAAGGTCCTGATAAACTTTTGCAAATGGAGTGATATGGTTTGCTAGTAAGAGAGAAGCAACAATATCCTTTAATAAAGTAGTGAGTTAATTAAGAAAATTCAATCATAAATGTAACAGTGGTTTAACAAGTTTGGACAGGAAGGTACATTTGGTCATTTACTGCATAGAGGACACGGTCACATAAAGATGTCAGGGACAACCCTCTGTTGAGTCATGAGGTTCAGAAAGAACCCACCTTTCCCTTCTCAGAGAGGAGTCAAGGTGCACACTTAGCCTGGGACTTGATCAACAGTTTAAAGGATTCTATATGCACAATGAATCCTATCTCTCACTTAGCTAAGATTTCAAATTTTAGCACACTATTAATCACTTACCAAGGATCTGTTGTAGCAAGGAATTTCTCTGCCTCTAGGAGTAACCTTGAGAGGCATCTCTACTCAACATGGAGTCCTAGAGTGAGGCCCCTAATATACAGGGCAGCTCAGCAGGCCCTGAGTGTGCCGCTATTTGCAAAGTAACGTGATTGACTTATTTGTGTACTACCAAGACATCTGAGTCAATGTTCTAGACAGCTTTTGTGCACCATGTTGCCATCTATCCCCCAAAGTCCACAGCAAGCTGAATATGGCTGTCAAAACACCTCCTTATGATTTCCTAGGCCCAAGTGAGAGAGTTACTTACTTGAATTTTCCCACAGGCTTTAAGGTACTGCCTGAAGTGTAAAATCTAATTTCTGACCACTGTCAGTTCCCACAAGGCACAGATATTTCACCTAATAGAAGGAGCCTGACATACTGGACACATAGCTTTTACCTATTCATTAATTTTAGACTGAGAATCTCTCAGAGCTCTCATAAAAATATTTTAACCCTTACCTGTCAATCTACTTCTTCCAGAACCATCCAGGTCCCTTAACTCAAGACAACACTTTTCAAAGTCTCTTCTAATCTCAGTCTTAGAACAAAGATAAATTTTCTAAAAGTGTTTTCCTTTTTCTATTCAAGAACTACTTAATTAAAAGCAATTCAACTATCTAAAAAGGACTATGAAAAGTTATCCAGTACCCTTTGATCAATAGTCTTGAAGCATGCAAATGTTTCTAGACTTCAAGAGAACACAGAGATTTTTTTGTACATCTTCATATTAATGTGTCTTTAACGTGTCTTGGTACTTTATATGAAGTATCTTAATGAAAAGTGATAGGTTAGCTTTCAGGCATTTCAAATCTGGAGAGAAAACTATCCGGTATGTTCAGAATCTGCCTCTTCAGTGAAACTTCTATATTGTCCTTTACTCACAGCTAATTGTGAAATTGGAAGCTGTAATGATTTTTTACTTTTACTGAGAATGCAAAATTACTTGGGAATGTTAATATCCTAGCTGTCTTTTGATGTCTGTCTACAGCTGTCCTGGAGAAATTAGTAAAGCCTGGTATCTACTTGAAATAAGTTAAAGGATAAAAACTTAATTAATGCCAATCAACACTATTTTCTCAACAATTTGTCTTCTAAAAAATGTTGTTTTGGGAAAGAAATGTAAAGGGAACATTTATGTACTTAGAAAATTTTTCAAAGGGGTAATTTTAAGGCATCTTAATTCAAACGAACAAATAATATTAGTTTCTGCTCTGGGAGTGATAAATATTTAATGTATTATTTATACTGAAGAAAAAAAAATATCTATACTATTGCAGGAATATGGATCTGATCATCCCAATATACAAAGCGTAAGACAAATTGGAAAATAAGAAAAAATGAAAAATATTTAAAAGAATTAAAAGAAAATTTAGGGGATTTCTGGTTACTTGATGACATATATATTTGTGCTTCATCTATCAAAGGAATGAAATGCAAGTCATGCATCTGCCTCGACTTCAACAAAGCACTTGATAAAGCATCATGTCGAAAAATATGGGTCACATGAGAAAAGATAAAAAATACTAGAACTACAATATTATCAAGGTTCTAGTTAAAGGGGAGAAGACAACAGATATTATGGATATTAAATATGTTATGAAAGACAAATGAAATAATGTTTCTCAAGGGTTAGGTAGGTAATACTCTTAAGTGAAATTAAAGATTTTATGTATGAATTAGGAATACATCAAGGAACTTTACCAGTGTTGCAAATGTAAAAATCATTGTATCCTAGAGAAAATGAACTCATTCCACACATATATTGCTTAAATAAGTAAAAGTAATCAGAATAGAATTATTGAAGAAAATACAAACAAAGGAAACAACTTCTTCCAAGAGTGTTTGCTCTTCTGTTCTATAAAATAAAACGTTACATTTTCTTTCAATTCAAATTTTTGGCTAAGATATTCTTCTTTGTATTTCAGAAAGTTACTTGGACAGATGTGTACATTTCACTAAGTGGTGAGTAATTGATGAATCAGTTCTAGCTGACAGACTGGTAGCTTCACAACTTTAATGATTTTTTAAAAATTGTCTGTTCATACTTACAGGAGAAAAAAATCGGTGAATTATGGTACCAAAGAGATAGACATAATAATACAACATTTGACAGTATAAAATTTTGTGTTTTAGTAACTGGAAACTAGTAAGAAAAATCACTGACAAAACCTGAGGGCAGAGATTCAGGCTCATTGAAGCAGCTGTATCATATTCAGTCCTATGAGGTACCAATGTGTCACAGCTGTGAATAATGCAAATGGTGTCCTATGATTTGTCAGTTGAGTTAGTACAATATTAGTTCCATTATACAAAATTATGGTGAGATAGTCTCTGAAATATGTGCTCTGGTCATTCATATTGAAAGGAGGTGAATTTAAACTGAGAGATGGAGAGAGCTCCTGTGATAATGTACAAAATTGGAAGTCCATTATATGAGAAGAGATTGTAAGCACTAGGCTTGGTTCATCTGGTGACACAAAGGCAAAAAAGATATAAGGTTGCTACCTATAAATTCATCAGGGGTTACAGACTATGTAAGGTAAAGAACTGGTAAAGGAACAAATGGATACAATAAAAATGTTTTGCTCAAAACTGAAGAATACCTAGTAATTCTGTGGAATGCATGGAAGCCTAGCTTTTACAATGTGTAACAGGATAAAATCCAAAGATTAACAAAACAAATATTACTTGAAATAGATTTTCATATTTTTTTTAAGTATTAATGACTGTGACTCCTGGAATAAAATAAGCTATTCCTATATTCCTATATGAAGGTATTGCATGGACAATTAATAGCTTACATGTATTGAAAGACATTAAAAGATATGAAATATATACCTTGAATATAGGTCTTCATGACTTTAAATATCTGGTCAAATTGCTGGAAATATGAATCTGAATAAAATCAACCAATCGATATTTATGGAGTCAGTTGCAGGCTTGGGTTGTTATCTGTACAGGGTGGAAAAAAACTCTCTTTTTTTGGGATTCATTAAAAAGAGATCTTCAGTTTGCCTCTAGGTCAGCATGAACTTGCACATTAATATGTAGCTAAAAGAATTTATCTAATTCTCAGCTGTCCTCGTTTGATAAAATGAAAATCCCACTCATAAACTGTAACAGGCCTGAGTAAGGAAAAACAATTATCACTAGCAGTCTCTCAGATTACCTAGAGAAAACTGCAGCTTAATACAAGAAAGTGGAAGAGAGAGAAGCTAGGGCTCTCTAGAAGTGAAAACAAATGAGATTTATTAGATGAAAAAAATAAGGAGTGCGTGAAGAAATTAATAAAAGTTATCTGTTCTATGGCAGTGTGAAAATAAAGTGTAATAGTAGGAAAATTATGCTAAAATAAATCCAGGGACATATTTTGGCAACGAGAAAGAAACAACAAAAATCCACTGTACTCACAGCCGATGATAATCAAATCTAATGTAGAAACACTTGAGAAAAGTTCTAGTTGAACAACATGCATTATGATAGACTGTTAGATTTTAGGGAGAATATATCCATGTCCAGAATCTGATTTTTTTCCCTAAAATGTATAATCTGCTATTAATCCCTAGATATCTGTTTTCTGTGACACTTCTTCAGGATTCATATAAAATTCATATTGCTTCTTTCTTCTGCTCTTTCAGCTTGCATCATTGCTATTGAAGACTCAGTTTTTGAGGTCCTTGGGGTTAATCTGGGTGCATTTTTAGTGCAGCTATTGTTCTGACATGAATAGAAGCTAGTGAAAGGGTAGGTAGTAAAAATAAAATCTGCATATTTACAATCAGGAAAAGAAAGGCCTTAGTAAAATGTAAATGCTGCTTTTTTAAGAGAGGCATCTCAAAAATGTCACTCCAATAACTTAGCACAGGGATTTTGTTTCATTTTAATGACGTCTTTGGACATATCTTCCAGTTCAGTGTGGGTGTCTCAGATATCTTAGGTGTCTGTGAGGGATGCTCTCAATCTCTTAACCAAACCAGCAGTGGTTCAACACAGGCTTCAAAAGAGGTAAAGGCATGAGCCACAGCCAGTGCAAGAACTCCTCCTGTTCCATTCTATTCTCTGAAAACCCACAAAGGAGCAGAGTGGCACAGCGAGCACTGATGCATGTGTGCTTGAGGAAGAAGTAGCAGGGACATGTTGTGAGCTGACTGCAACCCCATTCCCTGTCCTTGCAGTGCTACGAGGGAGGAGGTAGGGAACTTGGCAGAAAAGTGGGAAGAAGGGACAGGTGGGGAGATGGTGTTTTAAGATTTGGATTTATTTCTTATATCCCACTCTGATTTAATTGGTAATAAATTAACCTAATTTCCTCAAGATGAGTCTGTTTTACCCATGATGTTAACTGGTGAGTGATCAGTCCCTGTCTTTATTTTGACCCAGTAGGTTTTCAGTACAATTTCTCATCCCTGTCCTGTTGAGGAGGAAAGTGACAGAGTGACTTTTGTGGACACCTGGCTTCCAGCTGGGGTTAACCCATTACAATACAGAAGTCCTAGTAGACCAGTGTGCATAAAGGTAATACTCTACCTGCTTCTTAGCTACAGAGCCTTGGCAGATGGCACAACTGCTTGAATTTTTTTCAAGGTTTTTCCTGACTTGTGTTGCTAGGTAGAAAGCTATAGATACAAATTAATCAATTACTACCTTTCCTAGTTAGTTAAAAAAAGTTTAAAAATGAAATTATAAACAAGACATTATATATATATGCTTAAATTCTTACAGTTAATATAGATTTATATCACAAAATAGATAATAATTATTTTAATTCCACAATGACAAATGCATTTCTCATCAGGAAATAAGAATCAAGGTACTATAACAGGTTGCCCAAAATAATTTTTGAAAGCATTATGCCTCACTTTCTGATGTGTTTGATGATGTGATTTCTGAGAAAGTACAATTATATCTAAAACAAAGAGTGATATATTGTAAAATATATGAAAAACTATTAAGTAATTTTTTTAAAACAAAAAATTAATTCAAAAGTCTTCCAGATTTTAAAATATTTTAGAACAGCAGTAAGATTTTATAAAGCAAAAGACTCCCTTCTCTTATATCTCTAGTGAGATCATCATCACAGTTGTAGTGGTTTCATGTTAGCCGAATTCTGCTTACCAGATTTAGTGTAGTGGTCTTAGTGTTTATTCTCTTTTTTTCCTTTGTGGGAGAGGATCAGGAGAAGCAAAGTAGGCTTGAGCTTAAAAATAAACAAATAGTTTTTTTAACACACACTAAAAGAATGGGGAAAAAAAGTTGGAAAATACCAAAATGAAACTTTGAAACATTCTTCCCACCCCTTACAAACTGTTAACTTTCTTACAAACAACATAGAGAGACACAACTAGTAATTTTTAGTCAGTTTCACCATTTAAACATAATCTTTCATCACTTTGGGAGAGGAGTCTCTCTAGAGTCCTATGGAGACGCTCGTCACAAGACTACAACCATCTAGTGGCTCCCAATGGCCCAAATCTGCAACTGCCTGGAGTTTTTGCAGTCCCACCCATTAGTGGCCTTTCCCCTGGCTACTTATCGGCCGCTCAGTGTATTTTGGGGTACTGTTTAAGAATGCTTCTTCTAGTATAAAACAAAGATTCTCTTCTTCTATTTCTATAATTGTCTCTATCTCAAAAGAAATAGAAGCCTCCTTTTACCCCAGGAGCTGAGGGCTTCAAATCACTTTCTCTCTAAAATTATCTTTGTCTCAAAGGCTGAGACCTCCTTTTACCCCAGGAGTGAGGGGCTTACTCTGTTCCAGATTCTTAATTAAATCTCAATAATATCAATCCCCAACTTTTGACTAGAACCAGCATTCCCTCAACCAACATTAAGATATTACAAGAAACAGTACATTTCTCCATAGTTTACATCATAAAAGTCCAGTAAAAAATATCCACTTCCTCAATCCCTCCTTCCAATAATCTTTATTATTTATTTCACTCTTGCTCCACTGACTTCATGCTGTGTCCTTTCTATGTCCATTCTGTCTCTTTCTTTTCTCTCTCAGGTAAGGGTTAGACCTTGGAAGCTTCATGTTGCCAGGAAAGGGTTAAATTTGCCCAGGCCTGCAGTGGCCATGTGATTTCTGCCGGTAACTGTCTCTCTTGTCCCTGCACAACAGATCTGCTTTGCCTGATCTGGGGACAGATCTCTGAGCTCTCTGGGTGTCTCTGGGTGACAATCGGGGCAGGCTTGGCCCAACTGGGCCCATAGCTGTTAGCAGGGGCCCTGCTGAGATCTCTCCTGGTTCCAGGGCTCTGGGGAGATTTTAAAAATAGTTGATGTTAAGCTGCAGCCTCTCCTCCCGCACTGGGAGCCGATGGAGCCTGACCAGGTCTTGGGGTGGGCTTCACCCCT
The DNA here is from genome assembly GCA_022316685.1 of Progne subis subis. Taxonomy (NCBI): domain Eukaryota; kingdom Metazoa; phylum Chordata; class Aves; order Passeriformes; family Hirundinidae; genus Progne; species Progne subis. The sequence goes on along the minus strand of JAKJHU010000048.1, from coordinate 4,940,636 downwards.
CAAATGGGGGCAGAGCAGCAGAGCGGCCGGTGTTACCTGTCCAATTGGCCGGGAGGAAAAGGGGTGACTTGAACAAAATCAGGATATATATGGGTACTTCCCAAAGATGCATTCAGCATTCTCAGTGGTCAAAGCAGATGCCAATGTCCAAAACTAGCCTCCGATAGGTCCCTGTCCTTTCCAGAACTATTCCAAGGTCCTGACAGGGCGACACGCCACATTCCTCCTCAACTAAAAACCAAACCGTGCCAACCCATGACAACAGTACAAATTTATTATGTATTTGCATACATCAATATCTTCAAGATCTTGTTACATGTCAGCTTGCTGTAAAAACACACCTATTATGATAAACTCCAGTATTTGATATAATAGCCTAACAGCAGACAACTGTATTAAACCAGGTTCATCTAACACTAGTTAGGTCTCTGAAACCTTCAAAGTGGGATGAAATCACACAAGAGCTACAGAAGACCTGCACTGGCAGGTGGGCAGAACATTCAGCAGCATCTCAAACAGTGTTAGATTCTCATATGTAGGCAACAGAATCAAGCCCCTGGTATGCAATCTGAAATGAGCTGAACTGTTCTCTAGGCATCACTGACTGTCCTGATCAGATTTCCATTGACTATAGCTTAAATTCAGACACCTGGCTTATATAAAGACATTTGATACTAGACAGAAAAGTGCAGTTACTACTGAGCTGAACCCAACACTGGAAGCTCATTAGAATTCAAACAGAAATGTAAAACTCCAGCTTTTTTAATATTAAACAAATGCACTTTTTAAATTTACATTTTTAAATCCATTTTGCATGCAAATTTAATTTTTATACTCTAAAGATAATAATTTACAAGGTATGACCAGCATCATATATTTTAACACTTTTTGCTGTTTATCCAGTCTTTACTTGTACTACTTCATCACCTATTTCCCCTTAACACTTCCTGTAAAGAAGGCATTCAGCTGCTGTTGCTGCCTTTGAGAGTCACTTCTCAGTGCTCTTCTGCAAGGAAAGAAATTATAGTTAGCTTGGTTTCTAAAAAAATCTGACCTTTATAATGATTTTTTTTCCCATGAAAGCTAAGTTTATAAGAATTATGTAGCCCAAATCTGGGGTATATAATAATTTGACCTGTGTAGAATTTTGTTCTAGTTAACTATTATGGTTTTAATGATAAATATTGTGGATTTCAGCAGGTGTTAATATTTCAAAGTGGCATAAATATTTCAGAAGATGGCAGCTTCTATTTTTTGATCTGACAACTAGAAACAATCAGTTCAAAACAAGACAAGCTACATGTTTTACATGATGCTAAGAAAAACTTATAATCAAGTCATCAAACCCCCAGATGTCTCTGAGATATTAATGGTTCAGCTGTCCTAATTTTAATAGCTGAACTCTACAGGGGTATGGCTTTCAAAGCATATGTTTTAGACAATGTATCTTTATTTTTTAGTAGCTTCTTGTATGACTCAGAATCAGAATTTTTGACATGAAAATAACAAAACAAAGCAAAAGAGCAAAAACAGTAAAATAAAACTAAATAAAACAAACAAAAACAAACAAACAAACAAAACCAATAAACATTAAAATGGGCCAAAATTAGGAGCTGCAAGTTTTAAAGATGTATAACACAGTAGATCTAACACCAGAACTATCCAAGGAATGCTTGGATGACTTTAGGTCATCTTTATCTTGTCACAGGGGAATGTTACACATATACAAATTGTTCACAGAATTGCAGAATCATGAAGTCTAGAAGTAACATCCAGAGGTCATTTAGGTCCTAAAGGCATCTTCTGTGAAGAGCAGTTAAAGCAGATTGCTTTGAGCTCTGTGCAGTAAGTTTTTGAGTATTTCTACAGATAAACATTCCATAATTTCTCTGGGCAACCTGTTCCAGCATTTGTTCCATCCACTCTCATCTTAAATACCGTTCACTTTTTTCTTGAAAATCTCCACAGCATGTTCCCTTTTCAGCCCCAGTAAGGAAATTATTGCTTTTTCCTCAGCTGAGATATGTACAAGCATTGAAAAACAAGGTCACTGAAAGTTACTGATTTGCTTGTCTCTCCATAACTATTCAGTGTCTTCATTCCATGCTATTAAAATCATAATTACCTCAGGTGTATGAAGTACAATTTCTTCATGGAAAGAAAGGGGATCATTAACCTTGCAAATTCCAACAAATTAAGTTGATCCTCTGGAAACTGAATTTCTTAAATTTTTATGTGTGGCTATAACTTTCTTCTGTGTTCTGGTAAAATGTTTTGGGTTCAGATCTGAACGCAAGACTGAGAGACCAGTCCCAGAGAAGGGAAAGAGCCAAACTTGAGAATGGTCAGCAGATGTTCTTATTTACCTGATACTGCCTAATGATTCACCTCTTCATTATACAAAAAGAAGCGAAAGAGAACAGGGTTTTAAACTCTTAGTCTACTTTCCCCCCCGCTGTTTTTATCTTCAACTATTTTTTTTTCCTTTCTCTTAATTTTCATTTCCATTCTTAGTTAAATATATATGTGTTCTTATTATATATTCATGTCTATTTGTCTATATATACTAAACCAAAATTAAACTAAACCAACCTCCTATTATTAATCTGCAATGTTCTATTTTCATGCTTTAATCAAACTGAAGAATAGATGTGGGAAATGCAAGTCAAAGGTTAGCATCTCTATCTTATTATAGCTGTAGTCACTCAAGACAAAGTGTATCTTTTAACACTTTTCATTTTCCATTCTGTTACTTTTTTCAGCTTACTGCAGTCTTTTTGCTTGGCTTTCAATAATAATATTTTTTCAAATTGTGTTTTCTCTAAAGATTTCTAAATGTAGTATATAACTTCCAGTACCAATACCCACAGCCTAAACTGTGTCAGCTGCAGTCGTAAGGTAAATATTTGGTTCAGATCTTGCTAATAATGTTTGAGTTAAAAAACCTTTATTCATTTCCTAATATTTTTTCACATTCTGAAGATACTTCTATTGTGTATTTAAATATTATTTCATAACAGTGAAACATCTGCGGTTTCCACAGTAAAATAACACTGGTCTTGGTGATATAGATGCCAAAAGAAACCTGTAATAATTAATTTGTCCAGGACAACAAAGCTGGTGAAAGCTCTAGATCACAAGTCCTATGATAAGCAGCTGAGGGAGCTCGGGTTGTTTAAGCTCAAGAAGAGGAGGCTCAGAGGTAACCTCATCTTTCTCTTGAAAGGAGGTTGTAACAAGGAGGTGATCACACAGCAACTAGTGGCAGGACAAGAGAACACAATGTCAAGCTGTGCCACCAGAGATTCAGGCTGGACATCAGGAAGGATACCCTTGTGGAAGGGGTGGTTAAACTTGGGAATGGACTGCCCAGGGAGTTGATGGAGTCACCATCACTGGAAGAGTTTAGGAAAATACTTAGTTTAGGATATGATATTTATTGTCACGGTCCAGTTGACAATGTGATGTCCAGTCAAGGGTTGGACTTGATGACCTCAGAGGTTTTTTTCAATACAAGTGATTCTGTGGTTCTGTGATTCTCACTTTCCCAAAATGTGAAGTTATTATTTGTAGTATTAGATAAATACACACCTGATCTGTACAACTTAAATTGTCAAATCTGGTTTAATAAACCCTAGAATGTTTTTCAGCCCCAAAAATCATCACATACATATCTGGCTGTGGACAAGAGAAAGCAAATTTTACAGAAAAATAAAATTGTATATCTTTCAAAGATTGAAAAACAGGTTCAAAACAGTTTGTCAAGGTGTTTGACTAGAATGTAATTGAAATTCCTCTTACCTCTTCCTTTTTCTTTAGAACATTTAGTTTTATTTATAGCTGTCCTTCCTCTGTCTTTTATTAATTTTCTGATGTCACTTTTGTTTTAAAATCTCTGGTATCCTACTTATTCCAAGGCATAACAAGTTACTTTTATTTTGTTTTTCTTTTCATGAATTCCAGGCCCTGGACCAGAGAGAAAAGTCTGGAGAAAGGAAGATTTATCCTTAGTAACAAAGGATCAGATCAGGGAACAACTTAGAATTCTAGAATTATACCATGAATTGAATTGGAATAGATCTTTAAGGATCATCTAGTCCAAAATGCATTACATGGGCAGGAATAACTTCCTCTAAATTACGGTGCTCAAAACCTTTTTCAACCTGGCTTTGGCTTTGGACACTTGCAAGGATTTGGGACCCACAGCTTCTCTGGGCAATCTGTTCTAGTGTATCACTGGACATGGAACAAAAAAATTTCTTCTTCAAATCCTATCTAAATCTACCCTCTTTCAGTTTAAATACATTACACCTTGTCCTGTCACTCCAGACCCTGGTAAAATGTTCCTCTCCATCTTTCTTAGATGGTCTGAGTCTTCTGTTTCACAAGTTGAACAATCCCAACTCTCTTAGACTGTTGTGATAGCATAAGTGTTCTGTCCCTCTGATGATTTCCACTTCTATCCTCTGGATGTGCTCTAACATGTCTATGTCTTTGTATTTCAGAGCTGGACACAGCACTCCAGGTGGGGGTCTTATGAGAGCAGAGAGTAGAGAAAGAATCTGCTGGCCTTTATTCTGTTGATGCAAACGATATGATTGACTTTCGGGGATGCAAACATACAGTACTGGCTCATATTTTTTCAACCATCAGTATCATCAAGTCCATGTCCACAGGGCTGTTCTCAAAATATTCATCCTCGTGGTACTGGGAGTTGCCCTGATCCGCATACAAGACTTTACACGTGGCCTTCTAAACTCCATTAGGTCCACCTAGGTGCACTCCTCACGCCTGTCAAAGTCCCTCTGGAAGGCATTTCCTCTATCTATAGCATCAACTGAATCACTCTGTTTGGTGTTCTTTAGATCATATAAACACTTGAAATTCCCACAACAGAGGTATTTTATTTTCACGTATAATAGTTTTTCATTCAAAGAAAGTGAGTTCCTCATAATGTTGCAAAAAGTTACATTAGTATTCCCCTACATTAACCTCACTTTTTAACCTTATCCCCTGCACTGATTTAATTATGGAACTTACATGCTGAAGTAGCTAGACACTGTGAAGCAAAAGCAAATTCTTTTATCTCATTCTTCCACCAAGCTCCTTCTTGGAGTCACAGTGTAAAACCTCAGCTCAATAGGAAAATGTCATTCTTGCCCTTTGATGTATTTAGATTATGAGTCACATAGAGCTACCAAGTATCTGGCTTTGTTATGAAAAGAGAAAATGATTACAAATGCATTTCCAGTGAAGCTCTCATATAGGGACTAAAATAATCACTGAGATTAAGATAAGTCTCTTTTTGTGTGCGTCTTGTGACTTAACAGCTGAAGTCTCTTCTGTCCCTAAGTATTATATGACTTCAGCATATCCCTTTACAGTAATGGAGAGACTGGAAAGACACAAGTGGACGCTTTTGGGTAACTAAAACCTTCTTTATGATAGCACTTCATAAAAACGGAGTTGTTTTGCTTCATTATTGTAGAATTTATCCAAGGAACAAAACACAAATCTGTCTTCCTTTAGGCATCATGGTTAGATACTTAAATCTGAAAAAGTCATAAAATTTTGCAGTGAAAGGAGTGAGATGTGTACTTCCATTGTAGAGTCTTTGATGATATTTTAAGATTGACAAGTAAGAAAAGTCAGATGTACTATCATTTATATCTGCTTATTTGTCAATTCCCTTCCAAAGAATGAAATTCATATAGTGACCACCACTGGAGCAGATGCAAATAAATGAAGAATGCTTTCTTGAAGGCATT
>JAKJHU010000048.1:4867825-4934768 GCA_022316685.1 Progne subis subis | reverse complement strand
AGAAAGAAAAGAAAGAAAGAAAGAAAGAAAGAAAGAAAGAAAGAAAGAAAGAAAGAAAGAAAGGAAAGAAAGAAAGAAAGAAAGAAAGAAAGAAAGAAAGAAAGAAAGAAAGAAAGAAAGAAAGAAAGAAAGAAAGAAAGAAAGAAAGAAAGAAAGAAAGAAAGAAAGAAAGAAAGAAAGAAAGAAAGAAAGAAAGAGAAGTCTTCATTCTTGATGAAATCTGGAAGACTTAAAAGCAGTTCATGACAAATGTAAAAAAAAAAAAAAAAGGGCAGAAAATAAATTTCATAAGAAAAATTCAAGTGAAATTCAATGATTTTTAGATTTTCAGTTAGCTGAGGGCATCACCATGATGCTCGTGAAGGTTTGACAATATAAGGATGCTTGATATACTTTGAAATGTGAAGAAACATTCACACACACTTTTTGCAGTGTCAGGCTTCTCAGATAATGGCTTATGACTAATCAATGTGATAAAGACCTGCAGATGGTTATGTATAGCCTGAGAGACAGTTTTGTGTCATTATAGTTCTTTAATGGATCTTTAAAGAAAAAAAAAAAAAAAAAGTTTATTAATAGCTTATTTATTATATGAAAGGGAATGCAAGATACTTTAAGATACTCTCCAGTTTAAATTAGGAGTTATTATGTAATGTACATGCTTATTTTATACTGTGCTGATTTTCTAAAAAAACCCCACTAAAATTTACTTTGCTTGGATTCCTTGACTTTGATTACTAAAGATCATGGTGATCAACTCTTAGAAAGGGAAAACTCATGTCCTGCTATGGATAGCAGTAGTGGTCTATTGCACATTTGTGACTATCCATCATGAAGATTTCTGTTTATCTAGAAAGAAACCAGTGACAGTAGACACTTAAGCAATTTACCTACATTTAAAAACACTTAAACAGTATGTGAGTGTTGTTTTAGGAAGAGGTTTCTATACTCAAATGATAGAAGAAAAAGGAAAAGAGATGGGAAGTTAATGTCTCTGATTACACCATTCTGCAATAGCTCTCCTCATCTATATTTGTGGCATGCTTTGTGATTTCACAGTGTTGCCAGTTTCAGGTTGATTAGTAAACTAGAAAAAAAATTTTTTTTGGTCTTTTGGGGGAAAAAAATACAATGGGAGAATTGAGAAATGCCATAATGTTTGAGGGAAAAAACACAAGAAATTTTCATCATCAATAGAATTACAATACGGTATACATATATCCCTATATCATTCTGTTGGAAATCCTGATTAAAATTCTTTTTTACTCTGACCTCATGCAAAGAACTGACAAAGAAATAGAAGAAACTGCAAGTAAAGTGCAAACTAGCACTCTAGGGAAAGGTTTGATGAGAAAGAACAGCATTACTACCATAGCAACAATCTGTCGTGTACACAGTTTCTGAGGTTTAAATGCAGCTTTATCAATTTAGGGTGTGAGGGAGGTGCCCAGCTGTAGTATTTTTATGTCTAAATCTTAAACTTTGGCTTCCAGCATTGGAGATTTTTTTTTTTTTCCCATGGTATTAAATCTCTTCCAATGAAAAGATGTTAAATTGGTTAATTGTAATAAATAAAATAGGTCTAATAAAACAGGTGGATTTAGGCAATGAAAAATTATAATGTAATAGAGACCAATTACTGCTGAAAAGAAAAAAAAGAAAAAAAAAGAAAAAAAAGAAAAAAAAAAAAGTGTTGCCATTAATAGTAATTAAAGGAAATGAACATCTAATGTATGAAGTAGTAACTGAAGAAATTAAAATGGAATCTAATCTCATAAGAGGTGAAAAGAAGGTCAGAAGCAATGACAAACCCCAAGGTGGGAAATGGTTGTGGGTCAGTCCACCTGAGTCATATGAATGCATACATGAGGCTTTGATATTTTTGTCTATTAAGCTTCATGAAAAATATGGTTATATGTCATTCATATGCATGCTGTACAACTTTCAGAACAGTGAGCCTGAAAGAGGATATTCTATAATTGTAAAACATTCTGGAGAACTGCAAGTCAGTTCTGCAGGTCATCTAATATATGAAAAGCGTATCAGAGTTACTACACCAAAGCAATCCAAATTCACTTGGAATTTATAGTATACTAAATGCATCCCCAATGCATCAACACATTGAACTCATTAAATCTGTGCTGTGCTTTTCTCATAATTAGAAGCTTCAGTAAAATTAGTTCAGCTTCAAAACACTGAATTAAAAATCACCTTTCACAACATTTTCTGTAATCTTCCCCTAACCTGTTGATTGCTGAGTGTTGAACAGAAAATTAATGCTCTGGCCATGAAAGACACTAGTCAACAAGACATGCAAAATCCCATATGTGACAAGTCTGAGCCTATGCTTTAGGATAAATAATTGCCAAAATTAATCCTTATTCCTGTCTTGTAAATGTGATGAAGCATATAAAATGTGTGCCTCTGTGTGTGTGTGTGTGTGCGTGTGTGTGTGTGTGTGTGTGTGTGCATGCACTAGCATCTGTATGCATAAATTAACTGACACACAGGACTGCTTATTGTGAATATTTTGTGATAAAATTGCAAGGCAACATTCTAATTTGAAGTGACAACAGATTTTTTTAGAAGAGAGCAAATCAGAACCACAGATGGAACTTGTACCATTTTTTTAAAGCATTACATTTGAGCTAAAAGACAGCTTTCAGTTGTAAGATGCAAGCCAATCTGACTTGCAAGGCCAAGTAAGTATTTTTAATCATGAAATCTGCTAAGGGAAGGAAATAGTTTCCTCTAGTTCTTCTCTCTATATATATTATAAATAGAAGTGAGGGAAGTAGACCTTCATTTTGATCCTCTTTCTGCTATTGAAATAGTTTTTATAAAGATAAAATATTTTCATGGCAAAAATAATCTCAATGCTTTTTTAAAAGTTCATTTTTTTCAGAATAAGAATGTAATCCATTGTGTACAATGAAGATTTAGATTTTTTTTTACTGAATGCTCTTCAAAACTGTGAACCTTGAGGTGGTTTATACACAGAAATAGATGTATGTAGATTCATTTTTATACAGAGCACAGCTATATGGCTCCAAATCCTATTATATTAGGCTAGGTATAGTATATTAGGCTAGGTATATATCGTTCTTTTAGTTTCCCTGCTTGTGCTTTAGACAAATATCCACAGGTTTTGCTAATGATTGTACTCTTACCATTAGCTTTTTATCATTGTAGCACGGCTCTGCTTGGGTAGAGATAAATTCATTAAGTCAGTTTGTATAATCATCCTTAAGAGATACATGCTTCTCTGAACAATCCAATAATGTTTGTAAACTAACTGGGATTATAAGGAGGATTTAATTTAAAAATACTTTTTTTTTTTTTTTTTTTTTTTTTTTTTTTTAACCCAGGACAAGATAAAACCAGTGCAAAATTAAACAATATTACTAATCATCATCATCATCATCATCTAAAGTAATATAAAAAATAATATAATGATGTAAAGGTGTTGTATCAATCCTAGTTTTATCTCACTGGTTTTATTTCCTGACTCAGTGGCCTTACTTATGTCAAGTCAGAGTGCTACACCCGAACTTATGGAATAACTGACAATTTTGCACTTGCTGCTGCAGCTGAGTTCTTATATAATTGGATTCACACGTCCATATTTTCTTTATTTTATGCCATATTCTGTTGGATTTTCTCTTGTGTGACTATATATTATATGCACAGGTGTCTATCTATCTATCTACCATAATATTTCTTTATTATCTATTTCCTTTGAATGTAAAATTTTACATTTTTCTAGACTTGTCCTCAAATATACATTCTGAAATTGTGGAACAGTATTAACGGGTTTCTCTGATGTCCAACCCTCCTGGGATACTTTTGTACACACACACTAATTGTCTGATATATTTACCGGTCATCTCTATGACCAAGGAATACATCTCATTTAGGCCCCATTTACTTTTAGTGACAGGTGGAAAAAAAGAACTGCAGAGATGCTTCAAATTCCAGTTTTCAGGAAAAAATGTGTATGAAGAGAAAGAAATTGGAGTAATGTAGATAGAGGTGTCGAATTCCAGCAGATTATAAAAATCTTAGAACACTTCTCCTATATTTATATAGGAGGTATATTGCCATTTCCACTGACTGTCAATTTCTTTTTTATTTTTGCTGTTCATTAGCACTTCATACAGTATTAGTCCATTTCCTATCCAGCTATTCGAAAAGATAGATATTCTGTTCCTGTTGAAAACCTATTGAAAAAATGTTGTTCCCATGAAGTGAGATTCCAATTCTCTCTAATAAAATATTCTATAAATAACAGTTATTGATGGTTAGAATACTCCTCAGTGAGGTTTATTTAAAGAGGAAAAGAAACAGGAAAGCAAATCAGGCCTCCAATATAAAGTGAAGTGATTTCTAACAATTTGAACAATTTCCATATTTGGATTCTTGGTATAATAAAATATAAAATAGAGAAGCTAATTAAGATCATGCAACCTGTGACAGTGATGCATTCCAGAAGTGCTCCTAGACAGAAAGGCAAAGGCAGGAAAAATAAAAAAGGAATGTAGAGTAAAAGTGACAAAACACTCAAGCTGCAAACCTTCATAAATTACTCCTATGATAAAGGGGAGGAAATGAAATGTCTTTCCCAGCTTCTATTCAAACACTAGCATGGTGAAATATGACCTCTGGAAACTCATTTCAGACTCATTTCAGAAATATTTTCGCTTTTACCAGCCACTCTGCCTAGTGGAGTATGGACAGTTACTTACTATGGTAGATCTCTTTCATTCCCTCCAGTCCCTCCAAACCATTCTAAAAATATATATATTCTTCCTACACACCCCTCTGTTGTGATCCTCAGAAAGAAAAATGAAAACAGAATGGGATAGATTTTTTTTTTTTTTTCCATAATCTCTAGAAATTTTCTTTTTGTAGAAACTTCCAGATTGCTGCAGGAAACAGCATAATGTCCCTGTTTCTTGCCATGGATATATTTCCACAGTGAAGGAAGTACTCCACCATATTTTGGATCCCCAATGCCACTCCAGTTCCCCCTGTAGTGGTTCAAATGAGCAGAAGAAAAAACAAGTGAGTCATAGACATCAAAGTAAGAGATTGTGTATGGGTTTTCAACTCTTGAGGCTAGAAGTATTCTAATTTCCTTTCAGTGTGAGACCCAAGGGTGCATCTTCTTATAGTCTCCTTAGATTCAGCTAGAAGGGAAAAAAACATACAAGCAGGTGGGGTTTGTGATGTGTACTAACAACTCTTCCCATCCAGAAGATCAGGGATCAGGACTGCAAGAGGGTACGTATGATCCACAGTTAAGATGTCACCAAAGATTTGGGAAAAAAAAAAAAAAAAAGATCGTGTCCCTGCAGATTTAACAAAGACCGTGAATTCCTTTACTGTATGAATGGTACTGCTAAGTAGAAGAAATTACTTATCCCAAAATGCAAATACTACTTTGAGAAAAAAAATCTACATTTATAATACTTAGTTTCTACAAGTTTCTATATATGTGAAAGAGAGTAATTTCCTATGCTGGATGATTATCCTAATTAAAGTGTTCAGAGGGAAAAAAAAAAAAAAAAAAAAAAAAAAAGGCAGAAGAACCACAGAATATTTTTAAGAATACAGATATGAAAAACATAAACTTGTTCTAAGTGTTTAGTACCCAGTGTTATGACTCACTTTGTGATTCAGGCAGCACTTATTATGTAAGACTGTTTATATTCTCTTCCAAAACCTTGTTACTTTTTTCATGGCCTTTTATTCAGCCTACACCCTTAAAAAAGGGTATAATTTATTCTGTGAAATATTCCAGTTTGTTGACCAATTAAGAATAACACTCTAAGTCTCTCTTTGTCTGTTTATTTTTGTAGGGATTGACTAATTCAAAATATATGGAGAAATGTTGTATTGACCCCACAGCTCTTTGCTCCCAAACAAATCATCTAGTTATTTTTCAGTGATGCAATCCATTAATTTTATGTGACTCCTACATTCCTGACTATATAATGGTTCAGTTTCACACAGAAGAAATGGTAATAATTTTTTTCCCAGAGTGCCTTGTAGCCTGATGGCTAAGACCTTTCCTGGACTTGACGGAGGTTGAATTTTCTCCAGGTTTTGGAGAAAGACAGAACTGAGGTTTCACATTTCTGAGCACAGAACCCTAGTAGATTTCTGTTATATAACTGATGGATACCAGCACCGGCTACCTTTGATAAATGCACACATTCAGTTCAGTGCCTACTGAAGGACACTCATCGATATCAAACATTTCTTTCAGCTAGCTCTAGGCAGTGGTCCATTTAACACACAGAGTGTTTGTCTTATGCTTTAGATTAGTCCAACTTAATAGACTATTGGGGGAACCCAGGTGCATTCAGCTTACAAGGTGTCATGCAACTTGTGCTTAAATATTAAGTCAAGGCTAGTTATCTTTTTAAGCAAATGAAAAAACCCTTCCAAATAAAAAAGAATTCCATCCTAAAATCTCTATCCAAAATAACTTTGAGAAATCCATCTTTGTAAACTGTTTTTTCTTTTTTAGCTGTCTAAAATTAACTGACATGAATTATTTGGTGTTGATTGTTTGGAGATTTTTTTTTTTTTTAATTCTATTTTATTTTAAGTACAATGTTTAAGTACAATTTGTATATTCCAAAGCTTGAGTCAAAGTATAATGTAACTAAACTCTAGCCCTAAAATGAAGTTTCTGATAAGCCAATATTGGTAAGCAAGATTCAATATAATTTCAGTTATACAAGATACACAAATTCATTTCCAACTTGAATAAAACAGAGTAATATGGGAGGGTTATAATTTAAGTAGCTACTTATTCATAACCTCAGGCCTAGAGGGAGATAGAGCACACAAACCTCCAGTCTTTAAATCTCCTGTGGTTTGCAGAGTGCTCATTGACTTTGACCCCAAAACAAAAAAACAAACAAACAAACAAACAAACAAACAAAACAACAAAAACACCAACCAACAAAAAAACACCAAAAAACCCACCACCCAAAAAAACCCCCAAAACAACAAAACAAACAAACAAACAAACAAACAAACAAACAAACAAACAAACAAACAAACAAAAAACCAACACCACAAACAACAAAAAACCACCACAACAACAAAAAACCACCAAAACCAAAACCCCCTGTCTTATGGATAAATTCAGGTTTAACTGGCTTCTGTTTCATTAGTTGCTACTTTTCTAACTGTATCTGTGGTGTCTTCTCTTGTTTGTTTACTGTATCAGTCATGTATTCATTTTACATTGTCTCACAACTATTTATAGTATTCAGCAACAGCAATCAAATCCTTGAAGAAATCTGTATCTTTTTGTGTCAAAATTATTGTTGTTAGTCACTGAAAGGGAGGGCTAAGAAAGAGAAAGAATCCAGTAGGTTATTTTCTCATTAAAGCAAAATAGAATCTCAATAGAAAGAATTGTTTTACTTTGGAATTATTCTAGAACAAATTGATATCAGTTTTATTCTAAAAAGCATATATCTTGTTCATGCATTAAATAGGCATTTTATTTACACTGATAAGTCTCAAGGAATGATTCATTTCATATTTATACACATAGCAGGCAGATTTCATTTCAGCTATTAAGATAATTTATAGTTACATTTGGCCAAAAATAAAATATCTCTTTCCTTACACGCTTGACTCTATGTTAAAGTTATGATACTTGTCACTATTCACTGACAAATAAAACAGATACGTATAGAAAATAAAAAAAAAAAAATCTTTTGTGGAATTGTCTGACTTTTACCTTTAGACTGTTTACATTAGATTACACAACAGAGTTTATTTATCGTTTTTGTTTAAGAAAACTCCCAAATTCATGTGTGGATAGACTTCGTAAAAAGGAAAAATATAGATATTATGGGGTTTATGCTTGTAGTCAAAAATAGTTATTATATATGTGTGTGTATATAAAGTAAATTTTGGTTCAGTCTTTTAATTTTTTTAAGGGTTTTTTTTTTTTTTTTTTTTTTTCCTCAAATCAATGCACTTGCCAAAGATATTACTACAATCTTTTCATTAAGTCATTCTATAGGTAAAACTCCAATCATTCAATGTAGAAAACATTGTAACACTTTCAGGTGCATGGAAGATTCTCCATAAACAATGTCTTAAAATTTTCATTTACCTATCATTATTTCTTTGAAATATATGTGGTTTTTTTGTGTGTGTCTGTTATAATGTAGAACTGTCACTGGTAAGAGGAATAATAGATTGCAGAACTTTTGGTCTATTCCATTTAACAAATGGAATTTTTCTCTTTTACTTGATGGTTCTTTTCCCTTTTTTTTTTTTCCTGTTTTGATGACTGACACTTTTATTCTTAATTTTATCTGATGACTTCTTCATTAAAAGGAGAAAAGGATTAAAAGATCCTGTGAAGCATTTTCTGATCCAATTACAGTTTTGTTCCTAAACCGCAATAGCAAAACACCTGTTTTAGCAGTAATTGAGCTGTTGCTACTGCTCATATTGGAAAATTTTCTGTCAATTTTGCAGGCTGATAGAAAGAAAAAAAAAAAAAAAAACCCAAAACCTAATAATACTAAAAAGACAACTAATTAGAAAGCCACTATATATTTCATTGATTTTCTGGTCATGATGAGAGGAAGGGTCTGAAAATATGCATTTATAGCAAAGTATTAAAATTATATTTAATTGTGTTCTGAAGTAATCATTCTCTTTTCTCTTTGTGGTTCGCCAGTGTATGGAGTAAGACAAACTCTAGGAATTACCTCTTATGATTTTTTTGTGTCTATCATTGTCCTCTTTCTGTCTTTTTTTTTTTTTTATTTTTATTTTTAGTTCACTTGTGTCTTACCGTAGGTACTTGCCTTACATAAATTCCTCTAAATTTGTTCTAAATTTAACTTATTTTCATTCTACATAAACAAACATCTGTCTTTTTCTAAATTTAAGTTTAGTTCATAGGATATTAGAGGAGACTTTCATAGCAATAGTTTACTTCTGCTTGCAGACAAGTTGCTCTCTTTTTTATTATACTGTAGCAGTATTTCTGACTTATTGGGCATAAAAGAGAAGTAAAGAGAAGAATGCATTACCACTGTAATTATCAATTAAAAAAAAAAAAAAAAAAGAAAGTCTTAATTAACTCTGTAGTTTTAATAATTACTAGCTAGAATAGGGAAGTACTTTCCACTTTATTAAAAACAAACAGAGTACGACTGAACGTAAATTAGGAAAATGGAAATTCTCTAGTGTTGCTTCATAAGCAAGCCTGATGTTTCAATATCATGGAGATTTGTGTGACTGAAAAAGCAATTGAAAGGTAATCCAAACTTGGTATGTTCCTTAAAATCACATTATTTTCATTTTTTATAAATTTTAGTTTACCCTGATTCTTCTCTGTAGAAAACATTATGAGAAAGAAATCTTGCAAGTCTAAACCATAATTCAATATCTTTTGCTGCTGACACTTCCCATTCACCAGTGAAGACAGCCTAGGTAGCCTTGATAATTCTACAGCCATACAGTGCAAATTTTCTTAGGGAATAGAGGAAAGTAAGCAAAGAAAATATTTCGTCTGTCATAAGTTTAAAAGTATAGAAATACCTATTTATGCCTGAGTGAGTTATCTTAAGCTCTCTATATAGTCAATACAAACAGAACACAGCTCATCTCTTTCTATCTCTCTCTGATAAATTAGAAGACTCATTCCCAGAAGCATAAAAAGATAGAAATTTCTTTTTTAAACACAGTTATTTTACTGCCTGAAGGTTCACAGAATTTTAAAAACATAGAAGATAAAATGAGTACATTTTAGAAAAATAAAAATATCTGTTTGTCATGTCCCTTTCTTTTTGATTGATATCATATTTACCTAATGAATTAAGATTTAAGGGATGATAATTCAATTTTAAAAATACCCACATCCTAAGATGCTTGAGATATTATCAATCTTCCAAGTTAAATGTTTAGGATTCGTTGATATGACACAACACCTAAAGAAGATTCATCCCCTTCTGAAATAATAACTAGAAAAAGGAAGAATAACTTTGAGCATATTAAATTATGTTAGGCATCTGGTGGGAATCAGCAAGCCATAACTTCATGTGTCCACAATGCCTTTATGTGAACTAATTGCCTGAGGTTCCATTGTGCTCAACAAAGATGAAGGGAAGAAATCACCCATAAGCCTTTAGTGTCTTTTTAGTTGCTCTTGTACATGAAAGATATCATTTGACTTGTGTGACATCTTGCTGACACAAGTTTTAAGTGAAAATCATAGCCCTTGCATATGCTAGATCTAGGATACTTGTAATGGCGCTGAAATTGCACACTATTTGTTTAAGCTATTAATGTATATGTATATACAAGCATATAAGCATGTGTACATGTATATATCCTTGTATATATACTCCCATATATGAAGAAATGTTCAAAATAGCCCAATAATATTTTATGGATTAGTAGGTAATATTTTATAGATTAAAAAAAAAAAAAAAAAAAAAGAAAAAGAAAGAATGTAAAACATGCACATACATAAAAAAAGTATTAGTATATATTGCTTTGTGTTTGCAGAAAAATGGCAAAAAAATATATGAGAGAAAAAATATTTAAAAAGTAACTGTAATAGTTTTGATTTCAAAACTGGGCGGAAACACCAATTAATGTAGTGGGTTTACCTTCACTAAATTCTGGTCTTAGTACTCACTCTTTTTCTGTGGGAGAGAGACCAGAAGAAAAACAAAGCAGGCTGAACCTTAAACATTAACAGTTTCATTAACACACACTAAAAGAATAGAAAAAAGAAAGTTGGAAAAAAACTAAAACATAATGAAACTTCAAAAACACTCTTCCCACCCCTTACAAACTGTTCACTTTCTTACAAAACAACATAAAGAGACAAAACTTCTAATTTTCAGTCAGTTTCACCAGCTGACAATAGTCTTTCACCAATTCTTTAGGGGAAGAGTCTCTCTTAGAGTCATGGATCCCACTGACAACTTAGAACTGTTCTTTTGTGGGTTTTTTAACTGTCACAAAAACAGCCACCTGGGGAAACCTGCCTTTGTCACCCTCCCAGGAGCAGGTTCCCAAGCTGCTGATGGGTCACGGGTCTTAGACTTTTGTATACTGAGGTGTCACCTTTTAAAGATGAATAACTCTAAAGCAAAGGATTCTTCATCTCAAGGTACAGAGATATCTTCTCACTTCTTCACTGGCACAGAGGGCGTCTCTATCTCTGTTTAAGCATCCTATAAGATTAATATAACTTAGTTCATCACAAACACCTTTGCTCAAATCCACACACAAATCTAAACAATCATCTCTCCAAATGCATATTTTTCCCATAATTTAAAGGAATGATCTAAATATAAAGTTCATTTCCATGGCTCAAATAAGAATGGAACAACTAACTCTTCAACCCTCTGTCTTAATAGTCTTTTCACTCTCTCTCTACTGACTTCATGCTGTTTTTTTCTTTATGTACACTCTGTTTTTTCTTACTCTCTCAGAGAAGGGCTAAGCTCTGGAAGCTTCATATTACCAGGAAAGGGTTAAATCTACACAGAGTCTTTGTCTCTCCCTCTGTAGCTCATGGTGTTAGATGTTCAAGGCCGCTCTGGTGAGGGAGGAAGAACTCACAGACACATCAGAGATCAGAGCACCCGGGCAGTCACAAAAAACCCAGGCAGGATCATAAATGCCTTTTCAGCCCACCCCTTGGTGTAATTCAGGGCAGCCTCAGCCTAAATGGTGCTCATAGCTCTTATCAGGGACCCAGCAGAGATCTCTTCCTGCTCCAGGGAAGTTTAGAGAAAGTAGATGTTGTAAAGCAGAAACCTCTCCTCCCCCCCTACCCGGGAGCCAATGGAATCCAGCCAGGCCTCAGGTCAGTTCCCCCCAAAAAGGGGGAAGCAGCAAGCCCAACTCGATGTTACCTGTCCCTCTCTGGCCAAAGGCAAGAAGGAAAAAGACCCACCTACAGCATATCAAGGGATTTTATATGGTACTTCCCAAAGTCGTAACCAACAATTTTCAGTGGTCAGAATAGATGCCAATATTTTAACTAACCCTCTGATAGGTCCTTGTCTTTTCTAAAGCAATCCCCAGGTCCTGACCTGGAAAACTATTCTACATTCTTCTATAACTAAAAAACCAAACTGTACTAACCCATGACAGTAACCCTGTTCAAGAGATTGAAATGTTACTGATTACTGACTCCAGCAACTGGCCATTTGCAAAAACAGCAGGGTGCTTTACTGAGGCCAGGTTTGTGCTACCCACTCCTGAACTGAATGAGAGGTGGAGCAGAGTTTTTACTGTATTGTGATGAAACCTCTGATCCACATGAGACATGGGGGTGGGTGCCCACCACTGGAGGCTAAAAACAGGGATTTGAGCCAGATAAGAGAGAAGGTTGATAAGAAGCAGACTCTGCAGAAGCAGGATAGTGTTTTTTGTCATGCAATGTCCTCTTACAAAACTGGCTCACTCACACAACTTCTTATTTATTTACAAACTGATCCTTTGGGGTCCTTTCACTCTGATCCACTCCAAGGCATCTTTAAAAAGAAGCTGAGTTACCCTTGCCTACAGGGCCAGGTGGTAGCTTAAATTTACATAAGGGATTGTTCTTACACTTTTTTCCTCCCTATTTTCCTTTACATTTAGGAAATAATTTCTTGAGGATTTTTTTTTTTTTGAGAAAAGTACTAATGCTACCTATGGGTAATATAAATCTAATAAATGACACCTCTCATGGACTTGTGCAGGAAACAGGTATACTTCTGAATATGTAATTCTCAAAGAATTTTTTGAAGGCAAGACAGCTACCACTGTAGAAATACTGAAATCCTTTGTCACATTCACTAGGGACAAGAGCAGCTTATGTAGAAGAAAAAGAAGAGACAGAAATTCTTTTTGAGACTTGTAGACTGTTGATATGGTTTGAAATGCTCACTGTGTCAAACTTATTGATCAAAACATCCTCAACAACTATTACATTCTTTGAAAATAACAGAAAAACCTCAGTAAAATGTATTGACTGACCTCTTTTACTTTGAAGTCACAGAATTCTTCCTCATGGTGCACTGGCTTGCTATTTATTTTTCCTTGTAAGATATTGACAACAAACATTAACTCATCAGGACCAGGCCAGCAATACTGAAGTAGGAATGAAACACAAATCTTTTTTTTCCACCAGCCTGTGAAATATGTGTGTTTATGTGTATTCATCTATCTATCTGTAACTATGTATTTTCACTTTTGAAATGCATTCTAGTAATACTAGCAATGCCAAATTCACTCTGCACGTGCCTCATGCTATATTCTACTCTCAGGTTCTGACCACAGCTAAGATTTAGAACATCTATTGGCCTTCCCAGAGACCTTTGTGTAACAGCTCTTCTTCATTTCTACACAGCTGATCTGCTAAGCTTTAAGAGCACTTCTCCAGGTTCTCCCTACAATCACTATAAGCAAAGTCTTCTAAATTAGTCCTGGCCAGCTATATAAACACACAGGTGCAGATAAGCACATGGCAGTAGGTTTTTGGATAATGGGATAAGATGAAAAACATACAAAAAAAGAGATTAAATACAGAGGAGGGGAGTGTGGAGACATAGGAAGGCGAGAGGAGAGGAGAGGAGAGGAGAGGAGAGGAGAGGAGAGGAGAGGAGAGGAGAGGAGAGGAGAGGAGAGGAGAGGAGAGGAGAGGAGAGGAGAGGAGAGGAGAGGAGAGGAGAGGAGAGGAGAGGAGAGGAGAGGAGAGGAGAGGAGAGGAGAGGAGAGGAGAGGAGAGGAGAGGAGAGGAGAGGAGAGGAGAGGAGAGGAGAGGAGAGGAGAGGAGAGGAGAGGAGAGGAGAGGAGAGGATAGGTAGATGTGATTTGTCAATAGGTTTTTCCTGCCCTGAATAAAGCTTCTCACTTTTCTCTGCAAATTAATTATAATGTGCAGTCTGTTCTTACAAACTTTTCTGGGAATTTGTGGGATGGCCTCAGAGGTCTTTGGTGATCTTGATCCCCTCCTACATTCCCTGACCACTTTTCAGCCTCATTCCTGAACTTGCACGGTACTATGTTTTACTTATTTCCAGAAACATGTGCAAGGATATTTTCCCGGGAAATTTGCTGCCCCTACCTCTTCATGCCCTCCATCTCCAGCCAAAACTTATTCTTTCTCAGCGTTGTTTATTACCGATGATCCTTGGTTGGCTCCACAGCCAACATAGGAACTATTGGCCCCTGTGTTCTGGGATTCCACAAGATTGATCTCAATGCTGTCTCCTTCCAGTGGCTTTATTAAAATTTCCCTATGGAAATTTATCAACAAAAAATGGTAGCAATATCTTTAACTTCTAATTAATGTAATGACATTGCAAAGAGTACTTTAAAGACATTAGGCATTCAAATGCAGACTGTGGTAACTGCTGAGCTCTTCTGTCCTGGGAATCTAGACACAATGGAGCCATGTCTAGCTTTAACCATTCTGCAATTATTTCTTTCGAAATTAAGAACAAAACCTACTCATTTGACTTTAAATTTGTTTAAGTTTCTTTTGGCTTAAACAATCACTCAGAGTGCTTTTATCATTATTTTTTGCACAACAAATTAATACACACGATTGTTTCAAAGTCACCATGGCATTTTCTAGTGTTTCTAGAATTTCACTAGAGATTGCCTTGCCCTAGGTAATCTATTTACTTCTCAACACAACATTTATAGATAATCTGTCTCTAGCATCATTGTTTGTTGGTAGGAGGTTGTTTATAGTTGAACTGTGTCCAGGTAGCACCATTAAATATAGTTTGGACCTCTTTCTATGTCATAGATGCTTACACAGATTAAACTACAGCTTGAAAAAATCAGCTTGGTTTTAAACTGAACCTACAGACACAAATTCTTCAAGATATTTAACTAAATGCTTTATTGCTTTTTCATGTTAAATGCAAAAACTTAACTTCTTTTCTCTACTGGCAAAGTGATGAAAGAGATGATTTTGAAAAACACAGTAGTGATATGCCCTTAACAGTAAAATACTAAAAGTGGAAATATCTTTTCTCTGTGTTAGTCTTCAGTTTATTTCTGAAATTTTGGAATTCTTCTAGGGTATCAATGCTAACCACATCAAGGCTGCAGGGATTTTTTTTCTCTTTTTTCCCTCTGTGTCATCTCTTCTCTTCCACAACAGAACAGATTTTTATAAGCAGGAATTTTATGATGATTTTCTTTTTCAATAGTTACTCACATTGTTGAATATTATACAGACAGCATTAACAGAAGAACATGATTTTAGTGCACAGAACAATGAGAGATTACTTCAGAATGAGAGACATGTTGCTATAGAATGAATACTTTGTCATCTTATTCTGTAAAAGGTGTGTTTCCATGTAGAAAATAAATCTCAGCATATTAAGTCTAAAAAGATATTCTGCTGTTTGTGACAGTCTGGTGCAGCCAAGGTATCACTGTCTACAACTCACTCCATGTAAGGAACTGATGATTCATATGCATTTTAAATTAGTAGATATATTTAGAAAATTATGAAAGGAACTCCTTTAAGGGAGGTTAGAGGTGTAGTATTTGTAAGATGCAGTTTTTGAGAGGGCTGTGCTTGATTTTCTACTATTACTTGTTTAGATTGCCGTACAAGCTATAAGAACAAGGTAGAGAATCAAACCAAGAGTCATCATTATATAGGTCACATAGGAGACATAGATACTTAAAGAAAAGAACAACAACAAAAACAGAGGTGATATTCCTCTTCATATTCTTCTTCTATTTTACCTCTCATTTTCACTTTAGAGGATTTCCTGGGCTGGATCTTGTTTTTCAAATTTTGTCTCCCTCGGTGTTGGGATTTGTTTGGTCCAACATAGTCTTTTCAAGTGTGTATCATTTGTTGCATCCACAAGGAATTATTTGTAAGGAATTCACAGGATTATTATCTACCGAGTGAAGAAATAATTATTGAGTTTTTATTTATTCAAATGACAGTGTGTCTACCTGAACATTTGCAAATGTCTCTTTCTTTGTTATACCAATGCATGGAATTCTGTTGCCCGAAATCGTGGAGCCATTTCTGAGTAAACATACTTCAGAATTAACTGGTGTGTTAACAGGTACCTCTCAGTGTCAGTGTTTGTCAATACTGCTCCAGGATCTGTGCTGATTTCAGAATGTAGCTTAAATGTATATTTCAAATTCTTGTTCATTTTTTGGGGAATATTTCTATTTTCATTTTTAATCATTCATTGGCTATGTGTTTTTCGTCAGTTTTGCAGAGAATATTTTAAATCCTCCATATGAACATCAGCTGCTACTGAAGTGGTTATATTTTTCCTTCTGGGATGCTCTCACAGCTTTGGCTGGCAGAGCTACTGAGAATATATCCTCCTATGCATTCTGAGTCAGAGTAAATTTTTTTACACATGGCTCAGTAAAGCCTTAATTTAAAAGGCAGTAGAAAGCTACCAGTAGAGTGTAGTCAATAAGAAAACCTCAGTTCTCAAGCAGACTGGAAAAATTATCTTTAGTGATCTTTAGAAGAAGTTGTAAGAGAACCTATTACTACAGGCTTCCATTCTGGGGAAGCTTTGATAAGAGTCGACCTCTGGGGCCAGTACAAAAGATATTGTCATTATTTGTTAACTTAATGTTCTCTTGTTCTAAGTTAATTTCCGTTAAGTGCTTTTATGCTGTTTTTTACCTCATTAAAATAATACATTTTTAAGAAGCTACAAGATTTACAGTACAAATTCACAGATTTCTCAATCTGATTGTCTGTGTTTTGCCAAAGCACTTGGTAGAAATCATTGATATCTCACTTCTGAAGGACTGAGCTTTCTCCTGCTGATGGAGAAAAGTATGTACCGATATTATTTCTGATTTCAATACTACAAGTGCAGGTTGTTATGATTTCAATTTATTGGACTTCATTGGCTAGGGTAAAAAAGATTCAGTGTTAGTTTTCAAGATGCACTTTAAAACTTTGAGAAGTTTTAAAGGGCTAAATGAACTGTAAAATGTAAATAACTCTTAGCCTTGGATTATGCTGCTTGATTAAGCTGATAGTAACTGCTGGTCATTTTGAGGTAAAAGCAGGATCATCCCTTCAGGTGTATGGCAAGTCAAAAAATGATGCTTAGTTTCTCTAGTATACAGAAAGTATAATAAAGGATCTTAATTGATGGTAATTATATTTGACTCGAAAAGACTTCTATAATTTCATATATTGATTAAAAATACTTATTTTTCTTCCTGGACTATTGTGTTCATTTTTTCTTAACTGATGTTAACAATTATAACAACCAATGTTCCTCTGTAACAGTGGCCTTCAACCTCCTTTATCCCAGAGATCCTGACAGAATTTAAACAGGACTCTATATTAAAAAAAAAAAAAAAAAAAAAAAAAAAAATCAACTGGCAGCTGGATTAATTTATTGTTTTTCTTACTTGTTTTTCACAGACTACATTTTTGTACTTCATAAGACTTTACAGGTCCATGTAACATTACTTTAAAAACCATTATTCATATTGTCCATAATCAACTAAACCAAATAATTTAATCCAGTTCTTTATCAAAATTCCAGGTGCTCTTTCCATGTTTAGGTTTGAATGAAATCTAACCCCTTTTGTCTGAGTGACAATATGGAGTTAAGGCATGAATTCACCATCTGCACCTTCTATTAGCTATTTATACATATATCTCACATTGCCATCTAGACTTTGGGCATAGCATTATTTTGGTTTAATTTCCCATAAGATACAATGTAATAAAAAAAGTAGTCTTGGCAGAGAATTGCCTTAACATTAAGGTATCTGAAAATAGCTAAAGATATCCAGAAAGCGTTCTCCATTGTGTGATATCATCGGTGATGTATGTTTTGCGTGATTTGACCAGTGCCAAATGTAGCCCACGTCTGACAGATACAAATTCTTTCTGCACTTCCTGCTTTCCATTGCCTAATGGCCTCCATAGAGATCCTGTCCAAACTGCCAACCTCATTCAGAAGGAGGGTGTACAAAACAGCTCACAAGAGAATTAAATCCAGACACTTGTTTAGACACGACAGATTAGCAGCAGATAATAGGGACACTGTCTGATGTGCTTGAGAGGGAAGAATATCAGGTGTCTAGGGGCCTGGAAACAAGCTCAGGAGAAGACATCATGTTCCTCTGATTATTTAGCAGATTCTCACACAAAAACATATCTAATTTATATTTTTTCCATTGTATTATATTGTCTTCTATCATTTTACCTAATTCTCCTCTTTCTATCTTTCCTCTTATTCTCATATTCACTCCCAAACCATAATTTACCTTCAGAGAAAATAGAAACAGTTTCCTATAAAACTAATAAGATATTGAATTGTTTGACAATATTTGGTTTGGAGGCAGAATTTTATTATTAAAAATAAGGGGAAAAAAATGAAAATATAAAAATAACAAGAAATATCTTAAACAAGAGTACAGGTTTCAGAAGCATATAGGTGTTGTATATGAAACTACAATCTGAAAACCACATACTCATCTGCCATAGATTTTCACATTTTCCTAACTTACAGATATTGCAATTGGGATGAGCAAAAAATAGACATTTGAACACATTACAGTAGTTTGGAAGTATAAGTGCTGACACTCATTTCACTCTGTCAAAGTAGCTTTTGTGTTTTTTAATGTGTCTCCATTTCACAATACAATATCCAGGCCATTCTGGGAGCAGCGAAAAGAACTCACATTTGGCATTGTGCAGTAGAAAATACATGCTCATTGTAGGCCTGTGAACTTTTAAATGAGACAGATGTGTGCTGGTTTATATTATTTTCTGCAGCATGTAGAACACACCAGTGGCTCACCAACTACCTGCTCTAATGTCCTAAGCTTGATCTATAGAGGCCTTTTTCTACTCCCTACTAAAAGATCCCACCCACACATTCAAATGAATAAAAAAATATATGGATGGAATAAATCTACTTTACAGGGATATGCTAATCTTTGAAGGACAATTGAAGGTAACATTCCAACATTCTTTGTGAGTGCTTCTACATCTTTTCCCTAAGTGTCCTAGAATTTTTACGATATTTCTCTTAATTAAAATGCCCACAATATTACACTCTTTAAAATCTCTTCTGAATGGCAGCACTATGAGTAACTTTGTGTATGTTGCAATACACATGGATATACTTTACTCATGCTCAGGTTTCAACTTTGGTGACAAGACATCTTAGCTACTAGAAGTATAGCTATATTTTGATACCTAAATATTAATTGTTCATTTCTAAACAATGCATTAAGAAACAGACTCTATTCAGAAACATTAACTTGTCTTTTGATTGCTGGTAGAATTTTTAGGTATTCTATCACTTAGCTGCACAACACAGTTAATATAACTTATTAATGTGCAAAATATTTGTTAAGGTCAGGTAACAGATTATGGTCAGCTTTGATTTTTTTTTTTTTTTTTTTAAATACTGAAGAACAAGTAAGAAATATTTTATGGAGAAATTACCAGATTGTTACTCCTACATAATGTTATGGCAGTTATATGGGGGGAAATTGTCCAGGGATACATATGTATCTTTTGCAGTTAAATGCACTTGTTATGCTGTTACATACTCAGAAATCCTTTATGTTGCCTCATAGGATCATGAGAGCTCAACTTTTTATTCATGTACCACAAAAAACATTTAGGACATTTATCAACTGTAGGATAATCTAGGTTTTTTTGGATGTTTATGTGATCAATAAGATGAAAAGTCCAGTTTCTTACCACTGACCAGTCCACAAAGTCAGTGGTAAGAAACAAGCATCTATTAGTACTCATGCTGTAACGTGAGTTCTCCCTTATTGCAGCATTCCTGACGAGATAAACCTTAAGGCAGGGAGGGGGGGGAAAAAAAAAAAAAAATCTGGTTATTTTAGTATTTTTTTTTTTCCTTTCCGTGTCAGACTGTGGAAACCACTGGTCAGCTTGAAGGAAGAACTAATAAATGTCGTCCTTCCCCACAGAGAGCAAAAGACAGACCAGGAGAGAGAAGAAAAAAAACCCACAAATAATTCCTCATATTTTTGGCCCAGTCCTAACACAAATTAAAATGGTGAAGAAAAGGAAAGGCTTCTAACCTCTCCTTTCAGGGATTGGGCTGTGTTCTTCACACATTGTCTGTTCTTCTTTCTTTTAGATTCCCCTCTACACTTGTGAGAAAGATGAAAGCAAAGGAAGAATTTATACTAGTTTAGAGCTCTTGTGTGATAACTTTTACTGCCCTTAGTCTCATCAGGCAGCAGCCCCTAACTTACTGTATACAAACCCTGTGAATTTCTAAAAGTCAGAACAAGCCAGGGAAATGAACAAAAACTTCGTTCTTCATTCTGAAGCCTCTTTGCAGTACTTTTGAAAAAATTGACTCTTTTTCTTTCTTCAGATTTGAAACAGATTTCTTGGGCGGTAGAATATTAATGTAGCATAAAGTCTTGAAAGAGCAATACCAAAGTTATAATTTAATTTAAAAAGTATCTTGGAAACAGATTTAGATATAAACGCTTGGATAAAAAATACATCTTTAAATAATTAGCCATTCAGATATCTAAGGGTTTAGTTTTCACTTTTTTTTTTTTTTTTTTTTACTTTTTTTCCCATGTTATGTGGTTACAGCAAAATTATTATGAAATCTTTTTCTTCTAGCTTTAGTAATAGCATAGGGACTAAATATGAAATGAAACGTTTTGGAGGCTGATCCATGTGATTTTAGAATATTTATTTTAGATTTTGTTTATCACGGGGCAAATATGATCCCTAGTGCACCTTGAAGGCTTTTTCCCTGTTTTTCAGACAGAAGAATTTGTTAGATAACATATCAATTCTTATGGAAGAGTTTCGTTTCAGCAGAAGTAAAAAAAAAAAAAAAGCAAGGAGAGAGAATGTTTATTTTTCACTTTTGAATTTCATGTTATATATTTACGACCATGATCTGCCTAGAAAAATGTATTTTCTTTTATCTTTTCTCTATTTCTAAATGAGGTTAAGGAAATTAATCCTGAAACAGTGACTTTTTAAGATTATTGCCTTTAAACCTTTATAAATTACAGAAGATGTTCATAGAAAGACTCTGTATTTTAGTGGTTTTCCTTTTTAATAAGTTTATTATTAATAGTAATTTCTTATTGCCTTAGCAATAAATTTTCTAGCACATTAAATATGAGGTAGTTCACTGACGAAAGGATGCTAAACAGATTCAGTAGTCCTCTTAAAACAGAAGCAATGAATTCCCAATCTCTGAGACTTTTAAAATATCTGAACTTGAAAAAAAGGCCACTGGTAAAAGTAAACCACAAAGAGTATTTTATGTACCAATGTCTTTATAATTAATTGCCACATGTAACGTTATAGTAACAGTAGTTGTAAATTTTTTAGCATACTGTCTTAATGATAATGAACTTTTTCTTCTGCTTTGATTAGAGATATGCTTCTGCCACCAACTGAACCTTTTTTTTTCCTAACATGCTGCTTTTTTTTCTCTTCTGTTTAGAGAAAGATCAGAGATATAAACATTGAGGATATAACAGACCTTTGAATCCTATTTCTCCTGAAAAAAAAAAAGTATCTGTGCAAGGAAATGTTGCCACTATATTTATTGTCATAGCCAATGAATGAACGATCACTTTTTTCCCTAATCCTCAATCAGTAGATTTTAGAGTATCTGTCTTAGAAAGTCTATTTTTACTCCATAATTTTTGTAGGCCTTTGAACTGCACCTCTCCTAATTTATTTTAGAACATTTTGAGCTGATAGCATTTTTACATATGTGGCATTAATCATTCTTTCATTATAGCTGATTTATTGAAAGGAATATGACCATCAATCCATTCAATTAGAAGTTTGCCAAATAAAATGCAAAATTATATGGTGTCCTGGTGAGGGCAGCAAAACATTCAACATACATGCTCTTAATAAAACAGTTGCTGTTCTATGCAAACTAATTCTGAAATTGCAAATGAGAGGAAAGTATGCTTTTTGATTTAGCAATACATGCTAGGAAGGTATATTTTTCCTTTTTTTTTTTTTTTTTTTTCAATCACTATCTGTTTGAATAATACTAACGATAAAACTTATACTTTTTTTTTTTTAAAACTTACATCCCAAATTATAATGTTCATGCAGCTGAAAACAGATTCAGTATTAATCTCAAGGGACAGTGGAAAAGCTGGAAGCAGCCTGATATTTTTTTCCTTCTTGTGGCTTGATATATGTTATTAAAAAATACTTGACCTATGGTTTGGCTATCTCCTACAAAAGCACATTCCAATTTCTTGAATTAGAATAACTGCTGAATTAATTATTTGAAAAATTATTCTGATTACTTGGGAAATATAAAATGAGGAAATGTCCTGAAAGTAAATCTCAAGACCTAAATTAGTAAGTAAATAAGCAAATAAGTAAGGAGAAATTTACTCTTTTCTTTTTTAGTGATTCTTCCAGTAAACTCAAATCATACATTTTTATTTTAGGTAGAAACAACTATACAAAATGGAAGTCAGCTACTAGTTGACAAATATTTATTATTATGCAAACTTTAATGAATAGTTACCTTTTTATGTTTTCTCTTGATATGGAAAGAAAAGAGAACTATACATCCAGACTTTGTGAATATCTATTAATTTTGCTTATATGTGCTAAATTTGGCTTCCTGATTTCTTTGAAAATCTATGATACGTAAGCTGAAAAAAAATTTTTATATAATATGTTCTTGTTAAAAGGAAAAATTATGTTATGCTTCATGCTGAGCAATAAACAAAGAACGTTTTTAGAGAAGATATGGGATGTAATTATCGTTAAACATGTATGTTTGGTTTATATTTGGAATTATTGCCAACATTCAGCCTCAAACTAACCTAAAATATGAATTTTACTTTATGTTTAAAAAAATTATTGTTAAACATATTTTTTAGATTTATATTTGGAATTATTGCCAACATTCAGCCTCAAACTAACTTGGAGTCTGAATTCCACTTTATTTTTCAAATCTGTCTGTATCTCTGTGCAATGTAAATGTTTTTGATTTTTAGGATGTGTATACTGTTTAGGAAGAGAAGAAAACAGTTCAGATTTTTAAGTTTTTTTCTTTTTTAAAAAGGAAAAAATATAAGCTTTCACAAATACAAAATAGTCAGCAATTTAATTGATACACAGTTATTCAGCTCTTAAAATGTCACTGTGTAGATGATTTCCTGAGCATCTATTGTAAGGTTACTTATTTTTCCTCTTTTTTAAACTTGTTGTTGTTGATGGTTATCCAGCATTGTAAACATTATTATTATATTACTCTCCTGAGGCTATTATTTGTAAGGGTGAAGAGTAATAACACTAATATATATTTTTAAACATGTACAGGTGTAAATCTTGATATGGTTTGCATTATTTCAAAGTTATTTTTGAAGTACTGCAGAAGATACTTCTTTAAGAGAGATATTCACATTATTTAAAAAAATTAAGATATTAATATTATACCTATTTAAGTAAATAAGTAACCTGATGCAAAAAATATAGTCTCCAGTCATGCACCAATCATGCTGTCTTTCAAAATAAGTGGAAGGTAAACTGCTGAAAATTAGCTGTTTGCCATGATTTTTTTTTTTTTTTTTTCGTAATCACCTAATGTTTTATTTGAAATTTATAGCTCTGGGGTTTACAGAAAAACAAAACAAACCAAAACCAAAACCAAACCAAAACAAAACAAAACAAAAAACCAAAAAAACCCCAAAAAAAACCAAACAAACAGACCAAAAAAAAAAAAAAAAAACAAACCACCAAAAAAACAGAGAGAGAGAGAGAGAACTTATTAAATCTAACTAACTTTTAATATTAAAAAGGTTATATTTTTTAAAATGCATTTAAATAAATAAGAAATTTCATGAGTACAGTTGTATAATCCCCACACAACAGTAGAGTTCTCTCAGGTAGTATTATTCATCCTCCTATTTAGACCATTACCACCAATAGTTGTACTTGTTCTCTCATAAAATGAAGAGCAGATGGATAGATGGACTTCTGGAAAGCCTGTGTGTTAGAACTTCTCTGTGGAAAAGCAGACAGTCTTAGCAGAGATGTTTTGTTGGTTTTTTTTCATGGTGCTGCATCTGTATTCTTCAGTGAAGGGTTTCAAAGATGTGAGGGTACTGAAGGGATCAAGGTGTGTTAAGAGAGGAGAGAAACTTTGTTGTAGAGGGTTTATTTGCTTTTTGATTTTTTGCAGTTTTAGTCTGCAGACCAAGGAGAATACTGTGAGGAAATAGAGAGAGAGAAAAAAGAGAAATGGAAAGAAAGAGAAATTCTGCTAATGAAATCAGAGTTTTTGCTTGTGAAAAGTAATAAATCTTACTTGACCTTCCAGTCCTTTTTTTGGTTTTTTTTTTCCTGTTGATGTCAGTGGTCAAGACTTCAAGCTAGCTTTGTGGCTTTGAGGAAGACTGAATGAAAAGGATAAGTAAAATAAAATCATAGTGGAACCTTCGATTGTTTCTATCCACACTAAAGGAGGGAGTGAAAAGTATAAAAAGCCATTAAAAAGCCTCTGAAATACTAAAAAGAAATAAAATTCCTTCCTTCCTTCCTTCCTTCCTTCCTTCCTTCCTTCCTTCCTTCCTTCCTTCCTTCCTTCCTTCCTTCCTTCCTTCCTTCCGTACATCATCGATCTCCTTACTATTAATCACTCTCAAGGGACTGTAGGCAGGTCAAGCTGGGATCATGTGGATGCATACATCTTCACAGATTGATGCAAGAAATGTAGTTATACCCATTTACATACAGAGCTATCCTATTCTTGTCTTCCAGAATGAAAACCTTTTTTTCAAGACTTGTGGAGCTGCCTCAGGCTGGGATTTGTGGATGATATACACAGTGATAAATGTCAGAGGTTGTAACCCTACTATTCATGTTGGGACTTTACTTTCTCTCTCTGTCCTTGACAAGATTAAGTTGAGCATGATCAACTGGAGAAAATGGAGCTAAAAACTAGAGCACAGCAATTGCTGTTCTGCGGCCTGTGGTGGTAACTAACTTTGCTAACGACAATGGCACGTCTTCTTCTTGAGATCTACCTGGCAGCATAGTTGTCATCCCAGGAAAATTAAAACATATGGGTGCTTTAGATAGGTAAGTCATTTTATTATAATAATTTGCACATTTCTTTACTTCACAGTCACCAGGTACTATGACATCTATATTTAGGTTTTCATTAACATCCTTTGGGAAGTAAATATTCCTCCAACTCAGATGATTAATCTCTGCTTGTTTTCAGCCTTCCTTCTGACTACTTTTTAATAAAAAATCCCCATCTTAATTTTAATCAAATTGCATATTTTAAACTTCAGTACCTTGTTAATAAGAAGAAATGTCTGTCTGTCCCCCAGCCCTTCTATATTTGCATTGATGAGTGATGTTTTACAGATCTTTTTACTATAATTTGCACTGAAAGATAAGGATTTTAGCTTCAAATCTAAATTTGTGTTAAATCAGTTCCTTGCATTTTCTTAACTTTTAAAAATTTATTTTGTCATTCATGTAAAATAAAGCAAAGATATCCATGCATTAGCATGTAAAAAGTATACAAAAGAAAGTGTAACTACACACTCAAAGCTGAGTACTATAGAGAACAGCTTTGCATTTAACAATACAAATATCCTGTCTGAAAATCACATACAAGGAGTCCAGATTATTCTGGGTGAATATTTTTACAAGGTCATAAGGGAGATGAGTGCTAGATCTTATTCCTACAGGAAACAGATATAGGGAGATGTTATGTTACCTAGCAACATAGGGCCCTATCTGTTATTTACTCCTTTTCTTTGATCTTACTATAGTTGATGGGGGAAATTATGACAGACTTTAGGTGTACTGAGTCCTTAATCTCTGGTTCAGAAGGTCAAGAAAGGAATGGAAAATGTGTAGTTGTATATTTGGTTCTGGATATATATTATTAAAATCTTACCTCCCTGCACATGGCAAGAGCCAGACTCTATTATTAGCTAGTATATCACATGAGTCAAAAATGTGTTAAAGGCCTTTACATATTACATGAATAAGAAGAAAACAGAAGTGAAAACAAAAATAATTTTACACCTTACAACCCAAACTGTTGTAATTAAAGCTAGTAATTTACAAAAGGTTCTATTGAAGTGACAGCATGGAATAATAGTGTCCTTTTTTCAGTCTTACAATGCAACAAGTTGCATAGGGAATACACTTGTAAGAAAAGCCATTAAAGTTAGAGAACTTGTCAGAGAGTCATAACAGTCACAATTAGGAAAAAAATATGTCTACATTTTTTACTTTCATAGATACAGGTATGCTTCCATAGCTCTGACATCGCACAGTTTTCTTTCTAAGCAAAGATCAATCACTAACCTGTAAAAAGAGAGTATAAAAAAGTTACAATCAAAAACTATTCTAGATAAAGCCTTTTCTGTGAATTGACTAGTGTATGCTTGGTGTAGAATTTCAGGAAATTTTAATTTCTACATGCCCACATGCCTGTATCTGGGTGTCTTCTGGATGTGGGGTGATGGAAAAGAGGGTCAATCCCTCTGTTTTTTTGAATCTCCCAAGGATACTGATGTGGTTTTGTGGGCTTTCAGAGAATATTGTAAATTCTCTAATCTTTTGCAAACCAGAAAACTCCCCACAGACAAAGACTTCAGACTAACTCTAGAATCTATGACTAGTGGAAAAATCCCAATAAATTTATGTATATGGTGTGAGTTTAGGGCCTAACCTTCCATCCATGTGAATCTTCTGTTTAGGACCATTTTTTATTGCTACTGCTGACCAAAACAGTCTAGAGAGTGTGTTCCTCAGATATCAGTCAGACAGCATACTGATGTATGTCGTTTTTAGGTCCTGGCTCAGGCATGTTTAATCAGCAGAAGGGTTAAAATATAATGGATACACTGCGCTATTTAGGGTCTTTAATCCTTTCAAAGGCACTATAGTAAGCATTGATGTATTTTATGGCATTGTGTACCAGAAGTGTAGCAAACCTGATCTGAACCTGGAAATATATTATGTGTTTCAAGTGCCTGAGACAACGTGGGGCTCACTGAACTTGAGGACTAC
Organism: Progne subis subis; assembly: GCA_022316685.1. NCBI lineage: Eukaryota > Metazoa > Chordata > Aves > Passeriformes > Hirundinidae > Progne > Progne subis. The sequence continues at coordinate 4,907,668 of JAKJHU010000048.1, read as the reverse complement.
TTGAGGGATAAGTCTGTACTCAGCCCTGAGAGAGGACAACTACCACCAAAAGGTTTGCAAAAACTCTAATAGGAAGGTGGAGCAACTTTTTCACATTGCTAGATGATGCTGAACACCAAGAGAAAATGGGTTATTCTTGAAACCAGCAAAAGCATTGAACCAGAACAATAGCGAAAACTGGCTCCCTACCTCATGAAAAAAAAGTTTGTATTTATTTAAATAATTTCAACTCAGGTTAAACAGCAAAAAAATGTTAATATTTCTTTTTCCAAAGAAGACAGAATGCTTTTCTGTATTTGTAATATTTTGTAGTCATTTAATTTTTGTGTGTGTTTTAGCTACAATTCAAAGCAGAATAATTTTGGAATGAAAATTTAAACTTTTCTTTGAGAAGTCTGACATTAGGATTTTAACGTTTAGAAATTTGATCCTCAAACACCTTTTTTATTTCCCCTTAATTAAATACTGCATGAATCAATATAATTAGTTAATTATATCTGTTTTTAAGTTGGTGTTTTCTAACAGAAAAGTTCTTAGTAATTTTATTTGCCAAGTGGAACTAGTCATGAGACACTGAGCTTCTAGCTCTGGCACACTGTTTCCCGGGGACTTCTGGAAGCAATGACACCAGACTTCTATCACTGTTGCTCTCTTGTGAGTGTAAACCCTAAGTACTCAATAAGCAAAACAATAAAACTACTGAAAATGGCTAATACCTGCATCATAGGCCTTTATTGCCTTGCCGTTTAACAGTAATGACTTCCCTATTCCTTATCTTGCTTTCTCGTTATAACATCTTATCTTCCTCATCAGTGCAAAAAACAAGGAAGACAGTTTTGCCAGGTACAGAATGCCTTTGATTCATATTAAATTGAGGAGAATGCGATCACACAGCAAATCTCCTGAACAGCTGCTGAAGTGACACAGAGGTCCCGTGTACTTTGGAGAGTCAAGCATTGATGTAGCTGCTGTTTCACAGCTCATTTTCTGACAAGCAAATTTTCAGATCAGGTGAAACAGTGGCAATAAGATCTTGCTTTGCTTGTATCTCTGCAGCTTTGACAATGCTTGCAATCAGGGCAATTTATGAGTGCAAAACCTAAGGCCGAGTGACAATGCTTTGGTTCTTTCATGCAGTGGAGTTATGCCGTGGCAGTACAAAACTTTTCTTGGAACCTTTTTTTTTTTTTTTTTTTTTTAATATTTAATCAGGAACAGTGTTATACATGTTCTATGTACCATGTTTCCTTTTTTCATATGTTCTGAATTACTACTGTAAAAATTCCTCCTGTGATATTGTCCTACTAATTGGTAGCCCAGGAAGAACTGAAAGAAACAGCTTAGCAAAAGCAATCAAAATTCCTATTGTGATATATGTCCTAAAGTTAATTTGTGTTAAATGTTATAATATGTAATTCATTCTCTGTAAATGTAATGATAAGCATATGGAGCCAGTTTATTTCTAATCGAGTATACAACGGGTTAACTGTGACTAAAACAGCACGGTGGGACACAGGAAATTCTCTGCTGGAGATTGCACAAGGAAGCTATGCCAGGAATTACACTGAAAAGGGACACGAGAAAATTTCTGCTGGGAATCGTTAGAGGAGAACACAAAAGGACGGAAAAGGGAGATGGAGAACCTGGAGGACCGAATGATTACATCAGATCGATATCTTATTCGTCCCCGCCCAACATTAACAACTCTACACCGTACCCAGACACAGCAATCACGATATTTTTCTCCAGCGCAAATCCATTCAACCACACCAGAACCCGAACATGAATATCTAATGAAGCTGCCTCGGAAGGGGGAGTCTTAGGGTCCCAATTTTCTCTCAGGGAACCAGTGTATAAAAATCGGCAGCCTCAGACCAAAAATGTGAACTGAGGGGGTGACAGACTGACAGAGTGTGTTACCATGTTCACCCAGTGCCAAATCCCAGGGTTCGACTCTGTCCCTTTTAATTGTGGCTATCGGAGACTGTTATTTTGTCTCAAAATAAAATTCTAAATTTTGATTTACTGAATTTGGTCTATCCTATTTATTACACTATAATCTAGGAAACAGGATGGCAAAGAACACAAAACAAATACTTAGGAATCCACAGTGACAATTAGAGAAGATGGCAATAAAAGACAAGAATTATGAATATCTGTATCACTGTAGTAGGCCTAAATTTTCATCAGCTGTCCTACTATATTTTAATTTTTTTCAGTTAAACACTTTGTTAAATCATTACTACATTAGGAGGATAAGACCTTTCAGAAGGCCATTTTTTTCTAAATTATTTTGCAAAGAGACTATTATGTAGAGTGGACAGTTAATTAAAAATAATTGAAAAATATATTTAGTTCTCAATAATCATGAAATTAAAAAGAAAATAAGCTCTGGTTATTCTGCAAATTGAGAAGCACAACATCACCCTGAATTACAGTTAATGTACAGTAATACAGTCAATTCTTATGGTATGATGAATTATTATTCAATGTTTCAGATAAAGATCAGCTGGTAAACTTTTTTAATTGTACAATATTACTCAGCAACATTTGCCACAGTCCTGCAAATAAGATCAATATTCTTTGTGCAGTTATTTGGTAAAAGTTGGGAGTAGATGAATCTTTGTTCAGCCCCAGCTAGTGAAGATAATATTTTGTGGATATTGGCTTCGTACTACTACTGTTACCGATATTGATCTTGGCTAACCATTTCAGCCCACTGAAGTCAATTCAGCTACATTCCTTGGAGTCACCTAAAACTAGAGCACTGCATTGTTGAATCAAGTCCATTGACTTTATTTGCACTGGAATGTTAACAAGACATGGAGGTAGCACTTGAATGCTAACAAAACACAGAGACAAATAAGGGTGTGATGGATATTTTGAGATAAATTCGTGTTCTATATGTTATAAACTGTAAACTGTATTACAAGCAGAGGGTTTCCACCAAACTGTGGAAAATCTCCTGCTTGCCAAGACTGATTTGCAATCGTAGAGGCTCCAGACAATAGCAGGGTGAAGCCCAGATTAGCAAGCAAAAGGAATGGACAAACAGGAGATATCCCATCCATCAAGGAAGAGCCACCTGCCTCCTCCGGTGATTAACACATGATACCAGTCTAGAAGAGGAAGACCCAGAGATGTCACTATCAGCATCCCAATGCCTCGAAACTCCATTCAGGCATCCAATTCTGCCGGGAAGGAACATTCAGAACCAAGCGCCAGAGAAAGAAAACACATGAATATGTGTTGCAGATACAAACTAACAATAAAACTGCCTTGGGGGAGAAAAACTGTATAAAACCTGCCCACTGGATCTAGGCAATCCTGAACGGGGGAAGACAGTTTCATTCGTCACCATCTCTACGTTCACCCAATTTCAATAGCCCGGGATCGAGGTTCTCTCTTTTATTGTGGCTATTTCAGATTGTTATTATTTTTAAAATGGCAAAATAATATTACTTTATATTAAATTGGCTATTGATTGTCCATAACAAGGGCATTCCCCCTTCTCATGACTCTGAAGCACACACAAAAAAAATCTGGTGGAGTTTATGCTGAAAATAACAGGATCTGAAAGAAAAGAAATCCTTTCCTCTCTGTAGTTTCCTTTACACCCTAGAGACAGAGAGTGTGGGAATATGTGGCCCTACAAATGGACAGATTTAACTGCAGAAGTATCATCACCAACCCTGGCTGGTGCTGGGTTTGGTGTGACTTGGTGACAGACATCGGCTATTTTACTTGAGGTGTGTCATACCCAAACAGAGAATATTTTGTGGATAAAGATCTTGAAACATCCAGTGTGTAAGCCTCCAGTGCATATGTGTTGACATGAAGTTAAAAGCCATCAGGCATATGTTCTATCTCTGATCATTAGCACAGTTTGAATGTTTCTGCTGTTTGTGGGACTTAGCAGTAGTAAGAGTAATAACGGTTAAGGAATCATTGAAAAACTTTTGCTTTGGACTGGTTTCATTCTTTGGACCGTCATGCATTTGATTATCTGTATTGTTTTTCTACACTTTGCAAGTGAATCAAGCTGTCAGATAAGAAAGTGAGATAGCCCTAAGTCCCTACTCATATGCCAGGAAGTAACCTCATATTTACTTAGTAAAGCCGTAGAGATCTGGTTCCATTAAAATTCAATGGTGATAGAGTTGATACATGTCTTTATAGAGAATACATTGTTTTGGATAACTAGGGCTTAATCTAAGGTAGAGTTTAGGGACTATTATTTATGCTAATTTATTTTCTTAACCTACACTTATTTGTATCATCTTTTTCATTATTATGAATTTGCATATATTAAATGCTTGAAAAAAAAATATATATATGTAAATACAAATGTATACATAGATGTATTTAGCTGTATATATATGCACATACAAAAGAAATCCTGTTGAGTTGCTATGTGGCCTACTAACAAATATATTTGGTTGCTTTATTTTGCAAATATCAGAGGGTTTTTTATTCTGCTGTGCCAAGATCCTTCTTTTATTCAGTAATCCACCTTTATCTATGTCTTAAATCCAACAGGACATATAGAATATTGTACGGGAAATAATGCAGACTGTAGATTTAAATCAGCAGAAAAAAACCCACAACCCTCTTGAATAAAACTAGTCTTTCTGGACAAATGTCTTTTTGCTGTTTTGTTTGTTTGTTTGTTTTTGGTGTTTTTTTTTTTTTGTTTTGTTTTGTTTTGTTTTTTAATTGTCCCACTTGAATGGCTGTTAAATATTTTTATAGCATATCCTGTACTTGGTGAATCAAAATTAATTAATACATTTGCAATGAGATCTTTAGTGTTTCAGAACTCAAAACCACAACTACCTTCTTCTTCTAGAGTGTACATAAAAGATGCCAAAGCACCTATGATTTCTTCAGGATGACTTACACTGCAGCTTAAAGCAAGGTCCTTTTCTAAATAGAATCTCATTAAACCAGAACAAATCTTTGTTTTAACACCAGTTTTTTTCAGGCTGGAATACATTCTTCCACTCTTCTGTTCTAGCTCAATGAGTTTCTCTTTCTAGGTTCTTTAGGTTAGGTCATGACTATCATGGCACATCCGTCTCCTGAGTCTTCAAGTGATTAGCTGTCCTCCTGGTCTGGGCTAGTTTGTGTCTCTTACTGTGTCCTGGGGTGTTCACTGCCAGTAAGGGGAATGGGATCTCAACACCAAAGTTGTCTTCAGAGTGGGGATCAAGTGTACAAGATGTCACTGGACTGAAAAAATGTTAAAAAGGCTCTGAGTAATTTTAATTTCTAGATTGATACCATTGAGATGTGGAATTCTGCCTGTTTCTTGCAAGTGATTAACCATAATTAACTTGCTTATTGATAACAAAATATTTTGATTACATCTGATGGGATAATGTTGTTTAGCTTTGTTATTTGCATATTTATTTTAACCAGAGACATCAAAGTTACTTCACATCTGTTATCAAACTGAGAGTAATACACACTTTCATGCAGATAAAAAGGCATCTAGTTCCTTTATAGTGTTATCCTCCTAATCAATCTAATTCTTGACCTAAAGACTGCCTAAGGTTTTTTTATGTATGGGTGAGCAACACAATGCTTCATGTATTTAAAATATTATTAGATTTCTATTACTGTCCAAAATCCATATTATTTTTTATATCGCTTCTGTTTTGATTTTCCTTCCCTCCTTTGCTCCTTTCCTCTTCTCTGCTCTCTGGTTTTCTCCCTCTTTCACACACCTACTCACTTTCTATCCTTAACAGATTGAAGGTCACAGGAAAAGTGACAAAGCTCCCATCCAGTCAAAATCTCCATCCTGTGATTTGCTTTTCAGTTTATTTTTCATATTCACTTTTTTGGTTCATGATTTATACTATCAGTATTTTTTTTACTAATCATTTAGGCCAAATGCTTAAGAAGAAGGTTCTTAAATAGAGTAAAAAATATTCATATAGGCAGATAAATAATAAAATCAGGCAGATTTTAGCAATTTATGAAACAAATACATAAAGGTCAAATCCTATTGTGCATTTCCATCAGAAAAGTGTTGTTTTGCCGTTATTCTGACTTTAGTTTTCAAACTCCTGCCTGAATTGAAGATGACATCCCCAAACCAAAAATGTCCTACAGGCCTTTTTTCACATTATTCAGAAATTTAAAAAGGGGGGGGGGGGGGGGGGGGGGGGGGGGGGGGGGGGGGGGGGGGGGGGGGAGGTGGGCGCGCGGGTGGTGGAAATCTAATACCTCCAAGACTTCATAAGCTCTGTACTAGTTTGACTATGCAAAATACTGAACACCTCTGTTTTCCCAAGAATTATCTGAGAATTGTGATTATTTTATGTCTTTTGGGATACGCTTTCATATTAATTATGCAACAAAACCAACCCTACCGGACCCAAAAGAAAACCTCAGACCAAACTCAGACCAAACACCAAAAATCCAGACAAGGATGTTTAAAGGCTTAGCTCTTTTTCAAGTTGTTTCTGACTTCCAGGTAAACTTGTATGTTTGTTATTTGGTTTCATTCTAACATGTGCAAATGTCAAATCTGGGATGAAGGGCACATGACAATAGAAAATTTTCATTTTAATCATCTATTTTATAGAAAATTCACGTTAATATTGAAGTTAACTGTAGCTGTGATCATAGGAACAATCTTGAGTAGTGGGCCCCTGGGAATCCCATGAGGCAATGTGCAATGTGCTGCACCTGGGATGGGGTAACCCCTGGTATCAACACAGGCTGGGATGAAGAGCTGGAGAGCAGCCCTGCCCAGAAGGGCTTGGGAGTGCCCATGGCTGGGAGGCTGGACATGACACAGCCATGGGCACTCCCAGCCCAGAGAGCCAAACTGTGTCCTGGGCTGCATCCAAAGCAGCGTGGGCAGCAGGGCCAGGGAGGGGATTCTGCCCCTCTGCTCTGCCCTGCTGAGAGCCCACCTGCAGTGCTGCATCCAGCTCTGGGGTTCCCAACGGAAGTAAAAACCCTCTCTTATGAGAAAATGTTGAATAAGTTATTCAGTCTGGAGAACAGAAGGCTCTGGATTAACCCTATTGTGGCCTTTCAGTACATAGAGGGGGCTGACAAGAAAGCTGGGGAGGCACTTTTTAGCAACTATATGTAGTGATAAGATATTACAAGGGGAAATTACTTTCAGTTGAAAGAGGGTAGATTCAGATTGGATATTAGCAAGAAATTCATTACTGAGAGGCTGTTAAAGCATTGAAACAGGTTGCCCAGAGAAACTGTGTATGTCTGGAAGCATTCAAGCCAGGTTAGATGGGGCCCTTGAGCAACCAGTCTAATGGAAGGTGTCCCTCTCCACCATAGGGTGTTGCTGACCTCCACAGGAAGATCACTAGGTGATCTTTAAGGTCCCTTCCAACCCAACCCTTTCTGTGAGTCGGTGATCTTACATGGTTTTGTAATAAATCCTAATTTTCAGGTCTCTTGCACCTTTATCAAACTGAAACTCTTAGTCTATTATTTTTTTTTTTTTAATCAATATGTAGGACTGGATATTTGGAAAATAAAAATGCTATAAAAAAAGAAGTCAAAAATTTCTAGTCTGCTGAAGAAAACTTTGAGACTTGTCCAGGAGACCTTCCAGAGTCATATTTTGCCTTTTAGCTTCTTTGTGAAACCTTGAGATCTTCTAAGCCGTAACAAAATCCCCTTTTATCTACTGAGCTAGGTGGTAATAGCTAAATAATAGTTTTGTATTACATGCAGACTGGACAGAGAGACCATAATAAACATTGTACTATGCTGGATAAATTGTCCATCTAACTTTATATCCTTTTCCTTACTGTGACCAATATTAATTAAGGTGGCTTCTTGCAGCAGCACGGAGGTGTAGCATGACAGCTTAAAGGAACAATTGAAAGATTGGCCTATTTTTTGTCCCCTGTCCTTTGTGTGATTTTTTTTGTTGTTGCTGCTGCTTAAGCAGATTACACATTGGATATTTCTATGCAAATTTACTAAAAGGTTGGCATTTTAGTGTTTTATCTATTTATTAATCTTTTTTTAATTAAGAAAAAGGACACATTCATCTCTTGAGCAGTAGCTAGAATCTCCTAGCAACAGCAATGTCATTAAGATGTAATTTCTTTTTTTTTTTTTATCATTATTCTTTTAAATATCCTTGACTCTTTAGAGTGTCTGAATTTAAATAGTACTTTGCCATAAGACTGAGATCTTAAAAAAGATTGATTTTTTTGGTGTCAACAAGAATATGCTGACTTATAAAATGCATAATATTTTAAATGTTTGTATTAAATAGTATGTGGAAGAAAATACTCCTAAAGATTCACAGAAAATCATAAATTCATTGAGTTTTATAATAATTAGGAAAATTGTTTCCCAAGCATAATTTTAATGAGTCAGGATTCAGAACAATAAAAGTACTGATACACATAATATAATCAATAAAATCCACCTTTTACAACAGTCATCAGCATAACACTCTTTTGTTTCACCCTTCATTTCTCTCTGATATGTTGGTAGAGATGTAAAAGAGAAAATGAGTGAACAGCTCTCTGTGATACTGAAAGGTAAGAAATAACAATGTAATATTCCTTTTGCATATTTATCTTTTCAAAGGAAATTTTGAAGATACAATATAATGACTTGTTTGTTCTACTAAAAAAAATTCCTATTTTTAAATAGAGTAACTTTCTACACCTAGATGATAACTTGCTGTTCAACCCTTCTTGAAATACAGTAACAAGTGAAAAAATTTCGATGTTCTTTTTGTTCAAAAACAACTGGAAAAAAAAAACAAAACCCAAAAAACCCCAAAAAAACCCACAAACCCACAACCCTGGACTTTACCAAAAAAAACCAAAAAACCAACAAACAAACAAACAAAAAAACCCAAAACACACACACACACACACAAAAAATCACACAACCCCCCCCCCCCCACAATAGTATATATAAAGTGTGTCCATATTTTTTTCAATTTTTTTTTTTAACATCCTCTTTGTGTCAGTTAATCTCTTGAATTACATTTGCCACATCTAGATATAATCATCTAAAAGGAAGCTAGTTTTAGTATAAATTGATGTAAACAGTTACAGGTCTTTGAAATAAAGTGTCACAAATAATGCTTTCCCTGGACAATTTATTCTACTTGTCCTGAACATATTTTAGTATAACCGGAATGGTTAATTTCTCTCCATTGACGGTAAAGATGCTTTGGTGGCTACATCTGACAGAATAGTAAAAGTTAAAGTTATTGACAGACTGCTGAAGTGTTCCATCTTAGATTTACTTCTGTTTGACTTTTAAAATCTACGTTTAAAAATAGCAAAATGTTTTATCTAAATTATTTAAATATGTAATTACTACAAAAATATTTTACAATCTCTTCTAACTTTTCTTCTGAAAAAAGGGGGCAGAAACAGTAATAACTAATTAAAAAAAGTTTAATCCAAACTTCAATTTTTTTTTTCATATCCTGTCAATGAACTAAAAAGAAATAAATCATTTATTCAAAGAAATATATGTCTGCCCTTTAATCTCTCTAAATTTTCAGAAATCCACCAAAAGAAGGAGCTGTTACTCTGAGTCCTCAGACAAAAAGCCTTATATCCTCATCGCTTTTTCACTTTGCTTTGGTTTTGCTTTACCTTTACTTGACCTTCCATGGCTAGAATGAAAGTACACAAGTTACTGAGTCAGTCCTCAATAACTTGAACTTTCATGATGAGTGTCACAGGGAAGGAAAATGAAGAAAAGTGTCAGGGAGAAGGAAAGTAGGTCTTTGAGTACCGACCCCGTGTCACCTCCTGCAGGTATTTCCTAATCCTGACACTGCAGTCCTTTAGCATGATGCTCCTACATCCATAGAGAGGGCAGCACTAGCTACATTTTAGTGATGTTACTCACAGCCAGAAACTATTTAAAAAAAAATAAAAATGCTATGATTCTGTTGCTGGAGAGGTATGTTTTTACAGTGGGATGTCCATGCTTCACAGAAAGGTTAGGCCTCTTAATTTCTTTTGGAATTAATATACCTTTGTAAAGGTTCCTCAGTTGTCTGGTGGCATGAACCACTCATGTACACAGCAGAACAGGTTTATGATGCCTGCTGACTTAACCGAGCCTCGTGGTTCTGCAGTGCAAGTGCTGCACCCTGTGCACCAGAGTATCTGTTTGAGAGCCAAGCATAGTCACATACATCCTACAGGACTGTATAATACAGACCTAGTCTACAGCTTAGGATTTTTTATTTCCAGTTATAAATTCTGGAACTCTGTGGTATAAATAAATATTCATGAGAACTGAAGGTAAAACAGTAAAACTGAACATTATTCCAATCATGTGGTAAATTATCCTGATTTCCTCAGTCTCTCAAACAGAGAACATGCTAGAAATGTCCTTGTATATCTGAGTAAGCAAGGAACTTCTATTCAAAGGAGAGAGTACAAGCCTACTTAATAAAGTGGCCAAATTCTTACTGCAAGTATTGCAAGTAAATATGAAGTAAGCTATTTTTGAAGTAAGCTAAAGTAACTTCTGCAGAAGTTATGACAAATTTAAGTATCTATGTAGTTTATGGAGTGAGTATTTATGTTGCTTAAAGTGTTGTTGAGAAAGCAGTGACCTATTATACCCATGAAACTGAGTAAGATTGGAGACACCATACTTTGTATTTGTTTGCCTGCAATTTGCACATAAGCATAACTATTTGTGAGATACTTCATTTTATGATATCACTAATCAGCAACAAATCTGGGCACCTGGACAAAGGTACATAAACTGTACATTTAAATGTAATATGTAACTGCAAGAGATAAGAGGAAACTGATGTAACTGTGTAGACAGGGTACAATAAAAATAATATATAAGGAAAAAACAGAAGAATATGAATAGTAGTTATGAAAAAAGCAAGAAGCATGCCTGGCAAAATGAAAACTATTTGTTCCTGGAAATAAGATAATCTCTATTCGAAACACATGATGTTCACTCATTCTTTTGGGGAGGTTGTGAGGATCATAAAAATACCATGGACACATGAATAAAGAAAGAAAGATAGATGGCTCTTGACTTTGGTTTTCTGTGGGCTAAATCCTGGACCTCAGTATATATTCATCCCCTTTAGGTATATGGATCATTCCTTGGCCACCTCAAAAGCAATGCTGATGATCCTCTCATCAACTCAGGAAGGTGAGGACTTTTTGTGGCCTGCAATATGAACTGAATCTATAAAAATGATCATGGTTAAGTAAAAAGACTGAAGAAGTTAAAATTAGTGCCTGGAGTTTAGTGAAGACAGTAAGGGATATCTCAGATCAGCTTTGCCCATAGAGAAAAGAAATAACCAACTACATCATGAGACACCCCTGCAATATTCTAGCTTTACATCAGAGTAATACATTTGAAATCATTTGGGAGGCTGTGATGTAAAATCGAGCAGTACAATGATTAATCAGGTCACCAGCCCCTTCTCCCTTAGGTCTCTAAAACATTATTTAATTAAAGCTAAAATGTCATGTGGGATTTGTCCCAGGGTATGGTTTCTAGGCATTGCGTAAATAGGTAGAAAGTATTATTCTATTGTTAATAATGTTTCATCTACTCAGTCATTCTCCAGTCTGCTGATGCACAGCAATTCTCCTTTTAATATTAATACACCACTACATGCTGACTTAATAGATAGTTACAGAAAAATTGTCAGGAACTTTCTATCAGAAAATTCCAATTCAAAATAATTGAAGGAAAGGAAAAAATATTTTAACAAAACATGATTATGTAAGGCCATGAAAGATGAAAGTTCTGATTTCTGATATTCCATTCTGATGGGATGAACATGTTCTTTTTATGTTAGACAAAACACAACAGATAAAAAAGCAAATAAGGCACCCACCAGAACAAAACTTCTCATCTTTTAATCAAACCAAATGGTTTATTTCAGCTTTCTGTTTTGAACCTCAATGAAAAGTATTACTCTGGTTTGCATCTTTACCTGTGTTGGTTGTTTTTGTTTTTATTTTATTTTATTGCAGAACAAAAAATTAATGTTTCCTGAAAACAAAACCACTTCTCCAGAGTTCTATGATTAAATGGTGGTTTTAATTTTTTTAAAAGGTTTTTTTTTTTTTTTTTTAAGATGAGAAGGAGTTTGTGTTTCACATGCTTTAGCATTTGGCTCTGAAATCCTTATTTTTTGTAGTCTGAAGTCTGAAGTCTAAGTCAGGAAAGGTTTGAAGGATGAAAACATAATTAAGTTAATATAAATAAGTTCAAATAATTGCATTGCAGAGAATTAAGATTTGAACAATATATTAAGAAAACCAAGGCTTGGTATTACTGCCATATCACATAACTACATTGGGCCTCCAGAAAGAAAATGACTGGCATATGAAACCCTGGATGCATAAAATCAAGTCTGAGAGAGAAGGAGAAAGATACAGGAAGACTTTGGCTTGGTTTAGGTTTTTTGTTTTGTTTTTGAGTAGGTTTATATATATATAAATCAGTAGTTCTGCATCTGTGAAATACTGGGGTAGAAGACAGGGTTGAGCCTTCTGAGACTTGGGTCTATTTCTGGTGTTATCAACGGGTTGACATGTGACCTGCCCAAGGTCAGTACTTCTGTTTTCCAATCTGTTGAGCAAATAAAATTATATTGTATTCCCCTGTAAAAGCCTCTGAGGTGATTGACAAAAAGAAAGAACTGGGTATTACTATTACATAAGGTTTGACTTTTTTTCGAATGTACCCTTGAGTAATGATAATTACTTCAGTCACCATGTTTGTTCATCACAGCTTTTAAGGCAGATTTGGGCTACCATCTATAATACCTTCCACTTCCACAGACTAGGAAACTGAGGCATGGGAAAGAGAAATTAGTTGCACAGAGTCAAGTCAGCAAACTGTTGGTGGAGGCAGGCCTTTGCCTCAGTTCTACATTCTGAGAAGCATTTTCCTCTTCATTATTAAACAATGAAAATAAGTTATAATTAGAGAGAGGAGAGACATAAGCTTTTATTTACTTTTTTCCATTTATATGATCCTTATGGTGCTCTGAGACTGTGCTATGAAAATGGATAGGAAAATAATTAATTATTGAAAACATATTATGGATCTATTATTCAAGCTGATGTTATTCAGTGGGCTCACTTGTGTAAGCAATAGATTGAAAGTCTGGACAGTTGTTTCCAGCAGTTTTGTATTGGGTTTGTTTGTTTGGGGTTTTTCATTTTTTTGTTTTGTTTTGTTTTCTTGGGTTTTTTTTTGGTTGAGAAAGATATTTTTAATGCCATATATATACATATATATATATATATATGAATGACACTGATTTTTTGTCTCATAACTAAAGTTTTTATAATACGATGAAAGTAATTTTTAACTAACTTTAAATTGTATGAATGAGTGTTACTAAACTACTTCAGTTACTTGAATGTCTTTCAAAGTAACCGGATGTTTCAACCTTTTGCTTGTGCTTAGTCAGACGCTCTTCGGGAAAGAATGAAATAAGCAGGCAATCAAAACCACAAAAAGGTCAATAGCAAAAAATGCAGTACTATACTGTGTATTGGTCACACTGTAAGGAAGTCATGTCTTGCAGGATGTTGAGAATTTTTGTAACAAGGTACTTAAAATGATAGTGCTGGAATCTTAAGAAATAAAATTGCTGAGATTAGACTGTGGCACAAATGTTATCGCCTCTTATTAAATTAAATGCTGCAATGTTATACTAGTACATTTCCTGTTATAGCTGACTAAAAGAACAAATATTTCTCACAACTCCAGTTAATTTCATTGTAATGTTTTTTCCCCAGCCTAAATGTATGTCTTTCATCACAAAGCAAAAACCAGAATTCTGTGTACTTCTATGCTGCAGTGCTGAATGCTGCAATGCCAAACTTAGGAAGCCAAAGCCTGGAGTAAAATCCTGGTCCCCAAGTCAGGCAATGAACCATCTCATGTATTGCTCTGGGAAAGGCAGAAACTAGGCCTTCATGTCAGGACTGAGAGCATGGAAGATGCAACTGGGAGGACATTTCAAGTGGAATGCTACAGTGAAGTCTCAGTTCACGTTCTGGGGTCAGGGCTGCAGCAAAACCATTTCTCTCCATCTGGGTTCCTCAACTTGAAGTTCTCCACTGCAAACAGACAACCCACTTCTGTTGTGTCAAAGTTTTAAAGTGTGTGTGTGAGTCTATGTGTGTGTGTATGTGTGAGAGTGAGTTTTGAGATGAGTGAAATTAAAGGAGGTGGGTGACTCAGCTCAGCTCTCCTTCTAACTAACAGCACGGGGGGCAGAATACACTTTCTCAGAAAAGACACAGAGTCAAATCACTGCTAAGTTGGAAAGGAATTAATTCTGTCCCTATAGTAACCCTTGCATTTGAACTAAAGGCCACTCCAGAAGACCATGGGCTGCAGGAAAAGAAAAAGAAAAAGAAAAATTAAAGAAACAGAGAAAGAAAGATAAATCATAAATGTCTATCTGAATTTACTCCTTTACCAAATATCTATTTTGGATACTCTCACCAATAAGAACAGTCGTTGTGGGGCTTGGTCCTGTCCTAAGAACTGTTCAGGCACTTTAGTGACTTTAATACAAGCAATCATAGTAGAAACTGTGTCAGGGACTCAGATCAATATATATAGTTTGAATAAGAAATTCTGGTCAGGAACTTGGCTTGACCTGCTCGCTAAATACACCTCTTTCTTCCACTTCATCAGGATTTCAAAATTAAATTACTACACGGGTTTTATGGCAGACTACACTCAAGATGGATGCAAAATCTCTCCATCTTTCTGACTCCTATTTCCTTTTCTGACACCTAAGGTTTTAACTTTTTAAGATTAACCCTGTGACCTATTCAGCCACTGTTTCCAACACAAAATTACCTCAAGGTCTGATGACAATGTATACTGGAGAAGAATGTCAATGGATTTTGCTACCAGGTCCATAATCTAAACATCTGATATGTGAAGTTTATCAGGTCAAGCTCAGTCTCACATGAAAGCACAAAGCAAGTGAGTCCTCCCAGGGCTGTGCACACCCTGACAAGTGCTGTAACTCATGCTCCCCTATTGTCTTTGCATGGTTCAAGGGATCTCAAAATTATTTTTCTTGTAAAGTAGAACAGCTGCAGCAAGAGAGTTGGTAGCCCGGTGGTTGAGGGTATGAGCCAAGAAAGAAAAACATGTGGGCTGGCTCTTACACTGCAAAAGATAGAGAATTTTTTATTTTCTCATCATGAGCCAGTCTCCTACTCACTAGATAGAAGTACGCAAACCACTCACTTCTCTAACTTTCAACTTTCTTTTCTTTTTTTTTTTTTTTTTAGTCATCATCATCATCTGCCACTGCATCATGTTGCAAAGCTCAGTCTGGTGAACATATCACAGGGAGACTTGGAACACACTCACATGCCATTGCCCTTAGAAAAATGAAAAATTAAGGAGAAAATTAACTAGGTTTGAGAATCTTGATAGGTCTAATTGCAGTTTAGATAGAAATCCAGTAGCTAGGTGTGAAGACTGGCCTGTGAAATATACTGAGACAGAAAATTCTGTGAGGAGATCCTGATATTAGCTTAGAACGTTCTACACTTAGTTAGAACTTGTTTATTTGAGATGGTTTAAAATCATGGTATACACTGAGAACTGCCTCCATATGCAACATATAGAGGCATCTGTGTTAACTACCAACCTGTGTTAAATTCCATAGTCAAAGCCTGAACAAAGACATAATTTCAAATTAAATAATGATCTTATAACTTTTTTTTTCTGGTCTATCATGATTTGTAGTATGCATACACAGATATCTATATGCATATATATATATGTTTGTGTGTGTGCATATCCACACACAACATCATGTCTACAGTGTAGAATGTCTTTATGTCTCCATAGAAATAATGAAACCAATTTTACAGTACACAGCACAAACACTGAAATCAGGATATCTACCATAATAACTGCTTTCTTTTCTAGAACCTTTGCAGATGGTCTGAGTTCTGCTCTGCAAGTTCTACAGTCTTAGATGAAGTAACTAGCTTTTTAAAATGTTCCAAAGTAGCACAAATATACCCTTACCCAGTATTACTTACATAGCCATAGCAACAGGGAGATGGGAGATTACTAATTGGGAAAACGAAGAAGTAGCCCACCACCTTTTCCTATTTCAAGTAATTTTCCATATTATGAGTAAATCCATTTCTATTCAAAATGGCTTCATTTGTCTTGTATGTGGTTAAATAAGGAGTTTACACCCAGAGGAAAGGTATACGTAGGCTGCTCATTGTTTCAGGCTTCTAGAATTTGCAGACAGAAACATGAGGTAAAAGATAACAGTCAAGGACAATATACTTGTATACTCTTTCCTTTATCTGATCTTCTGGGTAATATAGAGGGCATAATGTGTCTTCTGTTTATACAACCTATGTGTATGGATTGTAAACTGGGATGCATATATTGAATTTTAAAAACCCAAATTAATTGGTACTTCAACACCTCATGGTCTCCCACTTTACCACACTCTCTAAGTAATAGAGTAAAACATTTCAGCTCCCAGTCAACCAGACACAGGAATAGGTATTTCCTTAAAATTCTTAAAGGCAGGTCTCTTATCCTAAGATACATGTTTCCCAATTTAATTCAATAAGTTAAAAAAAAAAAAAAAAAAAAAAAAAAAAAAAAAAAAAAAAAGCTAGATATTTAGGATTATGGCCCTGAGTAATGATAGAATAATTTTCTGGATCTTTCTGTGTAGCTTGACTCATAGAATAAAAACCTTCAAATAACAAATCTAAAATGGATGGTGCCTTTTTTCTTCCTCTCTGAATTGTCTCCTAGATGTTGACTTTTGCATAGCAGCTGCTCTCTCAATGCATATATTTTAAATATAAGACATCCACCTCCAAAGTACACAGTTGAAAACACAGTGGCTTCCTTAGATCAATACTCCTTTGGAACTAACATAGCATCTGTAAACACTCTTATTTCTTCTGGCATATTTTTTACTTTTTAGGTTTTAACCACTTTAAAACCTTCCAGGTCCCCAGATGGTTTCCACCAGTTCCCACCTCTCTGCAGATCCTTTGGAAGGAGCAGGCAATCTGTCCTTTATGCTTCAACAACTGGTCATTGTCTCCTTGCACTTATTCAATTCATACTTGTTTATTTAATATCTTGTTAATGTTCAGGTCTTCTGGTTGCATTTTGATTGTTTTTACGGTGCCTGAACAATTTTAATAACATGAGGGTAAAGATGCTAGGAAGCTTTATTCTAAAGCAGGAGGAGAACAAGTCCTTGTGCCCCACATCTCAGGGAGTCTTCACCAATCTCCAGATTCTTAGTCTTACCTCTGCAAAGACTTTGTTCATAGTGATTTTGTCACAGATGCTGATGCCAAGTAATGTGCCCTTGACCCCCACACTGACCCTTTCCCCTTTCTCTGACTGTCCTGCTTCTCTTGTGGATTGTCCTGTGGCTTCCTTGCCTCCAGGTCCCCTTGAACTCTGAGGCTGCAATTTTTGATCCATAGAATTCCAGACAGCTTTGCATCCCCACCATTGCACCCTGACATCACTGAGAGACAAAGATACCATCAGAAGAAATGAGTTAATGTGCCCCAACGTGGCATCAAGTTTCCTTTCCTCTTATTCTTTCCCTAGTGAAACCACTGATATATTTATTGTGGTGTTTTCTGTCTCAGTGGCATTTTATCTCTTCTAATCCATGTGTAATTTATTGGATAAACCTTTTCATGGTCAGGATTTCTCTCTTTCTGTCTGTTTTGTTTCCTACTCCTGTCCCATTTCCTACCCCCTTTCCACCTCCCTCCCTAGTCCCTGCCCACCAGAACAAACCAAAAGACCAATTAATCATCCTGGGGACTTGAAATGGCCACGGTAACTGTTGTAACTTGTCTGTGGTCTAATTACATTAATTTGATAAGATCATCATCGGCAGGATGTCTGATTTATTTGCAAGCCAGGGAGACGCTTTGACATGCTGACGAGACCAAGGGGTGCAGGCTCCATATGGCTCTCTGGATTTTGCTATAAATAGCCCTCTTCCAGCCCACTCCCGCGGTTACATCCCCCCCTACCAGTATGCCGCAAAGTTCACCAGCAGCGCCGGACTCGAGAGGCACAGCCTCGGGCTGCAGGAGGCACCAGAGGCTGAGCTGCCTCTCCCGCCTTCGCGCCTCCTCTCTGTCCTCCTCCTCCCGTCCTTCTCCCCCTCCTCTCCTCTTCTTCCTCCTCCCTCTCCTCCTCCTCTCCTCTTCCTCGTCCTCCTCCTCAGAGTGAGGCAGTGGAAACGCGGGTTTCGGCTTGCACCACCAGAGGTGCAACTGGTTCTTCGCTCGTAGTCATCTGAAACCCGTCCAAATGATGCAGAAACTTTTGTATGCTTGGCTCCTGTCTTTAAGGCCAGACACCGATTTTTCCGCTGTGTAATCTCTTTTGTCAGAAGTATGGGAGCTGGAAAAGGGCAGCGAGGGAAGGGGGGGGGGGGGGGGGGGGGGGAGGGGGGGTGGAGAGAGGGAGGAGAGGGGGGGAAGGAGCAAGAGGAGGGTGTTGAGGGAAGCAGGCATTTTATTTCGACAGAGAGTGTATAAGGAGCATCCCTAGAGAAGTATATATGCGTGGACATACACGCATCTGTAGATTTTTATAGAGATAAGAATAACGGTCAGTTTCTGCCCTCCTTAAGGGAGACACTACACTGCCTGGGAACAGGTAGTGTCAACTGCTAACAGTGCAGCAATCCCCTCCCCCCTACCTACCCTCTTCTCTGTGATCATCTAAATTATGAAAAATAGAGAGTGCATTAATCCACTGTTCTACATTGCATAAACACCAGCAAGAGACAAAATCCAGCATAAAATACCCTAGACTGCAGGGGAGGAAGAAACACATTTAAAGCAACGATAAAAATGGCGTTCAGAATAATTACCTCAAATTGCTATTCGCTTGACATCCTGACACTAATTCTGTTCAAGTCATTGGGAAATACAGTAAGGCAAACCAGCCTTCCTGCTCCTTCTTCTTGCAGGTGTGAGTGTGTATGAATGGGGGCAATAAGGAACTGGTCAGGAGGACGGGAATGCTAAACTTTCCATTTTAAAATAAAATAAATAAATTTTAAAATCCATTTAGGAGAACACATCTAAATAGATCTACAGCTTTTAATGCCAGCGTTTTTAACGCTTGCCCTGTACGCGGATTGATTTTTTTTTTTTTTTTTTTTTTTTTTTCTTCTTCAGCATTCCCTCAGCAGATGGATTTTTGCCACTGCAGCTCAGCAGAGGGTGTCAGATCTTTCAGTGTGCACCAGGTTGAAACGAGCAGAGCCTCTTAGCAACTCTCCCTCTGCGTGCATGTGAGTGTGTGCTAGCGTGCGGCTCGGCAGCAGCGGAAGAAAAAGGAAAGAAGACCGAGCAGGGAGCGAGCGAGGGAGCGAGGAGGGAGGCAGCGCGGCCGGCAGGGCGAGGCGAGGCGAAGCGCGGTGCGGGCGGACGGGCGGGCGGACGGACGGACGGACGGACGGACGGACGGCCCCGGCCCCTCGGCAGGCTCCGTCCGCCGGCGGGCATGGGCAGCCGCGCACCGCAGCAGCGGGGGCAGGCGCGGCGCAGCGCCGGCGGCTCGGAGGGCAGCGCCTAGGCTGGGGCGGGCGCTTTCAGCACCGCGGCGCTGGACAGCGCCCGGCGGGCGAGGAGCGCGGCTCCGCCGCCGCGCGGCAAGGTCAGTCCGCGCGGAGCCGCGCACCGCGCAGCCTCCGCGGCCGGTGGCGCGCTCCCGCCCGCGCCTCCCTAACATGCAGCGGCGGCCGGGGGCCAGCAGCACCGTGCCGGTGAGCCAGCTCGGCCGGCAGATCTCCACTTAGGCTGCCCGGCAGGCGTCAGGGAGGGCGAGCGAGAAGGGGATTTTTTTATCCTTCAATTTTTTTTTTTTTTTTTTTTTTTTTTTTTTTTTTTTTTTTTTTAATTGCCTGCCTTGCAGTACGTGCCTGGATAGTTTGTGGATATAATTAATGACTGGAATCTGGGCTGTTGCAGTTGTGCGTGGGGGGGAGAGGAGAAAAGAAAGCATACCCCCCCTCTGCCGAGCCTCCCTGCTCCCCCACACTTTTTTTTTTCTTTTTTTTTTCCTCCCCCTTTGCTGGTGGTTCGGACATTTAATGTATTGAATGAACTGGAATTGCTTTCCTTGTGAGGAGGATGGTTGCTGTTACTTTGTGATGAGATCGGGAATGAATTGCTCGGTTTAAAAATGCTGCTTTGGATTCTGTTGCTGGAGACGTCTCTTTGTTTTGCTGCTGGAAACGTTACAGGGGACGTTTGCAAAGAGAAGATCTGTGCCTGCAACGAGATAGAAGGGGATTTGCACGTAGACTGTGAGAAAAAGGGATTTACCAGCCTGCAACATTTCACTGCCCCAACTTCCCAATTTTACCATTTATTCCTGCATGGCAATTCCCTGACTCGACTTTTCCCTAATGAGTTTGCTAACTTTTATAATGCGGTCAGTTTGCACATGGAAAACAACGGTTTGCATGAGATTGTTCCTGGGGCTTTCCTTGGGCTGCAGCTGGTGAAACGCTTGCATATAAACAACAACAAGATCAAATCGTTCAGGAAGCAGACTTTCCTGGGGCTGGACGATCTGGAATACCTCCAGGCAGATTTTAATCTGTTGCGGGATATTGACCCAGGAGCATTTAGGGACTTAAACAAGCTAGAGGTGCTGATTTTAAATGACAATCTCATCAGCACCTTGCCCCCCAATGTGTTTCAGTATGTGCCGATCACCCACCTCGACCTCCGGGGAAACCGTCTTAAAACCTTGCCTTACGAGGAGGTCCTGGAGCAGATCCCAGGCATTGCTGAAATCCTGCTAGAGGATAACCCCTGGGACTGCACTTGCTGATCTGCTGTCGTTGAAAGAATGGCTGGAAAACATACCTAAAAACGCTTTGATCGGCAGAGTGATTTGTGAAGCTCCCACTAGGTTGCAGGGCAAAGATTTAAATGAGACTACAGAGCAGGAGCTGTGTAAAAAGAACAGAATAGATTCCAGCCTAGCTGCTCCCCCTGCCGAAGAAGAAACCTGTGATCCTGGTCCCATTCCAACCCCCTTTAAAATACATGGCAAAGAAGACCCTGCCACGCCAGGATCTACTCCAAATGGAGGTACAAAGATTCCTGTCAACTGGCAAATCAAGACCAAACCCACTGCTTCTGTGTCGACGGTGAGTGCAAAGAGCAAGATACCGGCTACCTTTTCCTGCCCGCACATCTGTAGCTGTGATCAGATCCCTGGCTCAGGTTTAAAGGTTAATTGCAATGATAGGAATGTGAGCAGCTTGGTGGATTTGAAGCCCAAGCCGTCCAATGTGCAGGAGCTGTTTCTGAGAGACAACAAAATACACACTATCAGGAAATCCCACTTTCTGGATTACCGAAAACTTAATTTACTCGATCTGGGCAACAACAACATTGCCACTGTTGAGAACAACACCTTCAAGAACCTCTTTGATCTCCGATGGCTCTACATGGATAGCAACTACTTAGACACCCTGTCCCGGGAGAAATTTGCTGGGCTGCAAAACCTGGAGTATCTGAACGTGGAGTTTAATGGGATACAGATGATCATGCCTGGCACCTTCAATGCAATGCCCAAACTGAGAGTCCTCATCCTCAACAACAATCTGCTGAGGTCTCTCCCAGTAGATGTGTTCGCCGGGGTGTCGCTTTCCAAGCTCAGCATACATAACAACTATTTCATGTACCTCCCGGTGGCAGGGGTGCTGGACCAGCTCACCTCCATCACCCAGATCGACCTGCATGGCAACCCATGGGACTGTACTTGCCCTATCGTGCCTTTCAAACAGTGGGCAGAGATGCTGCGCCCCAAGGTGATTATGAGTGACCTGAGGTGTGAGTCCCCTGAAGATTTCTTCAAGGAGGATTTTGAGTCTCTCTCCAATGATGTGATTTGTCCTCAGTTAAAAATCTCGCCCACATTAACTTCTACTAACAAAAACAGCACCGGGTTGACAGAGACAGGTACTCACTCCAACTCCTACTTGGAGACCAGCCGGGTCTCTATTTCGGTGCTAGTGCCAGGGCTTCTGCTGGTTTTTGTGACCTCTGCCTTCACAGTGGTTGGCATGCTGGTTTTCATCCTGAGGAACAGAAAACGGTCCAAAAGGAGGGACGCCAACTCCTCTGCATCTGAAATCAACTCCTTGCAGACGGTCTGTGACTCGTCCTACTGGCACAACGGGCCCTACAGCGCTGATGGGGCCCACAGGGTGTACGACTGCGGCTCCCACTCCCTGTCGGACTGAGGCGGCGGGCGGGGCGGGGGCAGTGGCCATCCGTGACCGGCCCTTCAAGCACCGGCCGGGCACAGCTCTGCACCTCCGCTGCGACCTTTTGTGAGAAGCGAAACACACAGACACACGCACGCCCTTCCTCACGACCCCCCTAGCAAGCGCCGTGGCCCAGCGGGTGGCGAGGGAGCCCGGCGCCGGAGCACATCCCTGCAGCGCCGCACAGCCTGGTGCGGTGTGCGCACCCCCCGCCCGTGCACGGCCGGGGCAGAGACAGACAGATGAGGAACAGCTTCCTTAGGCTCCGGCAGGGCGAAACACGGCTCCTGGTTTTGCTGGGCTTTTGTTCAATTGTGTTGGGGTTTGATTTGCTTTTTTGCCCTCTTCCATTGTGGACCGACCCCTTCCCAGGAGGCCGGGGAAACGAGAGGGGCAGAGGACTGTTATTGGCCTCCTCCTGACGGTAAAGCAGGAGTGGAAAGTTGCACGAAGGCATGAATGTAATGTAAATAAATGACTCCGACTCTGAAACAAACAGACAAATGGACAAAAAAAAAAAAAAAAAAAGAAAAAGAAAAAAAAAAAAGTGCTGCATGGCTCGCATGGATACAACGCACCCCAGGGACTGCTCCAGCCCCCGACTGGAAGCAGCGTCTAGTTCACACCATCATCCATCCCTCTTACCTGATAAGTCCCTTCGTATCAAACCTTCTATACACGAAATACAGTATAATAATAAAAAGTGCCATTTTGCCAGATTTTTTTTTTGTGTGTGATCAATAGGCAGTAGAGATCGTACTTTTACTGTGGAAAAAAGATTTGTAAAGATTTTATTTAAAACATAGTTGCATGAATATTCTCATTGGATTTTTTTTTTTCTTTTAATTTATATGTTTAGGTGAGAATTATTTTGCTGGGAGAGATTTAATTTGTTGATAATGGGTTGTGTTTCGTTTTTTCAGGGAGGTGGGAGGGTAGGCTTTGGTTTTGTTTTCTTTCTCTTCTTTTTCAATATACATAATCAATATTGCCTTTCCATCTGAATGTAAAAATTAGTACCCTTGATTTCTATTATGGTAATAGTGTAAGCATACAAAAAAAAAAAAAAAAAAAAAAAAAAATCCAAGGCAGTTAAGCATGACCAATTAATGTCACTCTAGCGCTTAGGCTGCAAAGTTTAATGGTAGAAAATTCTGTGCTGTTGTAAATCTTACTATAATTTGAGGGAAACAGAACTGAGGAAGCAAGTGAAACTTACTAATTCTATTCGAGGATTTTATAATGGCATATTTTTTCAGTATTAAAGTGAAAATGTTTTCAACTCCGGGTCCTTACCATTTTTCTAGCATCTTATCCTTGCAAACGGGTTACTTGGGTTTAGGGGACAGAGCCTCCTTTCAGTGCTCAGTGTGTGATTCTCTCCCTCCCTTCCTCCCTCCCTCCCTTTCTTTCCCTCCCTTCCTCTTTCTCATTCATTCACGGGCAGAGGCACAAACACCCTTCCTTCCCCCTTTTCTCAATGTAAATAATACAGAGAAGTTTCCTGACTGCCTCCTCCCCTCCCTTCCCCTCCCCTCCCCTCCCCTCCCCACCCCTCTCCTCCCCTCCCCCTCTCTCCCTCCCCTCTCTCGCTCGCCTCCTTTTTTTTTTTTTTTTTTTTTTTTTTAAACGAGGCTGTGAATTCCTTTATTAATATTGTGAATCTCATGCTGCTGCCGCTGCTGTCACCGCCTCCGCTGCACACACTGCAGATATATTACGGATGTTAGTGGGAATTTGCTTTAAGTGCCTCTGCCCAGCTTGGTCTCATTAAGCTGGAGCCGAATTTCTGTGGCCAGAATTCCCGCCCGGGAGCAGCTTGCCTGGTGGGGCAGCTGCGGGCAGCCGGGCTCCAGCAGCTGCCGCCACTGGGAAAAATGAATTACCTGCGCAGAGCTTTCCCCATTCCTGCACTGGGTACCTCTACCCTTTGATATTAAAAGCTGAAAAAACCACGGCGCAGTGCTGCAGTTGGACTTCAGGCAGTTCGCCTTTGATCCGGTTTCTGTATGGGAAAGTGCCCTAAACTCAGTCAAACTTGTAAAGGCGAAAGTCTCTGCAAATCACTTGTAACTCACAGCTCAAGTCCCAGTGGAGATATGGAGAATTTCAGTCACGTTGCTCCTGGCTTTCTCCAGGCAGACAATCCTTTTAAAGACTAAACCACCGTAAGGGACTTGCTAAACTTCAAATACTGATTTGATTTGCTTTATAGAAAATGCCCACCTTTGGGATCTGTGAGGAGAAAACAGACATACATACACATTACATTCAAATTGCTCTTGAAAGTGAGGCAGAAGGCTGATTCCAGGTATTCATGAAGAATTAAAGATGGGGAATATATCATTCCTCCAGAATCCTTTATCACTGTGGAAAAATCTGTAGTCTCCTAGAAAATACCTTGAAGTTTGGTTGTGCAGCTCTGAAAATGGCATGATCTGCTTAAATATACAAACCAGTTCTATTTCAAGGTCTCTTCTTTATTCCACCTTGCTGCTTCGTTAGACAGACTGTTCCGCTAGGATGCTGCATAAGACAAAGTGATGGCAGCAGAGGCACTATTTTGCCATTGTGCAATCCACTGTTGAATAGTTTGAGAAGAAAAATCAAATGCACTTACATGTCAGCAGTATTTCTGTCCTTGGGAGGCCATCAAATCTAGCTTAGAAACAGTCCAAAATAAGCTATTTAGGTATAAACTAGTGCACCCTTAGAAGACAACGTAAGTCTAGCTACCTTCTTTTACCAGTTCTTGCAGTGGTAAAATTGAGTAATTGAGAAAATTAAGAATACATCCCATGCTAAAAAGAATAATAATTACATTAGAAGCACTGTAGCAGAAGTTAAGATAAAACACACAATAAATTAAAATGTCAAATCACTGACTGAGATCAGATACGTGTGCATTTCAGAGAACTTAATGCTAAATATATAATTTTAATTTGTCATCATTGAAAAGTAGCATAAAGTTGCAAATTTTCTCATTTAGCTTCCTAAAAGTGCTAGTTCATTGGCATACCTAAATAGAAATATTAATTCAATTGAAATGTTGAAGACATATATTTATCACCCTTTTTCTAGGTTGTAGGGAAATAACAAAATGGATTTTTCTGTCATTTTCTGATTTTAACATTCACAGGATTCTTTCTTCTGTCTTGCAGATACTTGCCCTTAAGACACATAGATCACCCAACTCTCTGAGATGATGTAATAATTACCAGGCCTTGAATTACAATGCTGATCTTATTTACATATTCAACACTTCCATGATTATTTTTATCAAACAAAACACTCAACCAAAAAATAAGCATAAGAGAAAGAAAAGGTATTAATGAGGATGTTTTGAAGAGGAGTGAAGTGCAAATATATTAAATATGTTCAGTTGTACTGCATTAACAACAATAACCAAAAACCAAATGTTCGATTTGCTGATAAAGACTTTCATGATATTATGTCTAGCATTGAAAGCCTATACAATATCCATGCTATGTCAAAATGGGCATTTCTTTTCCTGTTAATTTAAGAATCATGTATCTTCAAGCATAATATATATCACATTAAGTTACTTTTTGCTTAATCATCACAACAAAGACATATCTGTTCTTCCAGAAAAGGCAGAAAAGAAAGAACTATATTATTTAGTTAGTTTAAAAAGGCTTGTTTGTGGTTTGTTTTTATTTCTGCAAACACTTCAACTAAGAATAGCCTAGAATTTAAACTGTTGCCATAGAAATCTATGCCTTTATACATGGTAGCCTTCTGCATGCCACTGCAGAAGGGTGAATGGAATTCTAGAAGCAACCTGAAAAATTTCAAATTCATACCCAGGTGATGTGTGTCATTTTGAGAAAAAAGTGTCCTGTTGGAACTGCATAGAAATGTGTTATGCTGTTACTTTACTAAATGTATTGGATTTGTCAGGTTATTTTATAACTTCAGTGCAGTTGCATTGAAAATAGTTTCAGATCTGCTTGCAAACTAAGTGATGTAATCTTTGAGGAGGTTTATTGTTTGGTGTGAGTTAGATTTTTTTTTTTTTCCTTAGTGTTTTTTATTAATTTAATTTAATTTTTTTGTTTTGGGGTCTTTTTTTAGCAAGAATGGGGGCAGATGTTATTGTTGTAGGAGAAAAAGTTTTGGGTACTAGTCTTTAGTCAGGCAGAAAAGCCATGAACTACTCAAGGTGAACATTTCATATTTTTGTAGGCTGGTGATAAAATTCATTAAGGTGAAAATTAACGTAGAATGAGGCTGAAAAATGCTCATCCTTTCCCCACAGAATAATTTCTACCTTCCATTATCCATGAAACGATTTGTAGGTCTTGCAGATATGAACGTTTCCCAAAGACAAGTAGCTCTTAGTAAAGTGACAAACCCTTTTCCTTTGTATTTTTGTCAGTGGTTTCTTAAATTGCAAAAGACAGCGGAAATTTATTTGAGATTAAATGAAATACCTCTAAATTACTCTTTTTCTTTTCTGTGTAACCTTCTCCAAGGCAAGGCTTCATCTAGGGGCTTTCTTTGAAAATGGTGCACAAGATATATTCAAATTTTAACATCTTTGTTTTTCTTATATTTGGAGATTGAATCTGCATAGCAGTTGTTTTATTCTATACTTAACTCTGTAATTTTTTGTACCAATTGAATCAGTCAGATAGGATTTGGCTCCATTTTTATTCACATGAAATCAAATACGGGCATTCTTAGATGTTAAAGGATCTCATTAGGTAGATCCTTCTGTATTTATATTCTGTATTCTGTATTTATGTCCCACAAACATATACAAATAAGATGGGAAATAGGAAAATTTCTGTGGATCAATATTATACCATGTGCTTGTGCAGTTCAATATTGTGGGATTTTTTGTGATTTATGGAACAAAAATTTCCAGGTATTGGGCAGGACTTCAGAGTATTTTACTACTGCATGAATGCCCTTTTTTGTATTTGGGAATAAATCAGAGGGTGAAGAATTAATAGGTTGTGTTGATAAGATATGGTTGTCTTAATAATGTGCAGATGTTTTGTTATCTGTTTAAAATTATCAATCTGTTTAAACTGTATTAGAAGTAGGGACACAACCAATCAAAATCACAAACATAATTTGATTTTACTTAGCTTTCCCCAGAGGAATATTAACACTGCAGAAAATGTGAACTAAAAGTATTGCAAACGTATTATATTAAACTACGTTTATTATGATTATGTTTAGAAATGGTACCTTAATGGGTTAACTTGTAACAGAAGATGATATTTAACATAATATCCATGAGTTTCAGAAACTTTTGTAATTTTATATTTTTGGGTTAAGAAATATAAACCTGATCCCTCACTATTACTTCTCCAAGGTTAATTACCATGTCAACGGACATATTGTCGTGCTGAATGGTTCCATTTACTAGTTAAAATTTCTGAATCAATTTTTGTGAATATTTCCTATATATATTCCTCAGTCATATGAGAGAGGAATAAAGTCAACAGAAAGTCCCTTGGAAGGAAATAGTCTCTTGCATCATACACTTGAAGACTAAAATGAAAATTCATAGTAAAGAATGGACAGAAAAAGCCGATTGTTGGCACTAGTTGCACTCAGTTGACTCTAGGTGAATGACTGCTTAAACTACCATTATTTATTGGTATAAGTGGCACAAAGTGCCCCTGGCAGAAAGCACTGGCTCCACAGAAACATTGGTACCCTCAGAATTCCTCAGTACTTCTCCATTTCTATTAGGTAGTCAGATTGATTCCCCTCAGCTACTTCCCAGCTAAGCCACTGGAACAAATTCTCTTAGCTATTAATGAGTTCTGATGATGTCATGAGCATTCAGACAGACCCCTCAAGCTTTGGTCTCAAAGCATGTCTAAGCATGGGTTGTCATATTTGGTTTGTATTACTTTATTTCATTTCTGAATCAACTGTATCTCTTGCAAGCAGGAATTTTATCAAACAGGACGCACTAAAATGTAACTTGAGAAAAACAAAAGAGCATGAAGATAATAGTTCTTTTTACTTTATATGAGGATTCAATACAATATACAACATCTATGAAGAAATTAAGAAGCAATATAGTCTGGTAGAAAAAAAATAGGGAATATGACTCATTTTCTAGATTACTCTCTGACCTGGAATTAGAACTTTCTCAACTAGTTTGATGGGTTTGAATGAGCTGCCCTAATAGGCAGTAGTGCCTTAAAAGGTGTCCTAGAGTATCTGAGGTGTGTGCACAAGACTGATAGGGCACACTCAAATATTTCTGGAGTGTAGCCTGGACTCTAGGATATATTAGGGCATTTGAAATACAAGTAGACACCCATGTGGGAACAACCAAATTGAATTCTTGATCTACCCTGAGAGTCTGGTGGGTTGGTTCACTTGATATACATAAGTAATTTGAAATACCTTTACTAAAATAAGTAATTTGAAATATCTTGATTCAAATAAGTAATTTGAAATATCTTGATGTCTGAGGTACTGACAGAAAAGACTCAAGGCTTGTAGGGCATATGATCAGCTGGGGCCCAGGCAAGGCACTTTAAGATGCCAGAAATGCATTGCGTGTCTATGGAGAAGCAGAGGATTCGCTCAATGAGATAAATGTAGCTCAGTTACATACACCTGTGCAGCAGATAATTAAATGCATTTGAGAGTTAAATCAAACCCTTGGAACTACATTAAATAAATTATATCAGAGATTATTTGCTTTGACAATTTTTAAAGGCTGACCATTATTTTTTAGAGGCTATCAATAGAGGCCACATGCATTCCATACATTCTTTCCATCTGTTTTTCTAATTTGGATTTTTTTTTTTTTTTTTTTTTTTTTGTCTTTCCAAATTGCTAGCTCTTTGACTTTGGGATTGCATCCTAATGGTTGTTTTTGGGTGGGACATCTGTTTTGGCCAATGCTGTTAGAAATTGCTATAGTACCTAATAGCTATATTAGTAACCTCATAAAGTAGTATAGGGCTCAGGAAGGAAAAATGTAACAACAACAACAACAATCCTGACAGTTATTGCTAATACCATAATAATAAACAGCGTGTTCTTGGGTCAGGCTTGAAATATAAATGAGGAATACAATACTCCAGGGTTGTAGTCATTATTGAAGCCATTAAGCTCATCACAATAAAAGATGAATGCTACAAATAGATGAGAAAATGCAGTAGAAAGTGTTTCAGAAAAAAATAAAGTTTGGTTTATGAAAATAGAGTGCAAAACTGTTAAGTGGATTGTCACAGGAGGTTTGAAAAGGGAAAAATATAATTTAATTATGGGCACAGAGTAACAACTTAATCACATGAGAGATCTTTAAGGGAAGACAGATGGTAGGAAAGATTTAAGTGCAGGATGTACAATATGTAGCTAGACTCTAGAGACTATTACTCAATTGCCCAGGATAAATATGGCACAACAAAGTTGACAGTATTGTGTACTGGGCACTTTGCAAGCAATATGGACTTCTAGACAGAAGTCTCAGAACCTAGTTTGGTCACAAGTGGGGAGAATGAAAATCCAAAACAGGGACTTTTTTCCCCACTGTGGTGATTCAGAAACAATTGTTTCAAAATGAGGTATTTTGTTTATAAAGGTGGTTTTTTTGAGGTGTTTTTCTTGTGGAGTTGTCTCTATCTTAGCTTTTAAGGAAATATTGACAAATGGGGCTGTGAAGATCACGGTAGTTGAAAAAAAGTGCGCGTATGAAATTATTATCCTTGCCTGGAAGCATTCCTCAGAAAGCTAGGTCATCTAAACCACCAAAATAAAAGCAATTTTCTAAATTTTGGGGAACATTTTCACTGTTGTAATAACCTTAGTTCCCACCAGAAATTTTGTTCTGCCCAATGATATTATGCACGTCAGGAAATAATAACATTAACATCAGTAAAAATAATGAAGATACCTTTTACATTTAAGGGTTTTCTTTTTCTTGTTTGGGGTGTTGTTTGTTTGTTTCCTCTCTGTATTTTTTTTTTTAATTCATTTATTTTTATTTGATTTATATATATATATATATATATTTATATATATATATATATATATATATATATGTAAGAACATGATGCAGGAACAAAACATTATAGTGTAAGAATGGACAAAGAGAATGCACGAAATACAATGTTAGTCCCTGCAGATTTACTGAAATTATTCAGAAATAAGAATGGCTGGTCTGAGCAACAGAGTGAAAGACGTTGCTGACTGGCTAAGAGTGTCCATGGGAAAAAGAAGCATGTGCATTTTTGAAAGGTCTTTCTATGACTGTGCTGCATCAATGAAAGATGATCTTAACTAACTGAAGTTTTAGTATAGGACTATACTCCTCTACAGCAACATAAATTAGAATGTATATTTAAAATAATGATTTGACTTTGATTTGGCAATAAGACAATGTTAAAATTAGGCTGAGAAGGAAGTTGTTCTTATTACAGGTCCATGACTTACTGTCTGCCCAAACTTATTAGCTCAGCTGTAGACATGTACATTAAACGAAACCTATTTTTCCTTTGAATAAATTCATAGCATTCATAAGTTCCAATCTGAATAATAAATTCAAGAATTCTTAGCTGCATTCTTACTGTACCTGAGCATGTCCATTATGTTACATGAACGAATTACGAATGGAACAATAGTGAAGAAAAATTTATAATGATAATTAGAAATATTTTAAAGGATCAGTTCTGATTAGAAATGTTACATCATTAGCAGACTTCTGATCAGACAGTGTAATACAATTGATTTACATGGATCCTATTTTTGCATATCGTTTTGTGAAAGCAATACACCTCTCATTATGAAGCAAAAATCTTTGGGTAAAGATATTTAGTAAAGAATGCTCACTTGACACTACTAGTATTAATGGATCCATAATTACATCTAACATGTTACAGAAAGTAAATAGAAACTATCAAGGTATATGTTGCATTAGAACATATATTTTTGTGGACCAAATCCCATTCATGTAAGGTTCTGTAGTTTTTAGTGAATTACTACTGCTTTTCCAAATGTCAGGGTTTACTAAAATAGGAAAAAATGCTCTTGTCGGGAGGAAAAAAGCAGTTACACATCCCTCTTCTCTCTGTATTTATGAGAAATCAATGCAGGATCAAATTTTCAAATAGTGAAAGAAGAAGAAAACTTAGAAAACACATTATGTCACATAGGTCCTTTGACATCAGACTGAGTGCCCCTTAACTCTTTGACTGGAACAGGAGCCTTTATTATGCTAAACTAACAAAACCAGACTGTGAGTAAACTCAAACACTGAAACTATAATCCATACTATATAATCCATAATGGAGAATACCTACTGAATAACTGTCCTATCATAACTTAGCTCTTTTCCATAGTTCTCAACTAGCTCTGTCCAAGACAATATTGCTACAGAAGGGACAAGCCCTTGGCAATATGAACATGAGCCAATTTGTTCTTGGATGTTTAGCTTATGATTTAATTCTGTTTCCTGCTCATTTAGAAGTGTGAATATCCACAATGTATCTCCCGTGGTCTCAGCATTTGGGCCAGAGAGTCATAGATGGGCTTAAAATTTGTAGCTTTGTTGTTTTTATTGTTGTTTTTCTTTCTGCTTTCTTCAGTTTATTATGCGATTCCTTTTCAGAAATCCTACTGGATTTCTAGAACAACCTTCAATCTCCCTGGTTTTCCCTCTGACTGACATTGGACAAGCAGATTAGAATATAGCAATGAGAAATTTTATTTAATGAAATAATTTTTAAAAACTTTTTCTTTTTTTTTTTTTCCCCATATATGATAATACACTATATTAAACTACTACAATGATTTGTTGCCTTAATTTAAATTGCTGCATTTATGACAATGGCATTCATCCTCTTTGAACTCAAGGCAGATGTTTGGAACTGGATTCAAAAATGGGTTTCAATATAATTTAAGTTTTGCATGTTTAGGTGGAATTCAAGGCATCCTGGAATACCTGAGATATCTGTCCAGGGTTAATATATTTTCTATTCTGACCTGGCAGCTGGAATTCAGGCAAGATACCTTAGCATACCTTAAGTGTTACAGATGATTACATTAAAGCCTTTTAAGTGTTCCCTAGCTGAAATGTAACAGCTGTATTGTGAGCTCATGAATTTACACATTGCAGTCTGTAACTGAATTGTAGCTTCAAAGGCTGGGTGAGTTAAATCTCAGCTAATCTATTTGACTTTTATATTGCTATAGATAAGTGTGATGAATCTCACACTTGTGAATAACATCCTCAGGTTGGAACTTTCAATTAAAAATAAGAACACATATATAAAAGAAGGCAGACAAAGAGTATCCTTCAAATATTTTTTGAATGGTCAAATCACATTTTATTAAAAGAAAACCAGAAAATTATAGACAATACACAAAATTGATCTTTTTTTAATAGTGTTTGCTTTTATATTGGGATACAGACAGATATATATTTGCTTTTAAATTTTTACACCATATTAATATTTGATCTTAGATTACTTCAAATCAAAAAGTAGAATAATACCCTAATAACAACAATGGCAACAGTAATAAATGAGGCTTTGTTTTGGTTTGGTTTGGGGTTTGTTTGTTTGGGGTGTTTGGTTTTTTTTTTTTTTGTGGTTTTTTTTTTTTTGTTTGTTTGTTTGTTTTTTTGTTTTTGTTTTTTGTTTGTTTGTTTGTTTCCAAGAGTGTTTCTCTATTGGTTTTAGGAGGACATCCTCAATTTAGCATCATAGAAATAGACCAGAAAAAACCAAAGAATATCAGCCAATTTACTTTCAATATATCATGGTACATTAATTATGATATAAAATAAAAATATATACAATATTGTCTCAAATAAACTTTTTTTTTTTTTTTTATTAATATCATTCCAAAAACATACAGTGAATACAGGAGAAAGATGAAAATAACTAAATTCATCTCCTTCTTAGAAAAGTTATCCTATTAACTAATTCTGTTGTGACTGAAAGTTAGAAGTCCATGAACTTTGCTGTAGTATTTGAGTTTGTAGAATGAGGCTAGTTCTAGTTAGAATCCAAAAAGCACACAGATCAATATAACCACAACTGGCACTAATTGACAAGCCTAATTGACAGCATTAAGGCAGAGTCCAAGAAAACAGATACTAATTCTTCTTTTCTTCTCCTTTCCCTCACTATGATGCATGGGTTCTGACAAAAGTTCTAACTTTCTGAAAACATGGGTTATATTAATCTGATAAATAGATGTGCCTATTAAGATTTTTATTCATTCAGTTGTGAAGATAAATTTCAGTGTACTTATTCTTCTGAAATTCTCACAGCTACAGCGTATAATTTTCCTGCTGTGCAAGTCACCTTTGTCTTTCTGTACAGTCAGTGAGGAGAAATGGGAACTGTTCAAGTTCGTGTGACATTTTGGGACACAAGGAACATTTCAGCTGTAGACATAGACACCAAATTTAGCTAACTAAATATTATCATATGGGTGTAAAGTGTTGTGTCTAAACTCTTATTACTGTCACCAAAGAAACAGCGCCAGTATAGAGAATAGAGGATAGAGAACAGAGAACAGAGAATAGAGAAGAGAGGATAGGGAATAGCAGATAGAGAACTGAAATTTTCTCAGATCAGTTTAAACAGAACTTCACATAAAACTCAACTTTTAAATGTAGTATTACTTTGGGTTTCTTGGGCCATCCAACATGGCCTCTAGCTGCCACTTGAGAAGCTTATAGTTCTTTTACAGGTCCTGGTTCATATCTGTGAACTCCATGAGTGTCCTGGTTGTCTGAGATATCCTCAGACATCTCAAACCAGCAATTTATGCTTTGGCAAATATTAAGTTTTTCACTGATTGTATGTGGAACTTAGATCCTTAGTTCACATTTGGACACCTATGTTTGGAAGTCTGAATGTCTAAATAAGCCTTATCCATATTTGGAAAGAGATAAAGCATGTTTTAAAAGTTTTATTTCTTTCCATTCACTCTAACAGGAATCTAGGACACCTAGTCTAAATATATGACTGCAACCATAAACAGCTGCATTTCCTCAAATTAATTCTACACTCTGAGTCTTTGGCTTGGACCATCTTCTCCTTTGCTGGAAAATAGAATAGTATCAGTGACCTACCTGAATAGAGAGGCAAGGATTCAGGTGTTTGAAATGTCCTTTCTAACCTCTTGTCCCAGCAGCATGGATTTCTGGAAAATATCAGCCTCATATCACATCTGAGATCTTAGACCCCCAGGGAACCTCCCCTCACTTCAAGGAGTCTATCTCCATCAAGAAATGGCCCTACTGAGCATTGACATCCTTGGATGAATCTTGGTAGAGAAAGTGTTGAGGTGGGAGGGGGGAAGAATATAGAACTTTTAGCTCTTAATATCTCTGAGATATTAAAAGAACAAATTAATAAAAGAAAATACCTGGAAGTAGTTTCCTGCCTTAGGAAGTGCTCATATGTGCAGAAATGTCATGTTAATTCCAAAGAAATCATGATGGCTGATGGCTGGTAAAGAAAGCATCCTTTTCCTCTTTTATTGCACCTTTGTAGTATTTATTGCACAAAATTGCATATTACTGCCCAACAGTCCATGGTGAAGAAAAGGCTAAAAATTCCTTCTGAAACTAATACTGAAGTTATAAGTAGAGATCTTGGTAGACTTAAGTACAAATTGTTAAGAGGAGTCAAAACTAATAAAAAAGTTTCTTTGTATGATTCAGAAACAAATTGTAAAGTACATTTTTGAATCAAAGTCACTAGAAATATCTTTGGATTTATAGTAATCAACTATATGCCCTGTTACTTTCTGTTAGATTTTAAAAATCGCAAGAATCAGAGCTAAAATGAGAATGAATTTGCTTAAGTTATTTACCTATAGAAACATTAGCAATTGTTTTAAATAAAGACAGTGTTTTCATTTGTCTTCTATCTATTATGAACAAGACTGTACAACATAGCCACTGTACATAATTTGTAGATAATATTTTGGA
Organism: Progne subis subis; assembly: GCA_022316685.1. Taxonomy (NCBI): domain Eukaryota; kingdom Metazoa; phylum Chordata; class Aves; order Passeriformes; family Hirundinidae; genus Progne; species Progne subis. The sequence goes on along the minus strand of JAKJHU010000048.1, from coordinate 4,872,362 downwards.
AAAAAAACCTCCTCACAAGTCTGCATTGAAATGGAGTTTTCATTTGAAGAAACATCTGAGAAGGGTGAAGCAGAATGAGGAATTTCATGCTGGATTTCTCACAACATTAGGCAGTCTGTGTGTGGCAAAAAAAAACAGATCAAGTTTTTATTCTTAATTTACTCTGATTCCTGGTAAGTTAAGCATATGAACATAGTTCTGTAAGCAAGTTTTAATTATTTTTCATGTTAATATAATACTTCAAACCAGATATTGTACATTATTTATGTTCATCATCACATTATTTTTCCCATCAGATTGTGTTATTAAAATTTCATTGACTTGCCCTATAGAATGGTAGAACAGTTTCAATTTATTAATTTTTCTCTTATTTCTCCATCTCTATCAAAGTAATGTTTCAAGCTTGAGTTCTATCATAAAATTTGTGTAACAAGCTATTTGTAAACAACTGGGTAGATCCTGATGCAGCTTTCTGAACCAAACGTTAATCATGTGGAAAACCAATTGCAACACATAGATGAGCCTTCAAAAATATGGAGGAAAATTTTTGCTTTGTTAACAGACATTGGGATAATACTAATGCATTAGTGCAAAACGCAGGAGTTGTTTATTTTGTACTCAAAGCTTGAGCTGAATCTGAATTTTCAGACCACATGCATAGGCAAGGCTAATTCAAAAGCCATCTCACTTCAGCACATCTATATAATAGCAAATAATCTCAAATAAATACAGAGTTTAAACTCATAAGCAGTAATAAGGTTGGAAATAGAATGGAGAAAGGTAAATAAATGGCATTGCATTAAAATTTAAAAAAAAAAAATTAATGCTTTTTAAATTGTCAGACACTTGGAGCAGGATTTAACTTCTTCCATAATCACTTTCTTCCTACTGATCTTACATAAGAATGTTGTTTGACATGCCTTTAGTGTATCACACACCCACCTACACATAAAATATGGTAATCTATTTTACTTTGATGTATAGTTCTGTAAATTGGCATTCAAACCAAGAAGTGTGAGACTCACTAATAGTAGAATTGACTTATTCCTATCTATGGTATTTTACATTAATGGAAAAATTAGCATAAATGAGGCCTAATCAAAGTTAATACTCCAGTTGCTTGTCCATGTTAATACCATAGTCTGGTATTCATTGCACATTCAAAGATGCCATGTATTCAGTGTAAGTAATGCAATAGATTCTGTTCTTAGTTAATTTCCAGTGTTGAATTACATTAAAATAATATCTACAGCATATGTTGTGAATTAGAGATGGTATTATGAATATTCTGGCTAGTGGAGAGAAGGGGTGTGCTCTTCAGAAATTATATTGCTTCTTCCTATTCTGGGAACTGAATAACTACATACAACTAGGAAATGTTTTTTTCATGTCAGAATTGTGAAATAAAGCAAGTAAATTAGGACATGCATGTGTCTAGCACTATTTAAGATACTTTAGGATAACTGAGAAATATACATAAAGATGGCAGATGTGCACAGATCTGAAGAGAACTTCATATCATTCTGGAGAAAAAGATGGGGACCAGAGATCATGTTCCAGGACACCTAAAATGTCACTGACCCCTATGTAAGTGCACTTGAATGAGAAGGGCACACTTCAGTATTATCAATTTATTCAAAATGCCTGTCTCAAGTCCCTGAACATCAAGATTAGGACTGGGGGAAAATGGTATCTCCCATGGTAGAAGGTCCACGTTGACACCACCTGAGGAATATAAATATAAACAAGTCTGTGGGATCTGATGAGGTGGGTCCTGAGGGAACTGGCTTGGCAGTTGCTAAGACGCATTGCTCTCACTTTTAAAAAAGTGTACCAAAGAGGACCCTGATAACTACTGATTAGTTGATCTCATTTCTGTGCCTGTTAAAATCATGAAGCACAACCTCTTGAAGGGTATGTAGAAACACATGGAAAACAAGGAGATGATTAGAGAAAGGGAAAATTGCATTTGTCCAAGCAATTAGCCCTCTGCGACGGACTGACTACACCCGTGGACAAGGAAAGTGCTAGTTATTCTGCCTGGACTTCTGTAAATCCATAACTTCCTTCACTAAATGAAGAGGTATGGGCTTGACAAATGGACTGTTAGATGGATAAGTAATTGGCTGGATGGCCATGTCCAAAGACTTACAGTCAAAGGCTCAATGTCCAAGAAGAAACCAAGCAGTGTACTTCAGGGGTCCATACTGGGACCAATAAAATTTGTTGTCTTTAGCAATAATGCAGACAGTGGAATTGAATGAATCCTCAACAAATTTGCAGATGACATCAAGCTGACTGGTGCAGTTCATAAGCTTGAAGGAAGGGATGGCATCCACAGAAAGCTTGAAGAACAGGTTTATGTGGACCTCAGGAAAGACATCCGTGATCATGGTTAAGACAGTTGAAATAGTGATCTTTAAAGCTCCCTTCCAACACAAAACATTTTGTTCTATGACCCTATGCTCTAAGATTTCTACTCAGGACTTAATTTTTTAATATTAATAAGTTTATTAATATTAAATAGAATTAATAAATGAGTAATAATTATAAAATACTAGAAATAAAAATAATGCAAAGTAAAAATTTTATGCAAACATGCTATTTTTAACATGTCTTATTAAATCACAAAATACAGACATCAGATGTCTAGACAGATGCTTATACAGAAAATTTGTATATTTTTACATCATTAGAAAAATATTTTTTTTAAAACAGATCATTAAAATTTATTGTTTAGCTTTTGTAAAGAAAAATTGTGTTTCATCTAGTGAATTCTTTCTTGATTATATGTTTGAGTCTGAGAATGAAAGCAAGGTAATAGAATTTTGGAAGAGCTTTTACAAAATAAACAAGATTTGTGGCACAAGAAACCAGGCATGTACAGATGGAAGAGAATGGTTCCTATCAATTTACCACCAATTTAGATGGATTAAACCTTCTACAGCATGTGGAAAAGTTATTCCAGAAGTCCAAGTTTACAGAAATTATGTCTGTCTATCTTCCTATCCTTTCCTGTTGGACACTACTAGGTGCAGAAGGCTAGTCTATGTTCTTATGTTGTTCACTGGACATTACTCAATGCAATGTGCTGGTGTATTCTAGAACACCATAGAAGTTCTTGAAAGGGATGTTGGCAGTTCTTGAATACTAAAGGGTAGGAATGATGCTATGGAAAAAAAAAAAAAAAAAAAAAAATCACATGGATACTTGTAGATATTGAAACCAGTTCTGCCAAGGTACCAATCTAGTGTTGAATAAATGAAAGAAGAGGTTAGAACAAATAACATATTTTAGGTTTTAATCTTTACTAGACACATTTATATTATTTTGTAGTTTGCATAATTGAAATAGTAAAATACTTAAAAAAATTAAAGAGCGTGATAATGCTAGAGGCTGGATAAGTTCATCAATATAGATATTTAACATTTAATGTACTTTTAAGAATATTCACAAAATAATGATAGTTTTATTGTCTCAAATAGACAGCCAGATTTTTCATATTAAAGCAAAATGTCTGTCCCAGAAATAATTTCTATGGGCTATAGCATGTCACATGTCTCACTGCCAAGCAAAATTTTTAATACAAAAAAGCATTAATTTTTATTTTTACAGGCCTGCAAACATAAGGGAAGATTATATTTTCAGATGAATTTCTGAATTCAGCTAACTGAAGAGCTTCATTTTATAATACGGATTATAAATTGTGCTGGCAATTAATCTGTAATGTGACTAATCCTTTTTATTATCGTAATAAAAAATAAAATATGTTTCACATTCTCAGTGGAAAAGCATTTCAGGAGTTTTTAGCACAGGGACTCAGCACGTTCATGTGCATTCTCCTACACTTATCTACAAGTTAATACCTTGATCTTGCAATAAATGTCATGCAGGCAGAACACGGCTTTTAATCCCTCAGTACAACTAAAATCTTATATCTATGAGGGTTCATATTAAAGGAAAGTGCTTTATTTGAGTGCCTTTACAACTGAGGAAATAAGAAGTGTCCCACAGCCATGAACTCTTGATTGATGCTGGCAGTTCATTGTTTTTTTGTCGGCAGAAAACTCTGTCAAGAAAAGTAAGGGTGTTTTCTTGGTATTTTAATGACCAATTAAGTTGAAAAGTAGGTCAAAAGTAGCCCTGTCCCTCTGGCCCTTTCTTCACAATCACACAACTGAAAGCTTACTAAAGGCATGTATTGGGCTAATATCTATTATTGAGTTGGCTTATTTTCCGAAGTTTCTTATATTCATATGTGTCAGAAACACTGATTTTTTAACAGGTAGTTAGCTGAATTAAAGTTAAGCAGATATTAATATAGGCCAAAATGTTGCATAAATTATTGTTTTAAGAAAAGTAAATAGATATGTGTGGTTGTGATTGTGAGTGGAAATGAGCAGACACTGGCTTTGCCAGCTACTAGACATTCCTCTTTCAAAGGTTCCATGGTTGGAAGCAAGGTTCCGCTTTCCAGGTTGGCAAAGGTTAGAAAATTTACAGCTGAGTACAGATGGTATTGCTACAAACATGCCAA